>VXBL01002781.1:206859-262671 GCA_013400195.1 Aramus guarauna | reverse complement strand
TAGGGACCCCAGAGCTGGACACAGTACTCCAGGTGGGGTCTCACAAGAGTGGAGCAGAGTGGGAGCATCACCTCCCTTGACCTGCTGGTCATGCTTCTTTTGATGCAGCCCAAGATACGGTTGGCTTTCCAGGATGCAAGCACACATTGCCAGGTCACATTGAGCTTCCTGTCAACCAACACCCCCAAGCCCTTCTCCTCAGGGCCACTCTCTATCAAGTCTCCACCCAGCTTGTAGTTGTGCTTGGGATTGTACCAACCAACAGGCAGGACCTTGCACTTGGCCTTGTTGAACTTCATGCAGTTCGCAAGGGGCCCACCTCTCAAGCTTGTCAAGGTCCCTCTAGATGCCATCCTTCCCTTCAGCGTGTCGACCACACCACACAGCTTGGTGTCTTCAGCAAACTTGCTGAGGGTGCACTCAATCCCACTGTCCTTGTCACCAACAAAGATGTTAAACAGTGCCAGTCCCAATACCGACACCTGAGGAATGCCACTTGTCACAGGCCACTTGGACATTGTGCTATTGACTGCAACACTTTGAGTGTGACCATCCAGCCAATTCCTTATCCAACAAGTGGTCCATCTGTCAAATCCATATCTCTCTGATTTAGAGACAAGGATGTCATGCGGGACAGTGTCAAATGGCTTGCACAAGTCCAGGTAGATGATGTCAGTTGTTCTTCCTTTATCCACCAACACTGTAACCTCATCATATATTGTTGCCAGATCTGTCAGGCATCATTTGCCAGGCACGATTTGCCCTTAGTGAAGACATATTGGCTGTCTCAAATCACCTCCTTATTTTCCATGTGCCTGAGCATAGCTTCCAGGAGGATCGGCTCCATGATCTTGCCAGGCACAGAGGTAAGACTGTAGTTCCCCAGGTCTTCCTTTTTTCCCTTTTTAAAAATTAGGGTTATGTTTCCCCTTTTCCCATCAGTGGGCACTCCATCAGACTGCCACAACTTTTCAAATATGATGGATAGTGGCAATTTATTACAAGTTTTCCTGATACTTCTTACCTTCATTCATATTTTTCTAAGGGGGAGAAGCCTTGCCAATATTATTGGAAAAATTATTATAAAAGTAGGGAGATAAAACATTGGACATACATATGTGAATACTGTGTAAAGAACCAATTTTCGTATGTGTGTGTATGTGCGAATTTGTGGATAGATAGGTGCAATACATATGTAGATTTGTAGGCAGATGGATAGACAGACAGATAGATAGATATTCATGAGATCTTCGGATAGTGGAAACTTGAACAAAGCTTGGAGCCAAGAGAGAAAATGAAAGAGAAGAGAAATAAGAGGAAACATAGAAAGAAGAAAAAGACAGAAAATAACTTCAGGGCAAGTGACATAATATTTTTCATTTGTCCTTTACTTCCAATTGCATTTGAAATTGCAGAGTTGCTAGAATTTAATCACCCATGTTCTCAAAATAACTGCAGGTATTTAAAGCTGTGCACCTCCTGCTTTTCAGAGGAAGCTGACCCCTGCTTTTATCAGCTATTAAATAATCTATTTTTAAAATATGTAGATTGCACTGTAAAGTAGCTCTGCTGGATTTTAAGTCCTTCATAATGTAGACATCAACTATATTCAGCCGTATCTCACTTACATCTAAGCTTGAACCATATTTTTCACTGTAGATTCCTATCTTTTTTGTGGGTCCAGAGAATGTTACAAGATGAATGTTTGTATGCATCTATGTGTACAGAAGAAAACACTTTATTTAAAAACTTGAAAGGCCACATTTTCAAAGCTTTGTCTATACCACATCCTCTGTACTTGCAAAAACATCTAAGCATACATGGAAAAAATGCTGGCCACGCTAAGGAGTGAGCCAATGCCTTTTGTGGTGCTTGCTATGTATATAGCATGTTGTTGGATGATGAGGAGAAAAAAAGAGGGAAAATATCCTTGCTAAGTGTTGGAAAAGCAGCACTGTTGCATTACATAGAAAGTTTCTTCCTGGTCTGAGAACCCTCATCACTGTCGTTGCTTTGCCACATACCGCTGTTGCATGGGTTCCATCAAACTGAGCATGCATTCTTCTCAACATACACGTGTGTTTGTATACATATATATACACACACACACACTTACACAGGTAAAAATGCATAAATATCAACTCAAAATACAGACATTTATGTGTACACACATGCATTCTTATATGTTGTTTGAACTTAAAGACCAAGACGATACACTCTCATATATGAAAGTCACTCTTAATAGTGGAAGACTAGTCTTAGTATTGACCCTGTGTCAGGTTCTAGTCCAGAAAACAGAAAGATGTTCCATCCTCAGAAAGTTTACAGCCTAGATATTGTCAATGTGCTCTCAACAAGCTAATTCCAGGTGCCAGTCTATGAAAGGAAGAAATACATTATTAGTGTGATGTACACACTGCTGGCAGATGCTGAGTTTTAAATATGTCTGGCTGCAGATACCAGGAGAAAAGTTTCCAAGGAGGGGAGAATGCTGCCTATTTTTAACTCCTGTATTCTCTCAATACCTTGTCCAATTTGTCTTACATCGTCCTGAAAAAATTCATTTTGCCGTAAGACTTCAACAAAGTTGAAATTTCATTTCACTGAAGAGTGAAAAGCAGTGGACAAGAGAAAATAGAAGTCTGGTTCCTATTAGAAGGTTCATATGATGCCTAACTGGTGGAGACACTAGTGTCTTTCCATAATATGTTTAACATTTAAGGACCAGGAAAATGACTGTGAATTTTCTTCCCTTTTTTTTTTTTTTTTTTTTTACAGTAAATTTTTCCTTAAGAATTCTGGTAGCTGAGTAAAATAGAGAAATCACCTTCTGACAGAAGAAAATGGAAAGTTGTTGTTGTAACCATTGTGGTTTTCTCAATTTTTTGGAAAAAAAAAAGATTAAAAACCTACAAATTCTGTTATCATTTTCAACTCTATCATCCATTCAAATGATGAATGGCACTTCCTATGTCTGTATTTACATCAGATGTTGATATGCCACCTTCCTACATGATTTTTAATTATTTTTTATTATATTTTCAGCCATTTTCTCTGTAATTTTATGTTTTATGTTATACTTTAGCTTCAATGAACTGCCTATTAGCTTGCTGCTCTATATGGAAGCTGATGCATTCTAAGATCTCCTCCGGGTCCTCCATACAGCTCTGTTCCAGTGGTGGTGTTTTTATTTTATTTTTTTTACAATGGCTTTTGATTCATTCTGTACATCTAATTTTCCCCACATAACATCAGCAAAAGAGAATATAGGAGGGGGATGGTCTCCTCCAAACAGGGGGTCTCCCTCTTGGCTTTGATTTGCTTGGCAATCAGAGATTTTGTGTACAACCTCTTGCAGCAAAAGGTGAGAAATGCAGAAGCACTGGCTTTTAACAAAAATACAGACGGCAGCAGGAAGTCTTCTCTGCCCAATTACAAGGTGATCCCAGTTCATTTTTATGGTTTGATTTTTTTTATCACATATGTTTCCAAACACAGTCCTGATATCCTGTGGGGATGCTTTTGTAAAGAGCCAGAGCTTCTGATTTAAGGAGCTTCAAAAATAGCTCTCTGCCTCTTCTGTCTGGAAAAGAGCAGTCATATAACAACACATTTATTCTCTTTGAAAAATAGAAGGATGTCAAAAGAAAAGTTCACAGTGAAATTAGGCTGATTTGTTTTGTGGTCCTGTGATTTTGGCTTCAGATGTAGGAGGGGAAAAAAAAACAGTTTGTTTAATGGGCAAAAATTACTATTAAAATGAATTTTGTTCTCAGAAAATTCCTTTGCCAAATAGGCAGTGTCATCAATTATACAAGACCCCTGGAAAAAAATATAAATAAAAAAAGCAATCTAGATATCCATGGATGGATTTTTTTTTTTTCCCTGTAGTCAGCATACGACTCAGCCCTCGTGTTCAGAGAGGGAAAACCTCATTAATTTTGATATAAATGATCAGCAGTTCCCACAGATTTCCTTTCTGTTGTGACGGATGCTAACTGGGAGTCTTCTAATATCGCCCTCACCTAGTGAGAACAGCTCCTGCTGATGCTGGTTGGGAGGAGCTGCCATTTGGGACCTGGTGAGAAGTCATCAAGGCATTCCTAGGTGTGATTTTTTTTGGGCAGGACCACCCAGAAAAGGCGCTGCCCAGGATACCAGCAGAACTCACTCTGCAAATTTTCTACAGCTTCCTCCCACAGCATCATCTGAATAATTACATCCTGCATATCTGCATTAATGAATTCCCTCTCTATGAAACTCACAGAGTAAATTACCCAGATGGTAAAAGAGAATGGCATGGCCATCTTTCTCCTCAGCGTGCTAAGTCAGCCCAACATGCATATAATGATACTAACACAGGTAGGAGGTGGACACCCAGACGGTGCGGTGGCTCATCCTCAGCGTTTCCACTTGCGTGGCAAGTATGATTGTATATCCCCTGGAGACTTATTTCAGGCACACAGGGTGCACTACATAGTGCTTAATGATAGACAACTTTCTCCTAATGATGTGGCTTGCACCAATTTGTGTTTCTCCAGCAACATTTCCCTTTTAAGCAGGTTGGACTCCTCTGTCCCTAGGTAGCATGCCATTCCCTCTCTCCCTCTCTCACGCACACAATGTCTCAAACCACCACATTAGACACAAAATACAAATCAAACCAAAAATGAAAAGCAATTTGAAGGTCCTGTCTGTTGAAACTGAGAGCTACCGCAGAATGCACAGTGCCCGCTGTGTCCAGGTGCCCGATGGAAAGCACCCTATACTCCCAGTGTGGGAGGGGACAGGCGATTCTTTTGGGGTTGTCAGTGCTCCAAATGAGGTCAAAAGCCAGGAAATCTGAGTTCTGATACTTGCTCCACAAACACACTTCCTCCATGATTTTGGAAAGTCATCAACAATGTCACCTCACGCGTAACACCAGCAGGGTCAAAATTCCTACTAGCTTTAGGGTTGAGCCTGTAATTTCTCCAGGTTTCGTCCAGCCTATCTGTGCAATGAAGATCATAACACCGTAGGTAGTGTTATTGTTACACTCGCTTCCTGGAAGCCTGTCTCCATTTGAGATTCTCCAACAGAGGTCGATAGAAAAAAGCCAAGTATTAATAGTGATTTCTGATGGCACTGAAGACTTCAAAAAATGTAAAAACAAACCTAAAAGTCCACTCCCAAGAGCTCCCCGTTGTTCTTTCCCTCCGGCCTACTGACTTCTTTACATGGTATGTCCAAGAAAAGCACCATGAATATCTCTATAAATAATCAATGACTCATAATGTAAATAGTTCCAGGATATAGGAAAAAGCCATACAGAGTACAATCATTTAGAGTGAAAAGTTAACGCGTTTGTTAATAGTGTACTGAATTCTTAAATAGTACAGCTAGAGAACAAGCAATCAAGCTCAACAGAAAAGACCAATTCTTCGTAACGGTTCTTCATGAAAAAACCAAAGAACCTCTGAAATGTCACTTCAAAACATGGGTGGTTATGCCAAGAGCTGTACAAGAGCACATGGTTGGGCAATGGTAAGCGGCAACCAAACTTTGGGAGAAGGAAACAGCTGTCTAGGAAATGAGAAAGGATGAAAAATATTCCAGTATTTCAACCAGAAATTGAATGGTGTAGTATTGGGCGACCTTCTTATATATGCTGCAGTCCCCCCTTCAGTCACGAGGTGGTGTGTGAGGAGCTTGTGTAGGAAATGTTATGAATTGTTGCTCTTGGGAAATGTGGAAGAAAGGCAGAAAGGCTCTGCTGCAAAGAAGTGTGAGAGCTAATGCACTGAAATCTGTCATTGTTTTGAAACACACTTATTCAGACAGCACAGTAAACAAATTCATTTATTCATATATGAAGGGAGGATGGGAGCTTCAGTGCTTCAGATGTGCATTATATATAAAAGGCCCATTGATTTTCTATTACCTAAAGAAACAGGAGGGAACAGGGAAAATATGGCTCTCCACAGTCAAGATTTGCACTTCTTTTTGTTCTTCTCATTGTTGTGATATTAAATGTAATCTATGGAAATGCATAAGAAGAACAGAAGAATCTCCTCCACAGCTCCATCTTACATTGTTCATATTCCATAAAGCAGCTGTTGGCTCTGAGTCTACCCAAACATTGAGAGAGAGAGAGAGGGAGACCTTCATCAGGAAGGGAACTTTTCTGCCTATGTCCTGCACAACTGATCATGGACCTTCTCCCTTGAATGCACAAGCAATAGCATCGTGTACCCTGATCGTTATTTGAGAATGCAAATTAAGAGGGGATGTTCCTAATAGCAATCAAAGATGTAAAACCAGGGCAGACAGTCAGCATCTTCCAGGGCATTGTGTGTAACACATCGAAGTAACATCTAAATAATGTGAAAAAATTCAGTTTGTTTTCATGGTGGGTATGCTGTTGTCTCCCATGTGATTTAATGAAGTAATAATCCTGCCTCATGCTGGGAAGGTGGTGTCCTGCGTGCATGCGGGTCCCGTCCTTTTTTCTCTCCGTTACCTGGTGCAAGTTTCCAATATGCAGTCATGTCCTCTGGGAGGTCAGCATAATCCAAACAGGAGGAGCGGTGATCTTGGAAATGTGTAGCATATAAGTCACTGCCAGAACAGCAATATATGTCAGGAACGCATGATATGTTATAAAAAGCCCTGTTTGATATTTTTATGATTTTTAGAATTACACACGCCACACAGTGTTGCTGATCTTGTTGGAGAGAGATGAATAAGTTCTAAGTGAAAAGACGTCCGTGAAACCACTCTGTACCTTCTACATATTTATACACTCCCTTGCTTAATATTTGTTGCATAGTAAAATACTTAACTTTCACCTTTCTGATTTGGGCACCACTCCAGCTCCTGCTAAAGTCCACAGAAAATTTCAGATTGCAGGATCACGCTCACAAACCTTGATTTTTTTAGCTGGTACAAGGTCTTTATACATCACTTCAGCTAAACTTTCAAAGATGTTAGAAACCAGAATTTCTCCGTACCAAGGCAATGCACTGTAATGCCTACCACTGGTGTAGATTTCACCTTTATCTTTACGCCTGTGATGAAATTGTGTGTGTGTGTGCTGTAAATCTGTATATAGCTAAAGATGAAATACGAAACCTCTTTTTCAGCTGCTGGAGTAACTGAAAATCTCCTACTAAAGTGGAGTCCCTTATAGGTTAGAATTACAATACATGAATAATAACACTTAGCACAGATACAGACCTTTTTATTTTCAAAGAGCCTTAGAAACATTAACTGGCCTTTCCAGCCTCCCCAGTGAACTAGGTCAGTATCATTATTCCTGTTTTACACAGGGAGAAAGTGGGACAGAGAACCACGCCACTGGCCTGCATTGCCCTTTCCCAGAGAAATGTTCAGGCACGGATAGATTCAGCAGAGCACCTGTGTGCACCCGTATTGCCTCTCTGCATCTCTCCTCAGGTACTCTGCCACTGCGGTTTCAGACAAATAAAGTTTCCCCTCTGTGTCTGAGCAGTGCAAAGAAACGATGGCGCAAGCACAGAGATAGCTGGAGCCTGGCCCTGGTGAGGCCACGTTAGTGCAGCACATTAAGGTGTGACGACAGAGGGAGCAGACATGGACATTCTCGCTTCCCTGTGGCCAGCTCGTGCAGCAGCAGGAATGTTGCAATGGCACAAATGCTCCTGAAGGACTTGCTGCCTGGGTTAATGGCCATTGCCATTGTTTCTTCTCACCCACCCGTGCACCGCTTGCAGCCCCATGCTGCCTGCAGATGTCCCCACAGCTGAGCTGGGACAAAGCTCAGACACCCACCGATCGGCTTGTTTGTCCTCAGGTGGCAAAAGGAAACTCACCCCAAAATCATCCAGTTCTCTGCACTTTGCTAGGGTTTGGTCCAACTAATTTTAAGTGACCCAGTCCTTGCCATTTAGATCTTGGGAAGATTTCCTAAATCTTCATGGATCTTCCTGGTGGGAGGTTTTCTGAGCTCAGCTTTTTGCAATTTTCTGGAAGCACTCTTCAAATTTTGTTCCACTGCTTTATGCCAATATACTTTAACTCTCCCCACCCACATCCCTCCCTGCACATAGGTACCCACAAACCATTTCCTCATCTTATTTAACGTAGCTGTAGAAGTGGGTTTGTGGCCTTTCCCATTCATCTGTGTCATATCTGCACCTGCGTACTTGGTACAGGTTTTATGTATCTGCACCAAACAACCCACTGCAACCAAGTGCAAGTGGAACAAAGAAACCAGACCGCTGTCCTGCAATGGTCTGTCCCTGTCTCAAATCCTTGAGGCCACAGAACCAGGGTGAGGCTTCAAAGTAATCCCTATCCCATACCCTGGTGTAGTGCTCCACAGTAGGTGTTGTGGGATTTTTCCTGCTGCTGTTGTGAGACAGTGCCTGGCAGGTGGTGGGTGCTATTCTTCTCCAAGGTCTTTTCTGGCAGTGGACAGCTATGGCCCAGCTCACCCATACAGCATTGAGCAGTGATTAAGGAGATGTTGCACATCTGAAGTGAGCAAAAGCAGAAGCCAGACTTCAGCATATTAGAAATTGTTTTCTGCAAGGCTGTGCAGAGCTCGCTTCAGAGCTTAGTGACAGAAAATCTCCCAGGGAGCTCTTACCTGCAAGAGCACTGACTGAGTTAACAAGCTGGGGGATGAAATGCTGTGGTTATCGTAAGGAAGTTGCATGCTGCTATCCAGAAGGTGCTGTTGCACTGGTTCAAGAGGTTGGCCACTGTGAAGGGACTCAGCTCTCCTAGGCTGTGCTGAAGCTATGGAGCAACCCATATGTCCATTCTCTGTCCTGTTGTGTCACGATTCATGAACAATTTATGTGATGCTTCAAAGATTTAGTAAATCACCACAGATCCCACCATTATCTATGGTATCTTTCTACTGGTATAGGAAGGCCAGTAACATTGGTACCTGTAGTAGGTAGCTCTGGGCTGTTGTGCACCAGTGACCACTATGGAAAACTTTAATCNGACTGGAGGGGACAGGAGACCAGAAAAGTTTCATAGAAGCTGCAGATTACATTAGGATGATGGTGAAACATGCATTTGGGAAACTGAGAGAGAGAGAAGGGAGGTGGACATCCCACCTGGAGGTTGGCGATAGTCCAGGTATCCTCCCGATACTGCACGCCCAGTTTCTCATGGCCTTTGTGAGGCCAGGGAAGGGAACCTGGAGCACACCTGCTAGGAGTGGTTTGCTGCACTGGAGAACATTTTACACAGCTAAGGAGGACTCCTTGATGAAGGGTTACAGTTGTGCATAATCAGAGAGACAGGGCTGCATTGTGTTCCCCCTTTGCATTTTACATTGCCTCTGAAGACAGCATGTGGTTTTACATAAGGCTTCATCCAGGATAACTGCACATCTCTAATTCATGTGAATGTGCAGCATAGTGGTGCACGGATTTTATCAAGATTCATATGTCCATTTTATTATATTTTTTGTGGGGATTTTTACTGTACTGCGTAGCTGGATTTTATTACCTTCACTGTGTGTATTTTATGGCAGTGATGCCAAGCATTTCAATGAATTGTGCAAGACTCAGACCCATGAATGCAAAGACATCTTCAATGATTTTTAAATAAATAACAATAAATACACTAAATTGAAGATTGTGGAAAATCATTGTCTTTTACTGAGTGTACATCCTACTTTGCAAAATTAATAGTTATTAAAAACCCCTTCAATTAGGCAAACAGTTGTGTGCAAGCAGCCTTTGTTTCCAGGGCTTAGGTGCAGCTGCAGTATGGCTACTTATCTGTCCATTATCAACATCTTTGATGCAATGATCATTTTCTCAGGCTTGTCTCCTCTTTTCATCAGGTTGGTCATATAGGGTGGGGGAGAAGGGAAAGAGATTTAAAAAAAAAAAAAAAACCTGAAAGAATGAGAAGAGATGATTTTCCAAACTATTTTCCAAATTATTTTCCCCGAGCAGTATAATGATGCTTTCATCCTTGTTCTGGAGTTTCTTTCCCACAGGTCCACCACCCTTCTCTGAGCTTGGGGCAGCTTTAACTCTTCTGGGCTTCTGTGATACTTCCCTCCCCAGCAATACATTTCCATTGTTTTCCTTCCCTGTGCCAGCTCCAGCCCTCACAGTTGCACATGGTGCATCCATGGAGGAAGCCTGTGGACCTGGCTGAAAGCCAGTCACAGAGTTCTGGTGGGGTGAGGAACAGGTAAGACATTTCCACAGCCTGATCATGTGGGATTCCCAGGCTTACAGGGCTGGACAATGGTTCACAGTTAGGGATTGCTGGGGCAATCTGGTGAGAAAATGACTAAGTGCCTATGAACTGCGGTTGCTGCTGCTTGCCAGAACATGCCTTACCAAGAGATGGTGGGAGCGTAGAAACCGTCCCCACAAAGCTGCTGTCTTGGGGTGATCTTTGAGCCAAAGTAGAGCACCATCTTTGTCTGAAACTCTCTTCTGCAATGCAATGATCTGCAAAGGAAAGAGGTCTGTGATGGGATCCTGGGGCAGGGTGGGAAAGCTTTAACATCTTTTTTTGGTTTTAAACTGAGTCCTTATGGAGTGTGAGCCAGGTGATTTACCTTGTGTTTGGCTCCCATTGGGGAGTGTTATTGGCACAACATGCCAGATACGCGATTCCAGGGTCTTTTCTGTTTCTGGCCCACCAATAAATGTGTCACCAGTTTGAAACCATCTCCTCATTAAGCCATTTGGCACTTTTGTCTTGGGTGGAGGTGGACCTTGGCCAGCTGGCAGAAAAGGCAGCTGTAAACAGCACAGGAGGGACAACACAAGAGTATCGAGTGGGATGTACAACCATACAGCACATCGGGGCATGCTGGGCTGTTTAGAGAAGAAAAACAGGGCACAGAAATTTGGAAACTTCCTAGTATGAATGCCATTTTGACCAGCATATCAGCAAGGGTCTCAAAAGGTAAAAAGATGATGGACCAATATAACATTCCCATGGTGCTACACAAATTATCTTATTGCTCAATGCCCTGTACGGCTCTATAGTAATGCATCATATAATGCTTAGTAGGTGTGATCCCCTCTGTGGTCTCTGGCTCCAACTAGGGTTTGATTTAGGACTTTCAGCTCCACCTGGCTCATCTGACTGAGGAGATTTTGTATTTCAGGGAATCCACAAAAGAGAGTAAAACACTCTCTTTAAAAAAAAACAAACAAACAAAAAAAAACAACAAACAACCCCATGTTGTCTACAAAACCTTTACCAACTTCACAGAGATCCTATTGTCCTTGTTTTACAGTGCAGCCAGTTCTGTTGGTGCTGACATTGATCCCTGTTCTGCCCCTTTTTTTGGCCTTTCTGTGATGGGAAGCCACTTGCAGATGGGACTTTAGGTGGGTCTACACACATTGCTCTCCCTAGAAGTCACCAGTCCTGAGCAAAGGACCTTACTGAAGCAGAGGGCAAGACAGCTCCATAAACTCTAGAAAGCCACAAGTAACTTCTGGGAACTGGAAACACAAAGGGAGCAGTTGGTTGTGCACCAATACTCAGCAGTGAGGTGACAGCAGGCCTGGTTGACCATGGAGCAGTAGAGGATGTACAGGTAAATTAACAAGTTGGCCAGGGAGGCTGGCAATGCAGGGTAATGGTGGATACACCAGGCAGGTAAATGACCATTGTTTTGACCCAGGGGTGCAGCCACCTCTTTTTTGTTGTAGGTGAACTCATCCCACTCCCTTCTAATGTGAGTTCCATGACAATTATGAAACTGCCAAGGAATAAGTGAAGTAGGAAACAAGGCACCCTAACATAAAATAATTTGAATGTATTTCAGTTGCATGAGCTCCTGCCAATTAAATATTTCTTGGGCAATGGGCTTTCCACAGTAGAAACCAAACCTCACTCTCCACAGGCTGCACTTCAGCACTCCTTCAGCTTCCCAGCTTCTGAACACCCAACAGCTCTTCCTGGAGGCAACATTTTCTCAAAGGTATCTGCTGAAGGCTGGGTCCCTTCTGTCCCTTGCAGAGATGCACAAAGTGATGGAAAGCAGAATCTCTTCCTGTGGAGGACTTGGCTTCAGTGCAGAGAGGGAGAGGACATGCCAGAGGTGCAAACCCATCTAGCTGGGCTGTGGACCAAGAGAAGTCTCCAGACAGTCTATGACTGCAGCCATGCCTCTGCATCCATATCTGCTTGCTGTACAATGGGCAGAAGCAGAAATCAAGGGAGAGCGGGAACTACTCAATGTCAACTCACCCAGGCATGCAAATTACTTGAAAGAGCAGGAAGGGGCACAGACCATGGCTCTGCTCTCCTTGGGACTGACTGACACAGAACAATGCGCCCCCCCAAACAAGAGGGAAGCATCAGTCGCTCTCCTCAAGGGGAGTGCAGTGCTGTGTTCCTTGGCTATTTAGCCTCAGAGAAGTCTGCCCATAAATTACAGCCCGTCTCAAATCTTCCACAATGCCATTTCTGCCATGGCAGTCTTGCTGGACCACTTCTGTGCAGATGTTTTAAAATCTGAGCTCTGAGCCCTTCTCCCACCACAGCCTACCCACATCAGCTCAGGTACCAGTGAGGCAAGAATTAGGCCTTTTTTTCCTCATACTTCAGAGTCTATAGGGATTCACTTGTCCAAAGTATTTTTATTTCTGCTCCACCCTGCTATTTTTCTAGAGGTTGGTGTTTTTTTTCTCCTTCGAACCCATCCAGCATTCTCCTTATTCTGAGCTTTTGTTTTCTCTCTTCACACTCCCACACTTGAGGCCAGACCTGCTGAGATACCGACTTTTGCTTTGACAATATGGTTTTCTTTTTATTTAAGACTCTGTGTTATGGGTCAATGCTAGTACACCCAAGATGATAAAGGCTCTGTTCTGAGATTACAGCATAGAGCTGCAATGTCCAATTGAGGTTGCACAAAAGGCCATCAAGTTTGTGATTTTATCTTGTTTTTCACTGGTTAAAGGGCTTTTTTTTTTTTTCTGTTTTGTGCAAAGTTAGCAAAGCTACAAGTTTGACAGGTTTGCTTTTCATGTAAAATGTTTTTCTGCAGCTCCAGTAAGACATTGCAATGCATTAGCTAATGCAATACAAGTTCTTCCAAGAAGTTTGCAGAGGTCAGGTGATTAACCTGTATATTTTATAGAACATTTAAAGACACTGTGGTCTGAGGCCTCATAAAAATCATAAAACTACCACTCAGCTGTGAACCACGGGTTGAAGCACAATGCTGAAATATTGCTGCATTAGAAATGGGAGGAAACAAAGTGAAATTTCCCCTTCTGATCTGCACAGCTGATAAAAGCTCCACAGCGCAGCCTCCTACTGCATTTTCCACAGCCAGAGCTCATGTTGGGACGAGTTCAGCATGTTTGCAGAAGGCAGAAGTCGTCCTGCTGAGTCCTGCTCCACTTATGCTGCCCAGTTGGAAGAAATCATACCCACGCTCAGTAGCACGAGACAAGTCCTTCCAGCCTCTGCACCAGCAAGCGCACAGGGGCTGGAGCTGACAGGGCACTTGCAGGGTCTCCTACCAGCCATGGAGGCTGTGTGTCCTTCTCTCCTGCCTCCTGCAATCGAGGAGGAGCAACCAGTAGCAACCAGTTGTAGGTGATGGCTTCAGATCTCGAGCTAACTAAGCCTTTAACCCTCTCATACTCTCACCAGCATTGTCCCACTAAACTTCAGTCAGTTGATGGTGAAGATGGAAGAGAGAAGATAGAAGAGAGACCACATCGTATGACAAAAAGCAGTTTCCACTCAAGTTCAATTTCTCAGGTAGTATCTGTCTTCCCTGGGCAGTCCCAGCTGGGCCAGCTGGCAGGTTTCTTAGTTTTGCTGTGGAATCTCTGTATCATGGCTTTTTCTAGGAGATGTGAGCAAGCTCTGCAGACGCTCCAAGCTGATGGGAATCCAGATAGCCAAACTCACTCAATCACCCTGTTTTTTTAATCTCTGACCTATCTCAGCATCACAGTTTTCAACGGCTTTGGGCTTCCAAACATCGCCTGTGCCACACAGCTTACCAAATGCCTGGATGCAACAGCTGCTGGAGGACAGCGGTGGCAAATGAGGTAACGTGTTGGAAGCTGGGAAGTGCTGATGGCATGCAAAGGGCTCCACAGCACCTACTCCCATTAGGAGTGCTGAGGGATGCCACTGTGGCCAGGGGACAGTTGCCAGAAGTAGGACTGCAAGGCTCATTGCTTTGCAGTCCAGACATATGGTTGCTATCAGGAGAAGGGCGGTGTAAATAATTGTTTCACTCCCTAAACCAGAAGAAAAAAAAAAATGGGGGGAAAAAAAAAATTGATTCAGATCTGACTGAAACAATTTTTTTTTTGCTAGCCAAATGAACAGTGGAGAAAAGCATAGTATCAGGATGCAAGAAACATTTTAGTGCCTTTTGGGTAAGATCCAGCAAGATAGATATTTTCCACCTGTAAATAATTCAGGACAAGAAAAAAGCCATAGCAGCTCATTTTTTCCAGCAAGACCATCAAGTCAATTAGGAGAAGCTGGACAGTCTTGTAGCCCAAGAATAAGGAAGAGTAGAATGTCGAGGCAGAAGAGTAACTCCCATCAGCATTCTGGCATCTTCATGCATGTTGTGCATCCAAACAGTTTTCCACCACCCCCTTAGCACGGCCAACAGTGACTGAGCTGGGCACAAGTGCAGAAGTCCACCTACAATGAGTAGGACTGAGTCCTAAATCACCATTTAAAATTCCTTGGCCCTCTTTTTCCTCCAGTGTTTAACCCTTCTGCCATTCCTAGATGTCAGGCTGGATAGCTATGCTCTCCTTATGTAAAAGCCCTCCTCTCCCTTCCCCAGCTCTGGATCTCACCCCAAAGCCTGTTCTTACAATCAGCTGAGCCACCACAAACATGGGGGTTTCATGCACTCTGGTACCATCTTCCAGCCTCCTCTGTAAAACTGAATCTAGTGTGACTGGCTCATCCTGGATTCAGAGAAGCAAGATGCCTGTGAGGAGGAAATATATTGTATAAAGCTTTTTTTTTTTTCTTCTGTAGTTTTCTACCACTGCTATTAGTTCCTTGGTATCAGAATGATTTTAATATATTTCATTTACTGTGCAGCTCTCCCCATCACCTGAAAACACATGTTTTCTGAAAAAAAAAAAAAAAATCAAGATAAAGGCAAAAACACTGGAGGCTGTTTCCATCAAAAAATAGAAAAGTATTGGAAGTGCTGCTAGGTATATTACAAAATGGGTATATACTGCAAGTAAAAATTTCTTATTTAAGTGTGGTGACAAATACACCTAGTATCAGAGATGAGCTACACCAAGTATGAAAATACTTGCATTAGATTTTTGCCTATTAACTTATTTTTTAAAATAAGAGAGCAAAGAACAAAATGTTGGAAAGAAAGCCTTGATATTATTGACTTGTAAATAAAAAGGATGATAAAAATATCAGTAGAGCTCAGGAATCTCGTGTAAAGAGATGCTCCTTGTAATAATGCAGAAACAGAAAAAGTCCAGATTTCTAGAAAAAATGAGCACAGAATCCGTAGATATGGCAGTTAAGATGCACTGAAGACAATACGATACAAAGTACCAACAGAAATTGAACCCATTACCTGTAGATCTAGAGTATATTAGACATATTTGCCTAATATTGCATGCTTTGAAATAAAGTTACTTCATCTGAAGTAGTCAGCAGTCATAGAAAGAATTTTGAGGGAATGAAGTTCATTGTTAAAGAAACATTTTAAACATTACTTTAAAAACTATTTCATTGCTCCTTCTGAGGAAAAAAAAAATTCACATACAGCTTTATGTTCAGGTTGTTGGGGTTTTTTTTCAAATCAGACCTCAGGGGGAAAAATTGTTTTCACTCTTAAAAGATTCCAGGGTTTTTCTGGCCTCACCCACCTCTAACCCAAGGCAGAGAAAAATCGTTATTCCTGCTTTGCTGATCGGGAAATTGGAGAACGGAAAGATCCTGTGTGCAACTCACTTTCCCACTGAAACTCCTGGAAATCCCTGATTTCCATGGATGACTGAAGTCACTGGCCAGCAGCACAGAGGAAGAAAGACAAAGAGCCAAACACAGAGTGCTGTTTCTCCATTTGTTTCTGTAGCCACAGAACCCATTTCTTTTTCTCCATTCTGGTGCTATTCCTTTATGTGGTACATAACTGGATTTTCCTTTGGGGTTTGTTTGTTCTTTCTTTTTTTTCTTTTAATGTCTTTAACCATCAGGAGCTCTTGTCCTTTGGGTAAAGTCCTGTACCACTGGACTCAATCACTGTTTTGTCACCAAGGAGAGAAAACTTCATGGGAGTCAGGCTGAGACTCAAAACCAGATAGATACCAAAGGTCGACAAAGGAAAGCAAGCGAGAAAGGAAGGGCAAGGGTTAAAACAAATAAAACTGATGTGAGTTGTATTATATGGTGAGTGAATCATATGGATTATGGACCGAGGACTACATAATTAAACATGTAAGGTATCAAGGTAAAGTACCAGAATACATAAAGAGGATAATTTCTTTAGTCAGCAAATGGGCAATAACAAGAAAGAATTTTTGTCTTGGGATAGTGAGCAGTTGTATAAACATATGATGCAAAGGCTTTTTCAAATAGACATAACATTGCCATATGTTCCATCAAAAAACTGCAGAGGGACTTGGGAAAATCAGAATGATTTAAGAGGGACTATACACATCTCTGCCACCACTTGGTTAGCTGAACACAGGCAGCCAAAGGTAAGGAGTGCCATTAAACAAGGACATGTTAAGAGACCAGAGTGTGCCCCAGAGATTCTTGCACTGAGATAATGAAAGCTCTCAAATGTCACCACAGAACTGCAGCTCTCCTTAAAACATGGCAGAGAGATCGTGCTTTCTCTAGGTGCTGGGAGCTGACATTGCGTATGGGATAGCTCTTCCCGATGGACGCAAGAAGCCCATTAAAGTGGCTGGCTAGGATTGGAATTACAGTTATTGCAGCAGCTGAGACACACCGAGGCACAAACTGATTTGCAGAAAGGAGAGATGATGGGTTGAAGGTCCAGGGAACAAATGTACTGCATTTGCTGAATTTTGACGTATAAGCAAAAACAAAGGAGAAAGCCGAAATGATACGCTTACACTTTTCATTCCCTTTAGAAGTTTGCATTTCGGCATAAGAGAAGGGACATGTGCATGGTCCCCTACTCTCAGGGGAAACACTGTCATGCAGTCCTTGAGTGGCTTTGCCAAGCTCCCATTAAAATGATGAAGAATTTGTCCCTGTGGGTCCTGTGGGAAGGCTGATCCCGGGTGCCCCTCCTCGGAGGGCAGGAGCTGAGGATCCAAATGTCCTCACTCTCTGGAGCAGGTCAAACGTGGCTACAGGGCGGTATTGAAAAGGCTCAGTCCAAATCAAGGCCTGGCTTTGGATATTATCTATCAGACATAAAGCCTCATCTTTACCCATAAATGGCATACTCCATTATTTAAAATCTGTGTCCTCTGATTGATTCTTCTGTAATAGATGTGAGGATGCGGCTTCCCAAATTCTTGGGACTAATTTTATGTTTCAGAGGGACTATTAAAATAAAAAAAAAAGAGAAAATTCAATATTTTCTTAATTTCTTGACCATATATTATACCTGTAAAGACCAGTCTAGTTAACAGGTGGCACTGACAGATCACGCTCCAAAGACAGCTGCAAGAGAAACAGTCTGCAGCACTGAACAAAAGTTACCCGTTTGGGAAATGATTTTTTTTTCAACTATATTGAAACATTAATTGATTCTTTTATATTCAGAAGCTATTTTCACTTATCCCAGACACTTAACACAAAAATAAAAAAGAAATAATGAGGAGTTTTGGTGTAAAAACACATTTCACCATAAAACAGGTTGATTAACTTGCAGACTTTAAAAAATTAATGTCCAATGGAAGGAACTGCTGACTGGTTAAATTAGATCTACTTATTACAGCACTACAACAGAAGCTAAATTAATTTTAAGCTTCAGAATGAAAATTTTATTTTTAATTTTTGTGGGTTGTGGAGTTGGAGGGACTGGATACTTGGGAAATTAAAAGTCCTCTGTTTATCATAGGCCAGATGCAGTACAGCCATTCGTAATGCATTCTCGGTAGTCCGAAATCTCTTGGCAGTTAACACAGAAGAGCTGTCAGGAACTCTAGTTCAGCTATAAACATTTTCATGATAGTGCAACCTTACAAATAAGAAGTAATCTCAGATGTAAACACTTTTAACTAAGATTACAGAAAAATCTACAAGTCATTCTGAAGTTACAGATAAGAATTAGATATGTCCTCTGAAGAGTAGCTTTGGTTTTCAATTAGAAAGCTGGTCAAATCATTAATATGTCACCTCCAGCATCCATATATGGCTACAGAAAAATCTGACCTTTGGAGACTGTTTGAAAACAACAAAGACAAAGAAGGATTATTCTGCTATAAACCCATGAAAATGACAGATTTCTTCCTTTGTAATTTCTTGACAGATTTTAAGTGAGAAAAAAAGTTATACCTAGGATATCCATTACGAAAAGAGTGACAAAGGTTACATGAAGCTATGACAGATGCTTTGTCTATAGGGATAGGTTCCATCTTCTGCTTTCACTTAGAGCAGCCCGTAGCCACCTCCTTGGGGAAGGTCAGGGAGGAAAGAGAGGGGACTCAACATAAAGTCAGTGGGTAAACAAAAACCAAAGTGAGTGAGAAAAAAAAACCTCCAAAACCCCAAACCCACAGCAAATAAAGTGAGTGAGCAAAAAAGTGGGTGAACATAAAATCTAGAGCCAGACAAGAAGACATATTTTCAAAACAACTGCAGAGACCTAAATAATTTCTGATGCCTTTGATCTTTCTTACCTTCTCCCTTGGTTAAGATAGAGCTTTTGTAGCTTTTAATCTTTTGTCTGAAAGACATTCCTTTTGTTATAAAGGTGTTATGATGTTTATGAAGATGTATTGTTGCAGGGCTGTGTGGAGTGGATGCCCCATGGACTCTGTAGGGGCATAGCCTCAACGACCATGGAGCCCTTCTGACTCCTGTGCATAACGATCGCTCACCTCCCCTGACTCTCCAAGCAAAACAGAGCTATTAAATGCTGAGTCTTGTGCCTTTGCTGTGACTCTGCCTCTGAATCTTCACAAGATTTTTTTTTCCCCTTAATTAATATTTTAAGAGGTCCTGTGAGCTCCTGAATGCACAGCCCAAGGAGAGGCAAGAGTTCCTCTTCCTCCTCGACCAGATGCTGGAAGAAGGGTACCTGTTACACCAGCTCCAAACCCTGCGCATGAACTACCATCTCAGGGAAGGAGATGGGGTTAGATCATTTCTCATGCTCATTTAATGCTTAGTCTTCTGCTGGAAGCACCAATGGCACCGCTGAGTGACAGCTACAGCGTGTCATTTAAATACTTGCATGGGGATTAGAGCGAGGTCAGGTACTTTCTTCTGTAGCGATCGCCTAATATTAACAACTTTCGGTCACTATCTAATCAGGGCTGGATCCAAACCTGTGACTGACAGATTTTTAATTGCTAGTCTCTTAAGTCATACAGTTCTTTTCTCTCACTGGGAGGTGCTACCTTCAGCTCTTACTATGACGGATAAGGGCGAATTCTACCCTGTTAAAATGAATCTGTTGATGTGATATCTAAGGTGTTACTTGGTCTCTTTACTTTTTGGAGATTTTTTTTTTTTTTTTTGAAGTGAGAATGAAGGAGATAAAATTATTGTAAGAACATATTTTCAAATAGAAAAAGAAAAATGAAATATTTCTATGTGTGCATATGTCTGAAATCATGCTGTTCTCTCCTACTTTACTGCAAAAATAAAGAACATAAGAATGCAGGAACACTCTATCATGCCTCACCTCTTTTGCTTTCCAGTTTCTATCTGCTCCTTTATTTTCCATACTTTAAAATCTCATTTAGCATTCTCTTGAGAAGGAGAGCACAAGATTACAATCTAACGATTGTAATGAGAATGGGTTACGTTTGTGCCATTTCCCATTTTCATTACAATCTTTGTGGCAAGAGTAATGTAACAGAATTTTTAATGTCTTATATATTGCATGAACACTTCTTTTCCAGCAAGCTCCTGCTACATTTCAATGGATGATGCTGTTGCAGAGCATTGCAACTTTGATCTTTTTATAGCTTGCATTATGATCACATTGGCCATTTCACCCACTTCCCCAAAGTGGAAAATATTTCGATATACAGCTGGCTGCTACTAAAGCCAGTCATCTACAGATACTATACATACCTAGAAAATTGTTTTCCTCCAAATCCCAACTGTGGCTGAGTACAAGATACTGACATCACCAAAGCTGCGTGTTTCTCTGAGCAGTACTATGGGAACTGTAGTTTGCAGAGTATGAGCAGAAGAATAGAGGATTTTGTTTCTTAAAAAGTAGGGACAGCTCTTGGAGAAAAGTATGCTTCATGTGTTTGGCATGGCACTGACTGAAAGAGGGCTGAAAGATTTCCCAAAGTACATAAACCTTCCTGTAAAGCTTCCCATAGTGATCAACAACTGAGGAAAAGAAGAGTGGTGGATCAGGACAAAATTTCAATAAACAAGGGATCAAGATGGGTTTAGTGTGAGAACTAATGGTTAAGGTATGCTAGAGAAACATCAGGCACAAGCTGGCAGTTTGTCTGGATTCGTTAATACAAGCGGTTAACACGAGTGATTCTTAACACCAGAGCCCAACAGAGGAAAAGAGGAGCGCTGGGATAGCTGGCTCAAGGACAACATCCCTGAGGGCATCTGCACAGATTTGGTGCAAGCAAGGCTTGAAAGGGAAAGGCAGCTACAGCTAAGGGGCTTTCTACCTCAAATTCTTTGCCCTCAGTGGGACAGCAAGAGAATGATGTTATTGACAAAAAGCTGAGAAATCCTCAGGCTTTTAGATCACAGAGGGCTGCAGAGTCACAACAGTCACCAACAAAGGGAAGGTGGAGGACCAAACTTCAGGGCATACCAAAAGCAAGCATAGAGAGTATGGATTAGTACTGATTTAACTGGAACTGGAATTTAACTGATTTAACTGGTAGTTCTGCCCCTTGATGACTGGAGATGCTTTCCTTTTAGACAACACAGCCTGGTGAAAAAAACTGATAGAAAAAGTCAGGGAAAGCAATGGACTTTATTTGAGCATAGACTTAAGCTTAGGCCAGTACAAATTCAATTGATGTGCACAACTTGCAGATTAATACAGACTAACAACACTGATCTTAAAAAAAAGCCAACCAAAAAAATGTTTCAAGAGTCACACCTCCTTGCAAGATCAGAAGAGAAGACAATGTCAGCCTATGTCTGTGATACAGCCTTCACCTGACAGATTCATGTTCTTGGTTAAGAAGCTTTATTTCCTTGATGCACAGGGTGGAATCTGGCATCCTTCAGATCAATGCCTATGGAGATATCCACAGCTCGGCAAGGCAACGAGTGAGGGAGAATGACATCCTCATTATGATAACATTCTACAGAAAACCTGCAGATTTTGAAAACTCTGGACAAAGCCATTCATGAAAAGATGCACAAGGTTAGATTTCAGTCTTTAGAGACTGAAGTCAAGTTTTAACCCTACCACTTGTTTGTACAACTTCTACTGCACTTGATATAAGCTGGGAACATCTACACTAAGGCTTGATTTTTTTCCCTTTGAGTCTAAATTTAACACTGCAGACCCTGAGGATAAAACCAGTTGAGCCCTTTGGAGGGAAAATGTTCATCCTCTTTATCAGAGTGGCTTTCCCGGTGGCTTTCACTTCAGCGAGAAGAGTGTCTGGGATAATTGCTCTTTCCACAGAGGATCAATACTGTGTAATTAATCAAGATGAAATCATTCTTTGCACTTCTCCAGGTTTCATCCTTGAGACATATTCTCAGATTCACTGGCTCCTGGAGATAGCAACGGTCTCCTACCACACTACCCCAAAACACCCTGGGGGCAAAAACATCACAATCCAGCTGTCCAGAGCCTAGCCTGACATATCTTAATAGAAGAAAAGAGACAAGAAGGCCCAGATGCCTCTTTATTAGGACCGTCCTCTCTGCAGAGACAACAAGCCCTCAAAATCTACCACAGTCAGCGTAACGTTTGCGTCAAGGGACCTTTTTTCCTCCCAGGAAACATGCCACCAAACTTGCAGTGATTACAAAGCAGGAGCATGCACTGTAGAAATATACCTAGGAGAACCCCAGGTCGGAGAGAGAATAATTCAGCTAACATTTCTGCAGTTTGCAGAGTTTGCTCAGCTGTGATTGATCACATGCATTGCACATTCCTGTTTAATTTCTGTTACAGGCTGAGCATATTTTTAATCCACTGCCTGGTATGAAACAGCATATTAAGTCATTTTAAAAACACACTTTCTGGGAAGAATCAAAAGATGAAAATTTAATATTAAAGTCAATTTCATCTCTGGCAGGTCAGATATTTTTTTTTTCTTTTTTTTTTTTCAAATTTCAAAATGCCAGAGGGAAAAAACAAATGAAAAGACTATTGAATCAGTTCTAATGGATTTAAGACAAAATGAAACATTTCAAGCAGTTCATTTGACCTGGAAACATTCCCCTTTTAATATATATACTTCTACGTTTCATCCTAATTTGGCCTAAAAAGGCTAGAATTTATCACAGTCAAATTTCAATCATTCCCACTTATGTTTAAGATTCCTATTGCCTGTCAGGCTCTCTGTCCCTCTCTACTAAGCACAATCAAGACAAAATGCCTCCTAAAAAGATTGCCGGCCATTCTGGTATCACTGAAATTAAGTAGCTGGTGAAGACAATTATAAATAATACATACGGTTGTGTTTATTACAGAAAGATATTAAAAGAATGACTGGAATTTTCCATTGGTTTGGGTAAGCAATGAAGACATTTTAGTAGACCTGAGCTGAGAAACAGCATTGGCTTAAATGATCCTGCCTTGATTCAGTTTACATTAAATGGAAGAACAAACAAAAGTAAGGCTGGGACTAATGTTCTCCATTTCAAAAGGGCGAGCTCAGATGGACTAAGTGCTCTGAGTGTCCTAGCCACCAAAGTCAACATGCTGCATGTCTCCGGGCTTTGGATAGGGAAGAGGCCGGAGGATTCTTTGAATCACTGGTGCTAACAAGATCTCAAAGCTGTATTCCTAGCAGGGGGGCAAAAAAGAAAGATCTATGGACCTGTTGGATAAAGAGCCACTTAAAGAGCCTTTAGCTTAAACTTTAATAAGAGTAATGACATTGAACAGAAGGGCAAAGGGAAGATAGATAATGGGAATGAGGTTTTACTACACTGGAAACAACAGTAAAAAAATCTAAGAGCTTAATCATCTCCAGTTGGGACGACCTGGATAATCTCATTCAGAATTCAGACAGAACTGGCACATGAAACTACAGGAACATTCACAGGTATTCATGACAAGCCTATCAACTCATGGGATTCAAAAATAGCAAATGCAGTGCCTACAGTTAAGAGGGAAAAGAAAAAAGATCTGACAATTACAAGTTAGTTTGACCTCAAATGTCTGAAGGCTTTGGAACAAATTTTGAAAGAAAGAAGTAATTTAAGTCATGGAGATAAACTGGGAATGGACTAAAAAAATTACCAAAGGGTTTGGGTTTGCCAACAGTAGGTTGTTTTAGACTAACTTGATAGGATTTTTAAAAGATTAATGATTTTCTAGACAAAGGAAATATGGTAGGTATAATTTATCTGGGCTTCAGCAAAGCATTTAATAAGGTGCCAGATGGGAAATCATTTCTTAAACTAGAGAAAATAGGGATGCACAGAGGAACTGGTGAGTGGGAGCCTGCTGAAAGACAGACAACCACTGGCAGTACTGCAACTGTTGGGCTGAAGGAGAGAGATGAGTGAAGTTTCTCCAGGATGAGTTTTGAGATCTTCCTTCTTTCTCTGTTTCCTGGTGGCCCGGATTTAAATAGGGAGAATGCTTACTTTTGGGATCCTGAAGGGGATACTAATGATTGTCCGTAGCTAAAAGAAAGTGTTAGTACAGAAGAGGATCAGGGCAGCAGACAGAAAGAACAGAAGTATTCAAGGAATAGAGTAAAATAAAAGTCATTCAGTAATATGCAACACAAACTCATGCATGGAGAGACTGATACCATAGCTGCTGTAAAAGGAGCTCTCATCAGTTGAAAATGGCTGAGATGCAGTTAAGCTGGTAAAGCAGCTAATGACAGCACAAATGACTCTAAGCTGCCAATCGGACCCACACCTGTAAAGGCAAAATCCAGCCCATGACAGGCAAGATAGTCCCAGGAGGAACAGGAAAGTATTAAGATAACTGTATGAAGCAGTGCTGCAACAAGATCTGAAATGCTGTCTACTCCTCTGGCTACCTACATTGAAAAAACAGAAGTTTGAACTGAACTTGATGTAGAGAAGGGTACTAACACGCTTCGGAAACAGGCCGTTAGTCTTACTGGAGAAGCTGGAGTTTGGCATATTCAGCTAGCAAAAAGAAATCTGAAGGTCTACAGAAGGTCTGCCCTCTATGGACACACAGCCTGTTGTAGGAGAAAAAATAAGTTTACCTGAGCCATCCACTGGGCAAGAACAACTGGATAGAATCTGGTCTCTTATAAATTTAGAAAAATAAGAAACTTTTAAAAAATAGAAAAAAAGGTTACTAACCCAGTAACATCAGTCCAAATGGAATTTCAGGATCAACACATCAAGCTGATGGCTCCTCTCAATGACAGAGCCTGGTCCCCGTATGACAGGATTTATGTGACATGGTGCCTGCACAGCACGGTGATTCCTAACCCTCTGCCAGACTGACATTCCTGTTTCCAGCTACATTTTGAAACAGAGCATTTCACTCTCCTCCAGAAAAGGATTATAGTTCTGCATATACACAGTCATACAAACTATAATGTACAGAAAAATTTCCTTGTGATTGAGAAACGAGCAGCAGGAATTCATCCAGGCAGTGCGGGACAAGGTCACTGTGAAGGGCAGAGAAGAGATTGCAGAGATGGCAGTGTTGGGGGACATTGGCTGAAGTGCTATTTACCATTATTATAATCTCTGCTCATGAGCCCTCAGCACTGCAAGGAGTAAAATGCAAGTTATAGATGGTCCTACAAAAGGCTATTGAAAAAAACCCTTTATTAATGACATTATTGTCCCTTTAAAGCATAAATACCTTGTTTTTTCAGATGCTAGAAATTAAACAGCCTGAAACGCAGGCAGGAATGACATTTGATGTCATGAATATTGGAAACATCCATAAAATATGTTGGCGAGATGGCTGGAGGAGAAAATAGGTATAGTAGAGAAGTGACAAAACAGCTTGGAAACAATCCTGCTATTAGCAGGGAGGAAAGAAGAGGTAATAAAATCGGGAAGCCAATTAGGCAGGAAAAGGGCACAAAAATGCTATAAGAAAAGGAAAGGATAAGCAGGGAAAAAAAAAGTAGTAAATGGGATACTACAGCAACATCCAAGGTAATTCTGCCATGAAATGCCTAATCAACTCCCGTGGGTGCCTCTGGGGAACCTGAGGGGGACCTGTCGGAGGTGAGGGTAGTCAGTGGAGGCTTCTGGGTTACTCAGCTGTGCCTCTTCACCCCCCTGGTGATTTAAGCTGAGAAGCCAGGCTGAGTTACAGGTAAGAATTCACTTGTGCTGGTGCTACTGCAGGGCAGTTACCTTCAGCAGAGGGTCAGGACAGGCACCCGGGGAAGAAGAGGGAGAGAAACCGAGAGAGATGTTAAAACTCTGGAGCAAGATGCCCTAAAGTTTACTCAGGAAAACCTCTGATGAACACACCAGGACTCAGGGATCTGGAGCACTGCCATGAGAACAAGGGAGAAAAAGGATTTTGGAAGCTCTGCAGAGGGTGAGGTAAACAAGCAGTCAGCTGTGACAGAGAGCCGAAGCAATGAAGAAGCATAATAATATATAATACTATTTCAAAACAACAGATGGGAATAGGGAATTGATAGTGAAGCGATTAATACTAGCAATGAAAGAACTAAACACCTTTAAAATGCACAATATTTAATAAGAGTCAAGCCAAAGACTCACAGCAATTTGTAAATTAACAAGGAATAACATAGACAGTGGTAAAAAGGGAGAAAGAGCAAAATGAACCCAAATGCATGCCAAGTGCCTGCTGCCAGAAAGGAGGATATCTTCGAGGGGAAAGGAAGGGGCAAGGCTGAGCCTTGGGGTACGACTGGTAAGCACAACATGAGAGCTGTGGCTCCCAAGCTGGTCAGCAGCTGGGAAGTCTCTGTAACAGCATGGGAAAGAAAGGGCAACCTTCACTGCTGCCCCGGTTGCACCAGGAGGTGCCTCTACCTGCCCCAGACCTGCAAGGCAGCCCAAAATGTCGGGTTAGTATTAGCTATGTGGACCTGCTGTGTGCCAGGCCATTGGCAGGCCAGTCCTCTGAGCTGTCTCTCAGCTGGGGCTTGGTGGAGATGCTCAGGCCCGGGTTGCAGCCCCAGAAGACTGGCATCCCACCCGCACCCCAGCAAAACAGCGTGTGCCAGGGACAGGGCCCCATGGGCCAGGTGGTTTTGGTTTCTGCTCCTGATCCTTTAAAATCGAGTTTCTCATAGGGGCTTTGGGGTTCTTCATGGTTTTCACACTTCCATAGTTCCCTCGCATTCATTTCTCCTCTGCTGCAAGTTTTACCCTAAATTTATACTTGCGTTTCAGTAGCTAGTGTTGACATTATAAACTGCATATACAAACTGCCTGATTCCATACACAAATTAACCCATAGGTGTGCGGCTTTATACAACCCAATACTTATTAACACAATCTATGTAACTATTAGGGAGTTGACTGAAGGGAAGTAGCTATGAAAGTAAGAAAGAGAGAGGGCTGGAGTTGTGCATTTCTGCCCAGCTCCCAGAGAAGCTGTGGGTGTATCACGAGTTTTTATGCACTCATTTTTTAAAACTTGGCCGTAGAAAATCATGAGCACAATTGTCAGCTGATGTTCAGCAGAGAAACAGGAGCAGAGATGCAGAAGATTTGAAGTGATACACATTGACAGCATCTTATTAGAAAGCCTAAGGATAAAGGGTGTTCATCACAAGCAAATTAAGGATTTGAAGTTACCATTTCTCAGCTAAGCTACAGCAACTGCCCTTTTTGTTTCCCAGACACTTCTAAATGCAAAGAAAAAGATTAATGTAAACCACCAGCAGCTAGTGCAACTTCTAATTGTTTGAGCCATGCCTGGATTGGGACACCTGGGGACCAGGAGGTTCAACTGAGGTGTTTCCCATCCGTCTAGGGGGAAGACAGGTTTGGTTGGATTTGTTCTGATTTTCTTTTTTTTTTTTTCCCCCATTAGATAGCAAATTCTTCATCAGGTCGCCCAGATTTTCAATATGACAAGAGTGATTTTGTGTGGGTTTGCTTGTTGGATATGCTTTTAAATTGCTGTAATGGAACCATTTGAGAAAACAATAGAGAGAAATTAAAAATATGTATTTAAAAAAGAATTAAAAATGAAAGGAACAGATGTGTACCATGCATGACATATGAACTTTCAAATGCAAAGGAAATGCATATATTACAATAAATGGCTAAGTAGTACATATACATCAGCATTTTCCATTCTTTTTTTTTTAGACATGCGTTTTAGATATACATAAATTATTTTTTCCTTTTGTTTTATCCCTTTTTTAAAATCAGAATATTCAAACATCCTCTTTAAGAAGCACAAGAGGATGAAAGATTGCATTTGGCAGGTCTCTTTTGTGCTATAATTTGTTTCTTTGTGGAAATGCAGCAAAGGGTGACTTTTATTATGTGTTAGGTAAGAATCTGCATAGAGCAACTTCCAGCTGTTGACCATGCGATTAGGCCGTTAAAGTGCAAAAATCGCTATTTACAAATACCCATAATTACTATAATTTTCATGCAAAAATCGACGCTCACCTAAAACCAGACCGCATGCCAGTTCTTTCCTGGCCAAAATGGCTATTTCTTTCTGTCTTGAAGTCTCAGTCACATATTGAAAAAATATCTGCAGAATAGAATATATTTTGACTGCAGAAATAGATTTTGCATGAATAGACTCCTGAGGCATCCAACAGTTTCAATAATGTTTTCTATTCCAGGGGAGCAAAAAATATTTTTCCTTGATAGCATTTATTTTATATTCACTGCACTGGAATTACTTTTTCAAAATTCTGCCAGCGAAGACTTATCGTATGTGGGTGCCATTGCTGTAACATAAAGATAAGGATGGAGGCTTATTCCACTCATAAGCTCATGAGTCTGTAAATTGGAACTATCCTTCATAGTACAATGCATTTTACCAGTCCAAATATTTTTCTTAAAGACAAGGCAGGAGTTTTTTCTTGGAAGTATTTTCCTTCAGTGACTTAAGGAAGCATATTCATGGACTACTTATGAAAGGAAAGACACAAACAATGAGGCACCGCTGGTTTCTCTGAGCGGGGGAAGAGTCCACATTATTTCAGCAGCTTCAGAATCAGTCATTGGAGCAGCTGCCCTAAGCAGGAAAAATGTTGTCTGGGGAGCGGGAGATAAGGTAAGATAGAAGCAAGGACCTCAGAGGACAGAGCCGCATCCTGATTTGGTGATCCAGGTGCAAATAAATGGCTCCACTCGTTTAAAAAATGGGACAGGCAATGTATCTGGATCTGAATTTGGATTAAATCATCAGTAATGTTCAGGCCTGTGATTTTGTTGCTGGCCAAATGACTACGATTACTACAATCAAACGTGACAATACAATGACATTTTACCTAGGGGCAGGCACGCAGGTGAGATTAAAATGACAACTGACTCGAGCCTTCACCAGGAAATTGAATATAACCCTTTTTGAAGTTAAACATTTTGATATAAAATTTTTCATCGTAAGGCTGACCTGCATAAAACGACTGAATTCCCGGTGTACTGCGAACGCTTTGTGTGCTACAGTTAAATAGTTCCAGAGATGGGAACCAGATTAACTTTGAAATTTCCATCCTCCCCTCACAAACAGCAGTTCGGCTACTCTTGCGGCAGCAGAAGTTTGCTGGCAGCCCATGGTATTTTGATCATGGTCCTGTCTCGATCTACTAGGAGCAGAAATAATGATACAGTGGTAAGAGCCCTAGCAGTTGGCCGATGCTGGATCCCTCTCCAATGCCATTAGTGATGAGGCTCAAACAATAGCAATCGCACTGGGGAATTGAAGGGAAGAAAAGTCTGGTGATGTCAAGACCCGTCTGGTTCTCTTCAAGCCATTGTGCTGTGTGTTGTAATATTAAACCTCTCCTACATTACGGGCTAAATTATGGGCTTCTCAGAAGTCTTTGCCCAGCGAGGGACAACATATTGTTCCACAGATTTCCAGCCAAAAGGGAACCGTAAATCGTCCAGTCTGATGTCCCTTTTAAAAGTTAAGAAGCTGATATGTTCCTTTCACACATCCCTGCATTAGCCCAAAGATGTTAGACAAAAATATCTCAGCTTTTTGGAGACTCAATACCGGCAGAGCATGGAAGACACCAACATGCCACCAGCCCATGAAGCCTCTGCAGCTGCGGGGGCAGCTGTGCCTGGACTTCAGCAGAGGATGCAAGAGGCTGCAGTGGTCTTGCCAGTCTGTCCTGGAGGAAAACATCCTGCTGATGAGTCTGATCAATCCATGGTTAAGGTCTCTTAAAAATCAACTGGACATACATCCAAGTCTCTTCTTTTTCCTCTGGGTTCTTGCACCAGCCCACCTGGTGTGTCCCTACGCCCACAGCGTAGCAGCCTGTCTTTTGAGCAGAACAGAGGTGTTCCCTGCCCAGTTCTGTAGCATCCTGCCATTTACAGCTCGGCCTTTTTTTGGCCCTACAAGAGACAGCTACCGGACCCCAGGAGGACACACTCAACACGGCAGCATTTGCCCTTCCAAAAGACCTGCCATTAAACCATGCATCTTTTAGCCCTCTCTCTAAAAGTTGTATTGCTGTTTCTACAGGCCTCAACATGGAATAAAGTCTTGTTGTTGTAGATCTGGATCACCAAACCACCAGATCTGCCCCAAAGAGCTTACAGCACAGGCATATGAGATAGAAAGAAGAGAAGATAAACCAGCGGGGAAAGCCCAAGGTCACGGTGAGATGATAATGATAGATGTAATAAGCAGCAGTAACAACACACAAACTATCATGCTGCTGCCCTTTGTTAGCTCAGATTTGAACCCTTGGGCTTTGCTAATTATAATGACACAGTAAGAACTAAAAGGGGAAATTACCCACAAAAAAAAAAAGATGTTAACCACTTCGTCTCTACAGCCACACTGCATATTTTGTGCTTTGCTCTAATTGTTCAGTAGAGGCTCCGTTAAAGTCAATGGAAAGTCAGGGTGTCCCTGGTGGATTATGCTGTAGCAAAGTAGTTTAAATTTAATCTAGGGTCGGATTTAACACATTTAAAAGAGAGCAAATTCACTGTTAAGTCTAACAGTCCAGTCAATACTTCAAGCTGATGATTCTTACTCTGGCACTGCATTTTTATATTCTGACAGAAGGCAGAAATGATGTCCATGATCATCCCATCATTACTGGCTCCAGTTGTTTTTTCCAAAACACAAAAGAATGCCAGATGCCCTGTGCTCAAAGAACAGCCATGGGATTTTGGTGCTTCTTTGAAAATCCCATATATGTTCAGCAAAAGGTAGAAAACCACACCAGAAACACAATTTGTGGAATATTACATTTGAATGTACAGTTGGAAGAGCTATTCCCTGGCACCAACGACCAGGTCCAAAACACTAACCAGTGATTCAATAAATACACCAGTTCAGCTCCATCTTCAGAATACTTTTTTCTTCCACTGCCCTAACTGGAAGGCCATTTCTGAACCTCACTGCTCTGCTGTTTAGTTAAGATGGACCCAATTTCCAGCCTGAATCAATTCAAGGCCAATTTATGCCCATGTACTCTTATGTGAATTTTGCCTTTTTGCTGTCGTGTCTCCAGTTTTCCTGGTGCTGAGCTCCCATCATCTTTATGGATGAATGCCACCTGTGTGAGTACACAGTAATACAGAAACAGCCTTCCCTTTAACGCTGACGAGCAGAAGAGGTGCTGGAGAGGGAGCAGAAGCTGGTGGGAACTGGGCAGAAGTTGAGAAGGGTCCCTGGGTCTTTCCTGGGGAGGAAGACTTTGGGCAGAGCGGGAACGTGTCCATGAATTTCTCTCTTTCTCCTTCCAGACCCCTTCCCACAGAACCAACTGGGGGATCCTGCTGCTTCATCCCCTCCCTCTTCCCACCCGCTCGCACCCTGCCTTCGCAGCAGCCCCAAGAGCTGGCGCATGGTTGGAGCCATTGCTCCTGCTGCAAGTCAGTCACTGCCTCCTCGGGCAAGGACGCAGCCCATCGCCCTAGGCCTGTGCCTGAAGATTGCTCAGGCTCCTGCCATCTGCTTCTGTTTTTCCTGAAAAAATACGCTANGGTTCCAACTCCAGATCGCTTCTCCTTACGTGTATTTCAGCGATCTTCTCCGTACCCCAAGTAGGCACATGCTGATACGCCCTGAAACCACCTTTGGTTTCTCACCAGCCCCACCACGCTGGTGAGCTGCGTCAGGTGTGGGCAGACGTGTCCCCTTTGCCCGTGCTCTGAGCTACACTTGCTCTGATCCAGAAGCTGTTTGACGGCGTGAGTGTTATATTATTCCTGAATTAACATGGTCTGCCTCCCAGTGGGCCTTATTAGCTCAGGCACAAACCTCACTAACACGGCTGTATGGTTTCTGTCCCAGAGAAGGTTCGTATCTGGCCAGTTTGCAGTATCCATCCATCTGCCCCCTCCATATAGATACAGCATAGTACTCCTGTGATTAGACAGGATACCTTTGTCTCTTGCCTTTTCAACGCTTTCCAGATGATTATTTTCATTTTACAGAAAAAGTGGATACTATCAGAGCCTGAAGTGTATGACCCTGTACCGTGTAGGCATGTACTACACACCAACGCACAACTCTACCCCACCTTAATGTTCAGCTCTACCTGTATATCACTTTTTCAGCAGCTACACAGTTAGTCAGACAAGAAGGTTTTTTTACAGAAAACCTTGCCATTCATGTTAAAGTTATCCCCAAAAACCAGCTCAAAACTTCCATGTAGGATCCAGACACTTCCCCCCAACCTTGCAATGGTGGGGCTGCTAACTCCAAGGTATGAACCCCACACGACTGTGCAACAAAACCTCAAAGATTAATGCCAAAGCCTGGAAATCGCTCCAGGTATTACAAATCTCGGCCCCATCAGATCCTGCTTCACAGTCTTAGAGCTGCGTGTTCAGCAAAGACAGAAAAGATCTGTGCTCTTGACATGCATACCTTTGTTGTGCCTGCACTTACACACTTCTGTATCGTTCGAGTTAACATTACCTGGGATCAGGTTCTCCCTCCCCCTACTTATATATGGTCTAAGTGGCTGAAAATATCTGTGAAATGGAGATATACCTCTTCGTTTAAAACTGGAACCTTTCTAACAATTACATTAATACCCAGGGTCCTGTGGACACCTGAGACATCCTTGGTCCTAAGCAGTACAGCCTGAGGAGCCCGCTAGTCAATAAAATAAAATACCCATTCTCTTTAATTAACATATGAAATAAACACAATCTGTGACACCTAGTGTGCAGCAGCAATTAAGAGGCATTGCTTAGTTAAACCTCCTAATACCTCATTTAAATATGCAATTAAGGGATAATTGCCTTCAATCAATAAAAAATTGAAATATTTTGCAGGGACCTCAATTATTTTTTGTGAGGCTTTCTACTTTGTACTTGGTCTAGGCTAAGCCTCCAAGTCTTATACCACTTGTTAAAGAAACATTATTCTTTTCAGCATTCCATTGATTTATGGCTTTTATGCATCCTACCAGCATCATAAGAGTCTGATGCTAACACTAAGCCCATGCAAAGCATTTATTTTTGTGTTATCAATGATTTCCATTTGCTTCAAACTATTCATTCTAAGTTCTCCTTGGATCATCTCCCTTTTCTGGTCCACACAGACCAGAAGCATCTCTTTGTGCAGGTGTTTACACACAGAGCTTCCTCACAGACACCTTAACAATTCTTTTCTAATGCAATTGTTTTCCCATTTTTCAATATCTGCTTGCAAACAAGCAGTACTTCACTTGTGCACAAGTGCTAGCAATTCAAACCATATATCCAGGCCCCCCCTCCCTGCCTACACACAAATCAATCCTCAGTAAAATGAGACAGATCTATGAATCAAACAAGGAACAAAGTCGACCATTGCCTTCCCTCTCAAGGCAGGAAATTAGCAATGCAAATATATAGGCTCATCTAAGAGGTCCTTGAGTGCACTCCATCATGGCACCTCACACCATCATCAGCCACAGAACAATCAGAATAAAGGGGGAAATATTTTCATGCTCAATAATTGAATTATGTGGTTAAAGAGACAAGACCTGTGAAAGTAAGTGAGATGAAAAAATAAATTCTGGCAGGCATTTACAGGCATCTAATGAGCACCAAAGAAAGCAGTGTGCTACGCTGACAGGGAAACCTTGGTGCAGGCTAGGATCCATCTTATTTTACAGCCAGCTGTGTAGGGCACTAACATCACATTCTCTGAACATGGTGTGGCAAGCATTGCTGGAGTCAAAACCTCCATCTGGACTATTTCTGCCATGGAGAAAAGCCAGTGAGGAAGCGTTGCTTGGGTTTAAGAAACACGGGTTCAAAACTGATCTGTTCTGTCACTGCAGTTAAATCATTTCACCTCACCATGGCTCTCTTTCCCACCAAGCTAGCTCTTCGGGCCTGAAAGGCTTGCTGAGCTAGCTTCAAACAAGGGTCACATCCTTACAGCTTTTCACTTATCTAAGTGATAAAACCGAGCCTGGGTTTAAGAAATGCCTTTAATTAACAAAAGGTACCAAAAAACCCCAAGAGTAGATGCTGCTGCAGACTCTGTAAAGGGTACACGTTCTCTGTTGGAAATCTTCGGTGGCGTTCAGAGGTTTTAGACATTGCAATGGTGACGTCCGTGTGGGTGCCACCACCAGATGCAGAGCACTGCATAATGTAAGCCAAAAAGCACAATTGAAGTTTTTTTACCCAGTTTTTGATACACAGAGTCTTGTACAAGTGTTATATTACTTTGTGTTTCATTTCTTCTTGCTACCTTCATTATAACATGCTGTCACCGGGTGATTCAGTGACATCTACGCCCTGTCCTGAAATACATACATCAAAACATAGTATGGAAATGTATATAAACATAAAAATGATGCAAAGACACTACTTAGCGAGGAGATAAACTCCTTGATTGCAAGAAATCCAAAATTTGATCATTAGGAAGACCTGGAAATCATTAAAGTAATTATGAACTTTATGACTTCCATCACTTTTGGAACACCCATTACTTCTACTACCTGACTCGTTCAGAGGTTTGTCCCCTCTTGTAATTGTTAAGATGCATATGACTTTTGCCTCTTCTTTGGCCTAATCTTGGCTTTATATTGTCCAGTTGGTTGCGTGTAGGTTTAATGTAAGCTTCAGAAAGGCTTTTGAAGAGCCCTAGAGAAAGATTCCCAAATGCAGCCTGGGACTGCTGCCTTCCACCACGTAGATTCACCCATCTTCCTCAGCCTGGACACAGGGGAAATGAGTGGTTCAGCCCACTCGAGTTCAGATCCTTGCTGTTGAGACTGGCGTGGGATGCTAATGAACTGTACTTATCATTTGTGATTTCAGATACAGACACACGCTTGCCATAAACCCAAGAGGTATCTCTGCTCTCTAAGAACGTAACACTCGTATACCAAACAACACTGAAGAGATGTCATATGGTTGCAGCTTTTACCCGCTGCTATCCCAGGTTTAACCTAGGCCAAGCCTGACCAGGGTGGATTATCAACTAATTACCAATTGCGTGAGCTGAGCTAGTCCCCCAAAGCAGCAATGAAAAAGAAGCCATTATATGATCACTGTGGTTACTTTATTATTATAAATGTACAGGCAACCAAGTCCTGAAGGATCTCATTCATTTCTGTATAGGGTTAGCGAGAAAATAATCGGCTGCTCTCATTTACACCTGTCAACCCCAATGAAAGGAGTGGAGTGGAATGGTTATAACTGAGAGAAAAATTAGCCTACAATGCATAAACATTGTCCTGTGTTACTTGCACACAGATTTTCATATGCGAATTGATACATCAGCTGGGTAAATGATGCATCAGTTGCGACTCAGACAGATGAGAAGAACATGTGTATTTTTGCTCTGTTATCTGCCATCAGTTTGCATCAAAAGTAAAATGACTGACCTGAAATCAAACCAGTTTTCAGGAATCAAGCTGCAAAATGTCATTATCCAGCTCATCTCTCCAGTAACTCTCCAGGAAGATGTAGTGGCTGCAGAAAAACTGTTTTCAATCTGGTCCTAAATTTTCATAGAGAATCAAAGCAAAAAATATTCGGAGTATAGTAAAAATATATTTCTTGATAATAATCAAACTGGGTATCACAGTGGAATTCAAAGGTACTGTCACTGCATTACAACACCAACCTGGATCATTCCAACATCAGCCTCATATTTCCAATAGACATATAGTTCCTGGTCCAGAAAGCCATTAGCCTTCCCTTGGTGATGTGTTACATCTTAAACAGCATTTGAAATTTCTGATTAGGCAACTGAATTGAGTCCTCATGGTGAGACATGTCTTAAGGAGCATGCTAGAGAAACAGCAAAAATATGATGTCTGTTCAAGGTTGTTCTTCATGGAAAAGCTAAATAAAACTGCATTAGGAACCCTAGGGCACATGGAGTGGGCCTACGGAGAGGACTGAGTTATAGAATTGGTCCTTTGTTCAGGTCTGAAAGCATGGCTAGATTAGATGATTTAATGCCATAAGCCCTTTGGCAAGGTACATTAATCCAATGTCCTGGCCAAATTGTGTTTGTACTTTAATGCCAATTTGTGTTCAAAATTATTTGAATTAATTACTTTCCCTTTCTTAAACTGCTGGGTGGTATTTATGTGCTCTTTCAAGCAATTTACTATTGTAATTCAAGGAATATAAGACTCTCCTCCTGTGTCAATATTCTTACCATATCTCCTTCCACAGTAACTTAGCTTCTCCTTCTGAGTCAGACGTGCTATGAGAAGGAGGAATTAAAATAGACAGGCTGAGGGTTACATTTTTTCCCTTTGAAGTGAATCACAACAACTCCATTCCATCCTACACCACTAATGGTTCTAAAACACAGGGATGGTACTTTGTAGTCTGGATGTACAGACCGATGCCTTTGAAGCACAAATAATCTGCTTTGGTCCCCAGCTATGATTAGGAAGCCTCACACATCCCTGGTGCATAGCACAGTGGCAGGAAATAGCTCCTAGAGGGGCACAGATTTGCTGTTTAATTTTTTTAATTACTGCTTATTTAGGAAACATAAATACTTTTACAAATCATTACCATATAAGTATGAAGCACGCACTATTTTTAATTAAAAAATGAAGCTAGCACTTTTTCACTGAATGAAACACAGAGAGACACAAAGCCACTCTTTCATAAGGACTTTGCAAGGACAAATATCTTCATCACCTAGGATGCCTTCATTCAGGTGTTTCCTTTGTCCTGACAGGCAATGCTGTCTGCAGTTCAGGAAACCCTGAGTTGTGGTAAATGTTGTATGAATCTTAAGCAAAGGTGAACAACAAAGGACTACCTGGTTCCTCTTCACCAGGAGAGAGCAGACCCAGTGTTCAGGAAACAAATGCTGCCCTACCACTTCAGCATCTCCTCAGAGAGTTGCTGCCTCTCTGTGAGAGGAGTTGATATTAGTTGCTATTAAGATACAGCTGGGCTTGGAGCCTTCCAAGGTGTACACCTCAAAGAGATTAATCAGCTAGTATTAAAACTCTGCATGAAATTGTGGGTGTTTTTCTCAAGAGTTATGTATGGCTGAAACAGCCAACTCTCCCCCACCCTTGAGGGTGGGTTTTTTTTGAAAGTGATTTGTCCCTTTGTTTAATTTTTTTTATATTGTTTTGCTTTTTGCCATTTGCATTCAGCTTAATTGATTGGAAAGGAATAATAAGAATGCTGGAGGACCTAAAACCCTGAGGAAACCCAAGCTGTATGCTAAGTTGGTGCCTACTAGCAGCTTTAATCTCAATTAGTCCAATTTGTGAATGTTTGTTTGTTTTTTCTTACTCACAGCCAAGCTAAAAACAAAACTCTGAATAGTAACAATAAAATAAGCACTTCAGCTTCTGGCTCCATCTTCAATTGAATCACCTTTTTGTTAAAGCAACACAGCCCTGACCAGGCTGCCCCACAAGCTCTTAGTTTACAAATTCCTAATTTAAATGGTGTAAAACTGGATAAAGCAAGTTAGGAGCTGAAAGATCACCAGGGTCATGGTCTGGAAGGGTGCTCCTTCAAATCAGTGGGCTTCCATGAAAAGCAAGAAGGTTTTCCCATCTCAGCTTTTTCTCTCTATGTGAGAGATCCCGAGAGAGCTCAGCCGACCCCAGGGCCTTGCTGCACAGCATGAGCTCAGGGAAGGTGGCAGATCGCTCCAAGGTTTTTGTCCCACCCTCCAGCCCAGAAGTTTGAAGGGTAAAATTCAACCTCTTCACTGCAAGGACTACTCCATAGACTGATGGTTCACCTTTACATGGTCTTTGCTACTATTAATCCTGCCTTTGTATGCGCTGTACCTCACAGGAGAGTCATCACCAGAGAGGACAAAGTGTGTATACCCTACCGCCCTATAAGAAGAGGCTCGTGGTGAACTGCAGGCAGGGTCCCGCAGGAGGAGACCTGGTGAGCAGCATTCAGTCATGGATGGACCTCGGCAGGCGATCCCCTCTTCTGCCACTGTAGAAGGGCTGCCCCACACGCTGCAAGAGCAACGCTGGCAGCTGGTGAGCGCAATCACAGCCCCGATAGCTGCATCGTGTGTTAGCCGTGGTCTAAAGCATGCAGAGAAGCACAGCTTTGCCTTAGTACTTCTCAGACATGAAAATGGCGAGTGCTGGCTGTAGAAAAAGTTTGACAAGGCAGATGTTTTAGCTCTTGCATTGATCCAGAAAAGATCCTTCTACAAGAGGTGAAACACCGTTGAAACCTCTTTGCTGCAGAGCCAGAGCAGCCTCCAACTCTTAGCACACCTGAAATGTGTGAATAGAGCTGGGAACGTGTGAATCCAATCGGGGGTCTGCAGCTGTGCTAAACATTTACTGGCCTGAGAAAAACACCCACCGCAAAGGCTGCTTCTCCCTTCGTGTCTCTATCCCCTATCCAAGAATAAGGAACTCATTCTGGGCTACCCAGCTGTTGCTTCCACTGCTCCAGCCACCACCATCTTCCTCCCCCAGCCCCAAATTAATGCTCCTCCTAAAGCTGTTACCCTCTGCAAATTCTGTCATTTCCAATGAGTCTTGTGCTGTAATTTAAAAGATAACTCACTCCTGTTTCCAGCGTTTTAATGCATTTTATTTTTTCTACAAGCAATATACGTGTGTAATTAATAAACAATTTAGTATGTTGAGGAACCTAGGAACTTGGCAAATGTTCTGGGGATATGAAATCTCAGGAAAAGCAGCACATTATAAGAAATAGTAAGTAATTACTTATGTAAGCTTTTCTTTTTAAATTCTAAGAACATTAGCTACTAATTACCTACTAATTACCAGTACTTCAGCAGGTGTTTGCACTTAACTGTAGGCTAAAGCCCCTGTGAAAAACAAACCCCTCACACTCCCTCTCAAGATTAAAGCAGAATCCCACTGGACTTCATAATACAGCATAGGTATAGCGGAGCTGTTTACATGCCAGTCCTTTAACCACTTGGCTGCTTAAGGTGAAAACAGGCTCCAGTTTGTTTCCCTTGCTTTTTCTGCCAGAGTCAAGGTGGTTTGCTAGGATGAATAACTCCGGAGGTAACAAACAAAATCAAAGGGTTAAACGTAAACTATGATTAAGACTTCTTCTTCATCTGTACATTTATCTCACTTCTGTAGTGACCTGGCAGATGAGCACTCTATTTGTGATCACGGATAGAGCTGGCTGAACAGGGCGAGAATAAAACCCTTTTTGTGAAAAATTCCCTGAATTTAAAAAAACAGATGCAGAGCCCTCAGCTGGTGTAAAATGGTTTAGTTTCACCAGTGTCGATACTGGAGTCAATACTTACGCCACTTGAGAAACTGGCCTACACTTCAGATCTAATCTTTTCATGCCTCTGTTGGAAGACTAATTCACACAGCCTAAATTTTACTCAAGCAAGCATTTATAAGCAGTGAATTTCAAGTTTACAAGCACAAGTTCAAGCTCATATCCCTGACTGCTTAAAATTCCGAATTTTAGTTCATGCAGTAACAAAAACCCAATTTACTGTTGATAGAAGAAAGATGTCAGACATAAGAAGTCCAGGTAGAGAATGGAAAACATAACAGGTGCCTTCAGCAACCTGTCACGGTGCCCAGGTTGTACCTTCTGCGGAGCACCTAAGGGACAGATGAAAGGACTGAGAGGCACACCTCAGGGCTGCATTTTTCAACAAAACAGTTCACAAATGAATAATTCCAGCAGCGCTACTAACACATTTTTGCCTTTTACCCTCTCTGAGATTTGTAAGATCTATTCAAAATATATGGTTGCTTGTTCCACTTCTGCAAAGATTTCTTCTCTTTCACTGAAAAATAGGACTCGAAGGTAGGCAGTGGAGGTAGTTCAGATCATCACCATTTTTCTGTGGATGCCAGTTAGACTACAGGTCCCCTCCAGATCCATTTTTCACTGAGGTGATAGAAGTAGTGACTGTGCTGTGAAGTATTAGGTCACAGCAGTAGAAGCGCTCATGCCTACAGCTGGGAGCTAAGTTTTTTGAACAGCACATCTCTATTAAAACAATAGGAACTGCAGGAGACTAGAAACAGTTGAAAACCTGACCCTTTCATTCAGGTACTTAAAGGGAAGCTTCTGGCTGCTAGTATATTTTAAGACTTGAGTCCCATAACTGAGAAATTAAAAGCTGCTTTGACATGTGAGTGAACCAAATGAGACCATGAGGCTCCTGAGAAAATTATACAGCTCAACCTTGGTGCATTCCATCCGAGGCTCTCAAAACCATATATAAAAATTAACAAAATAGCACACCTGGGAAGTAAGCCATTGATGTTTCACCAGCCAACAGGCTGAGGCTGTATGCAGCAAAATGTCCCGATGTCAATAAAAAAAGGATTTAAATGTCATTTGCTATTCATGTAAAAATGCTTTCTTCTCACTTCTCTTTCTCTGATGAAGGTTTATGGTAAGATTTTCAGAGGACCTGAATGGTGGAAGAGTAGCAGTGCTCTGGTCACCAGGCTGCTCCAAGGCTGTAAGCAAAGCTGTTTCAGTCCTGACAAAGGACTCATGTGCCTAAAAGCTGGTCTGTTTTTTGCTGTTCTTTCAGATGATCTAATGAAAGGTACTGCTTCTCTATACAGGCTTAACCTCACCAACTGCTGAAACGACACAAATGTAGCTGGTTCATCATATACCTTTGTAAGATAACACCATTTATGTCCTCAAATAAGGACATTACCAAAAATTGTCATGAAAAAGGGGAAACTAAGAACCAGGAATTTCTGGTGCCAGAGCCAACACAAGGTAAGGTGTGCCTGGGCTCTGGTGTCCCACGAGGCTCTACAGGCTCTTCACCCTCCCCAGTCTGGCTCCAGGCAAGGCCGTGGGATGTGGGACCAGGCTGCTGTGAGAGCTGTGTGAGACGAGCAGGGAGAAGCCCTGCTGAGGCATCCCACCTTGGCCTGGGAGCTGCATTCACACCCTGGTGACCTGGGCTGCGGATGACGCTGGTACCATCACTGGACCTGCTCTGCTGGAGTACCATGGGGCTGCATCGCGTGTGGGTGAGGGCACTGCCCTGCCAGCCATGCTTGCCACCACAGGTCCCGTCTCCCTGCACCCTGTGGCACAGCCTGACAAGGGATGGAAGCACTGGGAAAAAGGGGAGCAGGTGAGGTGGAAATGTGACACCCCCATCTGTCAGAATCAGTTACCTGATCACCCCATTAGACACCCCTTATGTGTTGGACACTGGGGATGCAGAGGGAAATGATGCCAGCAAGGAGCACAGGAGTGTTTGAAGCATCTTAGGTTTCATGGTTAATTTTGTTTTACTCATAAACATTTTTGCTACTTTTTTACTTATTTTTCCCAATTCGCCTTGTCTTCCAGGTGGTTCCCCTTGGTGGGATTTCATAGTCCCAGCAGCACCTTGCTGACGTCAAGGCTAAACACCTTCTCCTGCACGTGTCATGGGTACTATGGATGCCATGGCCCACTGACATCATGTCAGGGGGTACAGAAGCAAACTGCGGAGAGGGTTTTTCTCATCTCTTTTCTTTATTCTCAAAGAGGGGAGGAAAAAATGCAGAGACAGGATTTTAGCCCTTCATTTTATAATGTAATTGAAATGCCAAGAGACTGAAAAAATTCAATGTTGATGAAGAAACGGATGTTAGTGCAATGAAGAATAGCTCTGTCTTTGTCAGTCTGCAGTCTTTTATGTGTCACAGGCTGTCACTTTCTATTGCTTTTCAACTGACTAATTACCCCAGTTTATTAAAAGTGAATATGAATTCACATTTTTTACTTTGCCGTGTTCCAAGTGTTAGTGTTATCAGGAGCTATTACTGAATGATAGATCCCACAGTTCTAGGCTTCCTCATGTGAGCAAGTACAGAGCAAATCTACCTCAATATCAATGAAAACCAGATATATTCATTTAAGGGGGAAAAATATACTCTGTGCAGTGTATGTTCACATTCAAGCATTAATCACCCTGGTGTGTCCCACATGGCTCAGTGTATTATTAGAACCTCACTCACAGAGCAGAAGAGTGTCTGTAAGTGATGGTGTTGGAAGGGTTGGACTTGAATTAAATGTACTCATCTCTTCCTAATGGGCAGGTATTTTCTGACAGCTGTAATGAAAACTGCTGCTCATCAAAAGGTACTCTGTGTCCTAGCTCGCAAATCCAACCTCAGCTGCAAGTTGCACATTTAAATTTCAAAGTTTTTATCTCTAGCCACACTGGAGTGCACTTATAAGTGCAGTGGAAGGGTCAAATTAGATGAAATCAAAGCCCTGCTTCTACTGAAGAGGCAATTTTAAGCTTTCACAATTGGATCTGTGTGTTGTTATAGGCTTAAAAAACCTCATCATCAAAAATAGGGTTTTCTAGAACATGGTAATTATCACTTTGATCTGCCCAACTCAGTTCCAGCAGTAACCACAATGTTAGAATTTCCTCATTCTGTATAAAATAACATCTTCAGATAAACATAGGTGCGTAGACTACAATAGTTCTTGTACAATTGGTACCCCCATTTACTAAAGCTGGTCCTTCACACCTTCCCCTACCTTTGTTAGTATGCGGTCACACTTCTTGTAAGGATGTCGACGCTGCCTTTGAAGGAACTGGATGCTGGTTTAAGCCTTCCATGTATTGGCAATAATAATCAATAAGAGGAATAACAATAATTTAGGAAATTATGTCAATAGCAAGTGCTGGGAAAGAATGGAGCATCAGGGCTTGGAGGAAAACGCCATTTTGCCTGAAAGTATAGCACACGCAATCAACAGGAAAAGGAAGAGGGTTTCATTCTTCTAGTATTTTCCTAGTGGGTACTCATTGTTTATAACAAAATGCAACTATTGTATGTTTTCCTATTATTTGAGATATTTACCATCTCACATGCTAAACAAAATGTTCTTTCATTAGAACATAGTTGGAGGGAAAAAATATCACAAGACGGACTGCGGCGGTGGTATTGTCATCTTGTACGTTTACAAAAATGAGGCTGAAGTGTATTTGTTACAACGTGCCTGCACGAAGTGAAGCAGTGAGACATGCATTCGCATTGCCTGGACTCCAAGCAGGTCAGCTTGATGAGCTAGCTGTGATGTGGAAGCTGTAAGGCTCTCTTCTCCAGTGTTTTCAAGTCCTCTGGGTATGATGAATTTTGTATAGGATATTTAAAGGACTGGCTGAAGCTATCTCGTCATGGGTTTGTGCCCAGGCTGAGGTACTGACAGCCATGAACAGAAGATATACCCTGAAGCATCTATCCCGTTCCCAGAGAAGAACAACTCCCTACCTCTCGGTTTAAGGGTGGAGTGAGATCATGCTGGCTGCACTCGTACATGAAGACAAGCTTTGACATTGGTCTGCACCAGGGAGGTGCATCTCAGGTGGGGAATGCTGATCCTGGCTGCCTTAGGCCCAGTATTGGGTTGGATTTGCAAGGAATGTGGCCTCCCTCTCCCTTCTAGTGGGAAAGGGAAGACAAACAGCAGGAGAGGTGCCTGTACCCCTGTGCGTCTTTGGTGGCAAGTCAGGGAGCTGCAGGGAAGGGAGACAGGGGGGCCCAAGGACACAGTGTCTGAGGACACCTCCAAACACAAAGAGGCCAGATAGCTAGAGCAGGGAGCAACACTGGCAGTAGAACAAGGAAACAGGTTGTCCACAGGTAGGGATGCAGTAGTTGGCTCTCTCCTGAGGCAGATGATACCTGTGGAGATCAAGAATAGGTAAGTTATCCAGGGAGAAAGCTGGGATATTTAAATCCCAGTGCTAAGGAAAAACCACACACCATCCCAGCTACGAGATTTGTAGCCAGCCCTCCCCCAAAATAAAAGAGCAGCTGAGAAGGTAATGACCCTCTTATGATGGGAAGAGAGGTTCTCTGCTGGCTGGCTCCGCTATTCAGGGGAAGCAGGTCGGGGGAGGAAGGGGCACTGCCTGCCATAGCCTGAGATGCTACTGGAGGGTGTTCAGGTTTTTCTGCTGCACTGACTCCGTGCTGTTCATCCAACAAACTGCTAACCTAGTTAGAAGGGCTTTAAAGTAGGATCGAGGGAGGGGTTGACAAGGGAAAAAAAGTGAACGTAAACAACAGCAGCCTGATAGGGGGCTAAAATTTCAGAGGTTTTGGTATTCATGATAGGGTCACAGGAGAGACACAGAGGGTAGTGAAACAATCCACTGAACACTTTAGATGTCTGTATACTAATGGAAGAAATATTTGGGATAAACAGGCGGAGCTGGAAGTCTTAATACAAGATCAAAATTATGACTTAATTGGCATAACAGAGTCTTGGTGGGATAATTCGCATGACTGGAATAATAATATGAAAGGAAGAACAGTCAGGGGGAAAACAGGAGGGGTGTTGCCTCAGCCTGGATACATTTACTTGCTGGAAGCCTGGCATGTAGAGAAGACTAAAACCACCTGAAAATTGTATAGGTAATAATTATAGAGGAAAAGAACTCAGGTACTTACATGGTGGGAGGGCCACCACAACTGGCCACTGCAACTGATCAAGCGAGAGAAGCTTTCGATTGCAGCAAGGGGCTTTGGCAATGCTGGACATGGAAAGTGCCTGCAGTAGGAGACAGACTGACCAGCATGTGCATGGGGTGCACAGAAGGAAGAAGCTGTGTTTGGGTACTATGGAGTGAGTACGAATACCAGGAGCATATAAGGACAGAACAAGAAAAGCTGGAACACAGACTGAAACACCATTAGGCAGAGGCACCAAGGGTAAGAAGAAATCATTCTGCATGTGCATTAGGAGTAAGAGGTAAACCAAGAGCAGTGTTGACTGAACAATCACGAGGCAGAGAAGTCTCAAAAAGGATGTAGAGAAGGCCTATGTGTGAAGTGGGGTTCCTGCATCCTTGTCAATTAAAAGGTCAGTTGTGAGCATGTGGCTGGCATGTTCAAAATCAGAAACAAAACCAAAATATTTTTGCCTAGAAAAGGGAAAGAATAGGTAAAGGGTATTCATTTAAGTTCTTTTTTTTTTTTTTAAATCCTTTGGGTCCAATGAATTATGTATAGGATACTTAAAGGACTGGATGAAGCTGTCTCAGAGTCATTAGTAGTGTTCCTGGAAACTTGTGGAGAGGGAATGAAGAACTAGATAGCTAGAAAAGCACAGTATTGTGCGCTTTTTTTTAAGCAAAAAGGGGAATCGAGGAATTATTGAAGAAGTCAAATTAACTTCAATCCACAGAATAATTCTGCAAGAAGTAAAGCATCTGGAAATCAATATTTATGTATCATACTATGTCAAATGAACCTTATTTTCTTTTCTGACTGTGTAATGGGCCTTGTGGGTAATGGGAATTTGTAGATGATACGCACCTTGACTTTAGTAAGGTTTTGACACTATTCTACCTGATACGGTCATAAGAGATTATAGAGCAGATAGAGAACATTTTGGATTGCAATTATAGTGATTTATGATCAAAACAAAAGTATTTATCATGAAATCCTGTAAAGGTCTGATCTGGGTCTGGTTCAGTGCAGTGCAGGGCTTATACAGCTGCAGATGCCATGGCAAGTTGCAAGTAAGACTTCAGTGCGATTTTAGCCAAAATTCTGTTTCTCCATCACAAAGTAATCCTGTAGCTCTGCTCAGAACTGATAAGCCTCTGCTGAAATTCTGCATTTAGCCTTGAGTGGGGACAGGGGAGGTAACTTTTAGAAAAAAACCAAAGAGGATGAAAGGGATGAGCAAAAGGTGACTTTCGAAGAAAGATTTCAAAATTTAGGATGTTTAATCTAAAGGAGAAAAGGCCAAGGATGGATCTAATACCAGTCTTCAGGTATGTAAAAAGTTGTTAAAGGGCACGGGAATGCTCTGCAACATCCATGGTGAAGGAGCTGAATAACAGAAGCAGAGAGTTTCAGGCTTGACTTTAGGAAACCTTTCTAACCAGGATGGTAATGAAATGGGAGAGGTTACCTGTTGAGGTTTTAGTATTTCTTTCATTAGAGATACTTGAGCCCTCGTCAGAGGTGGCATAAGTAGGGCAAGATGCCACAGAGTTACAGAGAAGACAGAGGAGTAGACTACCCAACTTCCTAAGATCTGTTTTCTGACAATTTTTTTCTGGTTTTATGCTATTTCAAATTTTCACCTACAGGAAAGCAAAATGTTCCAGTTGGCTTCACTCAGCTCCTGCACAACTCTTCACTTGTACCTCAGATTTTAAAAGACTTTATGGGGTTGAGCTTAAACTTAAGGACAGTTGTATTACAGAGAGGTAGCACCTGAGTGGCTTGGGCATGAACCAGTATCAGATGGTGCAAGGTGCTGTGCAAATCTAACAGGTCATTCCAGCAATGTACAATGGCTGCTGTTTCCTTTTGTTCAGGAGATGGAAGGGATGAGCCTTCCCAGACCCTTCTGGAGCCCAGTCCCACATCGTGTCAAGTTTTGGCTTCCCACAGTGGTCCTCAAGCAAAATTTTCCTCTTTAATCTTGTATAGTAATCAATTCCAGCACCCCTTTCATTTGTCTTTCTCATAAAAGCTCCATGTCAAGATTTTTTTGCAAGAGTAGAGGTTTTTGGGCCAGGTTTGAATGTGGTGGTCAGATCACTTTGCATGCAGTAAAACTACCAAGTACACAAGGCAATGGGCTTTTCATAAAACACATGGTGAGAGGGGACATAGTCTGGAGCACGGGAGCATTAGCCTGAGCCGTGGGAGAGCAAAGACCGACAGTGAATTACTCGTGTGGCACTGTGCAGCCATTTGTCCCCGCTGAGCTGCCAGAACTGCAGGATTAGCAGCACTCCCTCACCCCATGGAGTCATTCTGAGGATAAATACATGAGGTGTCTAAATACAGTAGTAACTGGGGTGTTATAAGCCCCTGTGGTGGATTTGGTGGTGCAGATGCAAGAGGACAGTTTTGATTTCCATTCCTTTCAAGTTTTGTATTTGGCACACTGACTGATGGGTCCACATAGGAGCAGAGTTGGATACAGTAGTGTCACAGAAGCCCATGCTTCTTGTAAGAAGCACTCAGTCTTTGATTAGGCAAAAGTGCTTACTCTTGTACTTAGCTTTAAGCATCCGGATGGTCCCAGGGCCCATTGAGCAAAGTACTTACACACAAGGGATGAAATCTTGCTCTGTTGAAATCAACGGAAGTTTCACCCTGGTCTCCAGCGGGGCTGAGGTCTCTCCCCAGCTTCCGTCCCATCTCGAGTGTGCAAATGCATGCTTTAGTGCTCCACCTAATCAAGATGTTTCTTCTGGAGGAATTACATGGAGAATCAACAGACGTGTTCCTTGCTCCCAAGTCTTTGCCAGCTCAGTGGATTCCTGCCCTTAGAGCATCCCAGCTGCGCAGTCCCCGTCTCTGCTGGAGCACGGTGCCCCTTCAGACCTTTTAGCAGGGCCATATGAGCTCTCCCTAACCTGACTCACTATTATCTAGCTGTGCCAGTGAAGACCTGTTTCAAGGGTATAAGTTCACATGGCTCATTTGGAGCAGCTGAAGTCAGAGAGGAGTTGCAGGATCAGCTCTGCTGCTAGAGCCCAGAGGACAGTAACGTCCAGCCAACGGTGCTGGGCAGGTTGGACGGGGGATGGTACAGTACCTGGTACATCTGGAACCAGAAGGAAACGTGGCCACAGCTACTCAGATTTTCTTGAACTCCTTTGGTGAATTACTATCTTAGCAACCAAAACAGACTCTCTTTTTTTTGGAATATTTCTTTGTAGAAATCTTTGCTAAAACTGAGCAGTATGCCAATCATTTGGCACCGCCATGAAGAAATCGTTAATGTACATCCTTCCAAAGGTATTGGCTAAATGTGTATATACTCCATAGCTTTCTTTTAGAAAGTTTCTGCTCCATCTGGGGGAAAAAAAAAAAAAAAAAAAGAAGCTATATAACTCAAGTTTTCTTTGGTCTTCTGGCTGTATTGAACACATACATTTTACGATATGTGTCCATAACAGCAGTATAGTTACATTAGCTAGCCAGAATGCCACAGAAAACAGCTAAGATACTTCTCAGGCTTCAAGTTCACCACAGAGGGAAAAAAAAAAATGCTTCTAACATCCATAAAATGAATATTGCTTGATTGCATAAGACAATTTTTTGGAGGAGAATTGTGGTAATGAACACAGAGCCTGAATCTTTATCACAGCCTGCGTGAGCCAAACATGCTTTGGTTGTGATGAAACGTTTCCAGCAGAGCATAAACATTTAGGCAAACTTGCAACAGGGGAAAACAATGTTTCTTAACATTTTCAGTCCACACCTCACTTCAATTGATTATGGATGTTTCTCACCCTGCGTATAAATGTTTTTAATGGCTTCTTTGGCTTCTGTGCCTCTTGAGCTCACTCCAGAATAGCAGTTACTGTGGAAAGAGGGGTCTGGACAGAGTCAAATTCTCTTCAGAAATAAAGTGTTTCAGAGGACACGTTATCATTGCTCTATCAAAACCTGCAGTTGCACAAACATTTTTCTTGATACAAGTGGTTCCATAAGCAGCTCCCGCTACTTCCTACCCCTGCTTCTTCCTGCCCCTTCCGTTTGCAGGTCGCATGAGTTATAAACAACCCTACAGCACAGAAGGGCATCAGGGCTGAGCCAAGTACCCATGAAAGCACAGCCTGACGTGATGCTCTTAAAAAAGATGCTCAAGGACCTAAAACCAAAGCGGTTTAAAATACTTGACAAAACATTCACTGGAATGAGGTTGTCTGTCAAAAAGAAAATATTGTGTGGAAACATACCAATTTTTGCAAAAATTAAGTGGGAAAGAAGAGAAGCGGAGAGGGAGATAAAGATCACGTATGTCTTTGTATATCCCTGAAACAGAAGAAAGATTATCTCATATATCACAAATCCCAAGTGAATGTCCTCAAAACAAAATAATGCCTGATCTAACTTGAAGACACTCATAAAAATAGAGAAGAGCCTCACTTTTATTCTCACCAACTAAAATAAAAAAAAAAAAAAAAGAAACATTTGTATTTTTTTCACAAAATAACAGTTTCCCAACCTCCCTTAAAAAGTACAGTGAAAAGATGTGGACATTACTCAGAAAAATTCTTCATGGCTTATTCACCTTCTGTGACTGCAGTTACTGTCAACTCCAGAAGTCTTTGATTAAGTCCAAAACACCCCTAACATGATCAGCAGTAGTAAAGTGAATTCTCTGTTTCAGTGGTAGGAGACACAAATAAGGTGAACGAGTTATAAAGGGTTGTCCTTTCAGCATGGTGCCTTTTAGGAACAACGGGTATCACTATTCAGAGGTTTTCCAGATTTTATGATTTCGTCTTACTGCTGGACACATTAACCAATGTCTCAATACCAGTTACCTGTAAAACCACACACAGACTTGTACAGTATTTGAACGGACAGTAACTACACAGCACCTGATATGTCTGAAGATAATTTGGGAAACCTTTGTCCTTATAAGTTATTTTGACTGAAAACTGTTTTACTTTCTATTGTATTGAGATAAAAATATTTTGTCTTTTTTAATTGATGGACCGTAATTAACACCTGGGACAGCAGGAGCTGGTAGGTGATGAGTGACGTGAGGGGACAGCAGCTAAACGAGATGCACTAACTCACAAAACCGCTTGAACAGGCATGAAAGTAGTCATCTGATGATACCCGTCATTTTCCAATAGTTTTGTAGNTTAGTATTTTATCAATTCTTGTTTCTCTCACTGCCACTTTTCTTGCCATTTCCATAAGCTGAGTAACTTTCCTAGAGAAAAAAATCATGTAAGAATTCATTTCTGTAAAGTTTCTTTAAGATACCCTCTTACCTGGAGATTATAATTTTCAGTATCTCCTTGACTTTCCTACATAATTAGGAAACATATTTATTTATTTTAAATTCTGGCAGTGGCCTTCAGAAACCTATACTTTTTTTTTTTCTCTGACAATGGTATTGCTGCTTTCCAAGTCTATTTCTTATCCTTTTTACTCTGTGTTTCTGTCACAATTTTACAGTTAGCCATTTAAAAAATATATAATTAAAGTGCCAAAGCACCTGCTAGCCTCATGCATATGCATAAAATAGAATTATGTCCCCTCTGGGACACTGGTGTTGTGACTCTGGGGAAATGGTTAAGTAACCATGACAACGTGTCTCCACCACATCTTATTTCCAGCGATAAAAGCATGATTTACCCTGTTAAACAAACCATATTACAACTTGCCCACAGCAAGTGGTGTCAGCTTTCCAGTAGAGGCACCAGGTCATGAGGGAGAGCAGCCCAAAACCAATCCAAGCCTCCCCCTCTTTGACACTGCATCACGGTTATGTTGATGGTAGGAGGCAGGATGAGATTCATCGTACAGTATTTCGCATTTCCATCTTGATAGGTGAGATGAAACGAGAGGAGGTAATGCAGTATTCATTAGCTGCAGGCAACAGCCCGATCCCCAGCACGGCAGTGATGGACGGTGCAGGAGAACCCGAGGGTAGGACGTAAAGATTGGCGGAGCCAACACGCAATGATTCAGACGTTTGAATTAGATAATTTCTGCATTCTCTTTCCTGCCAGTTTGCCAAGGCTGCCAACACTTAGTGAATGCCAGGGAAGGCTACCAGAAATGGTTTTTCAAAGGCTGCTGCCAAAACAAAAAGTTAAATATGATTTTTTTATAATCTTGCTCATGCTACTGATTAGGTACTGTCTTATTTAAAGAGATTTTAAAAATCAAATGCACTCTTCATTACGTATTTTTGATTCATACCTTGCTTAATTAAAGAAGATACCTTGCTATTACATATCTATAATAAATTTATAGGAAAACTCTCATCATTGGATCTTGTCTACTAGCATACTACAGCAATATTTGTATTGTTAGCACTTTGAAAAGCTATTTAAATCAACCAAACTAATAATTTAAATTTTTAAAATATTGCCATGAAAGTGTTTATGTTAACCCTCTTCTTCCCATCACATACTTAAAGAAAAGTATGAAATCTTTGTTTGAGTTCTTAATCACTTGAGGGCACAGTTTGATTAAGAACAATAAACAGAGAGGTGAAGAAATTAAAAATACAAAAGTCTCAGAGAGAAAACAGAACCGGTGTTTAAAGGTCAAGTACATACATGTTATTAGTTCTACTTACATGAAGAATTTCAATTAGCTTTATGGATCACATTTTGAAATTGCCGGGTCTTGTCAATCCTGGGGGTTTCTTAAAGCATCAGCTCTTAGAGGCATGTGATTAGATCAGATTCACAACTAAGAAGGGAAAAAAAAAGCTAAATTCTGCTTTTGGTGCAAACAACTGCAAAGGCGAGGCTGAAAATACTATTTGGGCTTACTAAAAGGTGGCTAGCAAATAATAATCCAGTATTCATGAGATTATTTGGGGGCCTGACTTATTGCTAAATTCTTGGGACTGACTCTTTCCCAATTCCAAACATAACCTGTACAAGTCAAAGTAGAGGGATTCTTCATTTACTGTCTATGGTCAGATTGTTTTCTCTTCAATAATACTCAACATAGAGAAGGCCAGGACCCTACAAGTAAGAAAATATTCATGGAAGTATCATTCATAGCTTCAAGTAGTTCCAAATATCTCACTCCTTAAGTATGTCTTTCATCACTCAATATTTTGGACCATTTTCATTAAAATACTAATGTATGGTCTGACATGCTGGCTTGACAATTGCAATGTTCTCATCCAAGACATTTGGGGTGGTCCGCTTATAGACACCTTACAGCTCCCACATTTCATTCTCAGATAATATAATTATTTAATGGGTGCTCAGTATATCAGCCGTGATCTGGCCTGTAATTGCAATAATATGTAGAAAACACCCCAGTCCCTCTTGCAGGGTTCAGATTGAAGGCTTTTACTTCATAAACAAAGTTCAAACTCAAAGGAGGATAGCAGGCTGAAAGAAGCCAATAGCTTCTGAAAACCATAAAGTTTGCTACTGAAGAAGTCTGGTGGTTTTGTAAACTCCAAAACTTTTTGACTTACATCAACGATGCCATGTTTTACAACACCTATGAATGTTCTTGGCTTACTAATGCAACCCACAGAGGAATCAAAGAGCCACATCTCCAAGTGCTACCAAGCCCCTGAGAGTTGTTCTCAAAAAAAACCCACAAGCCCAACAGAAATCAGATTTCTGCCAGAACCGGGATTTGAGCAACAAAGTCACTGTTTGAACTTCAGAGTCGCTTCCAGTGATTTGAATGCTGAATGGTATGACACTGTGGAAAGCTTTCAGAAATATTACTGAGTTTTCAGATATCCCTTTCCCATCATGGCTCTAGGCTTCCTGAGCAGCAGGTTAACTGAGAAGCACTGGTCCTGTTTCTTGCAAAGTTCTCTAGTTGCCTCTGGATGGCTATTCAAAAGCCATTGCATATATACCCCATCTCTGGTGCTGTATGGGAAACCTGCAGCAGAGGTAGCAGAGTACCCAGATAAGTTGCCTGGAGTTCTGGACAGAGGAGATCTGTCAGAGCACTGGGTTTGTTGCTTTAGATCTGATTTGTTTGCTTTTTTCTGTGTGATTGCTGCAACATAATCGCATCCTTACCATCCAGAAACAGGATGGGTAGTGTGTGGAGGAATAAGCAAGAGACAAGGAACCAGGAGTCCAATTTTATAATACTGCCTGGGCCCCCAACTTGAGTAGCAGCTTTGGGCAAGTAACTTGCAGCAAACTCCTCTAGAGAGTGTCTGGAGCTTTACAGAATGGAGTAGAAAAATAAAAGGGGAAAACACTGCATCTCAGTTTTCCTATCTGTAACATGGGACTAATACTTACCAACCGACCCACCTCACAAGGGAGATGCAATAATTAATTAGCTAATGTTCCTACAGCACTTTAACTCTGTAAAGTGTAAAATAAATGTTAAGCATTATTGGCACTTAGATTCTACAGTGATTGGTGCCCTACAATTCCCTAAGCCAGGCAGCTAGTTATTGCTGCTCAGAGCAACAGTAGCTTACAATATATCCTGCATTATCAGCTAGTTTCTAGATGGTTATGTGCCAGTGTGGCTGTACATACACCCTCCCACACATGGCAGATGCCACACAGGGGAATTTTCACGTGAAGGTCCGGGATGCGACTATGCAGCATGGAAAGGGGACTCTGCAGCCACTCCGTAACTAAGCTGCCCCTTTTTGCTGTGTTTTTTTTCCTTCTCTCTGAAGTGGGTTATTAGGTACTAACCAGTACCTGCAACCTGCTACCCTGCTGTATAAATACTATTTTATCCAATTTTGTCAGATGACTCAATAATATCACTGAAAATATCTAGAATTCAAATAAATTCAATGTCAAAGAAGCTAATTGGTAAACTGTATGGAGCAATTAGAGAGAAAAAAAGAGCTTTATCCGTTTGCATTTTGTTGCTTTAGACTTCTTAGGTGAATTTTATTTTCCATGAACAAGACAGCATCTTCTAAAATTATGTCTGAGAGATGGATATGTAGGTAATATTGTTTAATATTAACTGCTGCTACAAAAGTTCATTAATTCCCATCAGTCATGGTTTTTATTGATTTCCTTGTGCTGAAGTCTCTTTCCACAAAGATAGTGGAAAGAGACCGGTTTGCAGCTCAGTAGTTCAGGAAAGAGTTGCAGCTTTGCCCTCTCAGACACAGCCTGAGAGGTCGGTATTGAAGTCTCTGCATTTATACTATATACAATTACAGGATTTTATTTCAGGTTAGATTCAGCCTGGTCCTCTGGGTTGAACTTCCCTATCACGCCTGTGTTTCAAAGCCATTCAAAGCACCAGTCAGTTATCTGTAGCCTTATGACTCCATCCAGATTTTGAGTGCATCTAATACAAAGCAGGAGGAGAGTTTCTTATTTAGTTTGCTCTCCAAGAAATCTTACTCACATGCACCATGCCACACTGTGAATCAAACCAGTACGTGGTAAAAGGAGACAAATGGAAATTCTGTGAAAATCTGATTACTATTTTCAACCAAATCACTAGCGTAGATGTAATCTCAGCTCATATGATATTCTTCCTTCTGACTTTGTAGGAAGCCATCTGGACAATAAGAAACTACATAACACCAGACCAGAGTTTAAGAGCATTGTCCCAGTGCAAAGATGATTTGATTCTTTCCCACTTTCTTATACTGTTTCCCTAAGCATCTCCTATTTGGCTTTATCAACCATAGGCTACTGGACTAGGTAGGCATTCAGCTTCAGCCAGTCAGGATGTTCTCATACAGTATTCTGATACATCCAGCAACATAAAGAGGTTTCAAATATTGATACACAGTTACGCATTGGAGACAATTCCAGCAATCTACCACTTTAGTATAGGATATTGTACACCGTGTTATTTAACTAATAGCATGCGTGGTAGTTGTGATTGACATCAGCAAGAACTGGAGAAACCTGGGTGGAAAATCAGAGCTCTGAATTTGACATTGGGTCCTAGGAGTTATATTTCATATTGAGAACCCACCATAATAAATACTTAAAATCTCATAAAATCTGTTCATGATGGAAGTGAAAAGCATCTGAATTATGTATTATTAATGTACACTCACTCATCTTGTTAATTTAATTAGTGAACTGTGTAAGATTGTCTCTGTGATCTTCCTAGGAAAGCAAGAAAAAGTACTTTGTGTAAGACTGGCTGGTTATCACCAAAGCTGTATCACTTTAGTTTTGAAGTTTCTGAGAGTGAATAACTTAATTTACCTTTTGTTTGTTTAGTACTCAACCACCAGATAGCATCTAGAGCAATACAAAATAAAAATATAAAATGTTTTTATGCTGGGATAAAAATCAATTGCTTAGTGATTTTTTTTTTCTTTGTTTCAGATGAGTAGATACATGAACATATCCCTTCAAAAACTTGCTGAGCTTTAAGGCATGTCCTAAGCAATTTCTGTTCTTGTTTTGCCCCTGCCCATGGAGAAGATGTTTAAAAACCAATACGATCTCTTTGCAAAACTCTATGATACTGATCTTTTCAAGTTTCTCTCAGATATTGTCAGCAGTGTGAGTACATCTCTATTGCAATTTTCTTGAACTTTGAGTTTAATATTAATTTATGAACTTTCAAGGTCAGGAAAAGCCAGACAAGAGTTATACATATATTTTTGGTTTGGTCTTTTTTGTAAATCTGTGAATGAATATATGTAATATTTCTTGCCTGGTAAACAATCTAACTTTGTCACCCAGTCCAGGATATTCTAAAACAAAACTAGGTTGGGGTTTCTTTTTTTCCTGATTTAGCAAAAGCTTTTGTTTTCCCTCTTTGGAAAGAAAAGTATGATAAGGAAGAAACTGAATGTGTCTTTTCAGATGTTTTAAATATCATCCTGTGTACGTGGAAGATGCACAGACTTTCTTCTTGGAAGACAAAAACTTAATCAAGTCTTGTCTTCAAAAACTTTAACAGGGATGTAACTAATGCCAGGAAAATGTGTAAGAACATACTGTTGCTGGGGGATGATACTATAAAAAAATCAATCTAGAAATGAGAAGTAAATTTTTAATTATGAGTAATTGCAGAATGAAAAAGATTGTTTTGAGATGAGCAAGCTTGTGCTACAGGGATGAAGATGTCCAGTGAAGGCTGAAATGTTCTTTAAATGACCGTATCTCAATTATTGGTTCTTGCTTTTCATAGTGAGTCTTGCAATATGTGGTATTTTCTGAAAGCCATCCATGCCAGTGCCAAGTGATTCCAGTAAGTTCTCGGTTTTCATTAAAAAGAAAGTTTAACTTACAGTTACAGAGGAAGCCTTGATGTGCATACCACACATTTTGTAAGTTTTATGTTAAATATGTCCAAGCATCAGATCTTTATTACAATTATTATTGTATTATTTATATATTCCATTACTTTAAGATCAATTGTATGTCTCTTGAGGGGTCTTTTTGATGGTTTCTGAACACTTAGATAGGCAACTGCCATTTTCCACTGAAACTGAAAATATAGCTATAGCTTTCAGCAAAGCCTTCGATACAGTCTCCCACAG
>VXBL01002781.1:186165-206592 GCA_013400195.1 Aramus guarauna | reverse complement strand
CTGCTGGAACATGTCCAGAGGAGAGCAACAAAGCTGGTGAGGGGTCTGGAGCACAAATCTTATGAGGAGCGTCTGAGGGAACTGGGGTTGTTTAGTCCGGAGAAGAGGAGGCTGAGGGGAGACCTTATCGCCCTCTACAACTACCTGAAAGGAGGTTGTAGTGAGGTGGGGGTCGGCCTCTTCTCCCTGGTAACAAGCGATAGGACCAGGGGGAATGGTCTAAAGTTGCGCCAGGGCAGGTTTAGGTTAGACATCAGGAAAAATTTCTTCACAGAAAGGGTTGTCAGGCTCTGGAATGGGCTGCCCAGGGAGGTGGTTGAGTCCCCGTCCCTGGAGGTATTTAAAAGAAGGATAGATGAGGTACTTGAGGACATGGTTTAGTGGTGGGATGGCAAGGTTAGGTTAGTGGTTGGACTAGATGATCTTAAAGGTCTTTTCCAACCTAGATGATTCTATGATTCTATGATTCTATGATCCTCTTAGGAGATCTTGATTTTGTCAATCTCTTCTTTGCATTTTTTCTGGAATTTACAGCATCTGCTGGCAGGACTAAGTGACCTCTCTCATATTACTGAGGTGGATGTCTAGGAAAAAACACTCTTTTGCACAATGAACTTGTTATGAACACAAGTAAAAATATTTCTCTATTTAGTATTGTGGGAACTTGATATAATTCCTGTCCTTTATGTACTGTGCAGCAACTGCTGTGCAGTGGACAGGGTCATGGACCTGGAAGCAGCATCCTTGGTGAGAACTAACAGTGTTATCCCAGACAAAACACTTTATCTCTTTGCAAGCTTTGTTTCTTTCTCAAAACTGTAGACTCTTCAGGGCAGGGTCTGTCACTCACTGTGGCATTGTTCCTTGCCTAGTGCAAAGGGTCTCCCCTCTTCCTCAAATATGCAAGTCAATCCTGTAGTGTGTACAATAAATATTAGCAGGAACATATTCTCTTCTTCCCATCCATTTATAGCCCCCTTTACAATTTAATTATCGACGCAAAATGTTTAAAGTCATTAGAGACTTTCATTACTAATTTATGTCTGTAAATCAAAACTAGGCAATTTTAGAGTCTATTATCTCTAAATGAAAGTAAGTACTCAGCATAGTCCTCCTTAAAAATGACAGTATCTGGGTGACTTTTTCCAGAGCAGAGCTGCCCTGCTCTAACTGCAAACAATAAAAACACACACACGCAAATTAAGCAGTGATTGCATCATTTATTTATCAGTTTCAAGAAAGCTGTTGTATTGCATAGCTAAGGAAGAAACAGAGATCTGTTAAGGTGACTTTGACTTATCTTCAGGGAAATTAAAGCTGGATATAAAGGGGGCTTGGAAGGAGACTCTAGTCCTGAGAGTCACTAGCCCAAATTCTGTAGGAATCTGCACAACAGATTCAATTTCATTTCCATCTGATGACCATTGGCATTAAAAAGACAAAATCCCTGGGAACTGCCGAAAGCACCCTGGTGAGCACGCGGTACGGCACTGGGGCTGTGTGCTCCTCCCCAGCACCTCCACGTCCTCACAGCATGGGAGCACAGTCTGGTGGCATGGATGGGGCCTGATACCACCTGGTACGTACTCCTCATGCTCCTCCATCACCTGCGCCCAGCATCGTACAGGAACGCTAATGGATATCGTGGGGAACAACATGAGAGATCACAGCAATTCAGCCTTCCTGTCAAAAGCTTAAGGAAAACTTTTTCTGACCCAGCTACAAGAGGAAAGTCACTTGCTGAAACATCCCCTCAAGCAGACATTCCCAATCCATGGAGCTCAGCGCATTACGTGCTTGAGCAGCCCCTGGAACAGCAAAACGCTCTGCCAGGTTCTGCGGATCAGCGTCAGGTACCTGGAGGTAGTCTCCTAACCTTTGCATGGCGGCATCTTGGCAGCTGCTCTGGCAACTGTCCTTGAGAAGCCGATGCTGACAACCCACAGCAGCCGCAAGGGCCAAATGCTGAAATCCTGACTGATTTGCACACCCTCCTAACCCAGACAAGCCCTGCGCCAATTAGATGGAAGCTTTGTTTGAGGAAGAACAGGGGAAGGAACTCTTCACTAAGACAAACACGGAAAACAAATTTGAAGAGAAAGAGATTACGTTTCTCTAATATCAGTTACTGAAGATGTAGACTAGCTCAGAAACAAATAAGGCTTCCCAAAACCAGTTATTTCATATTTTTACTATGTTTTTCTTTCTAGAGAATGAAAGCATAATAACTTAATAAAAAGCCCTGCAAACAATGATCTGCTTTTCCCAAAACTGAAGAAAGCCATCAGATGTACCTGCTGATTAATAATTACAGCAGCAGAGAACAATTTAGGACTCGAGGCTTTTTTTTTTTTCCCCCTTCTTCTTTTTTGGCATTGTAGGGTGAATTTAGGGTCAGGCAAAATGTAATTTTCCAAACTGGAATTCAGCCAGGACACATCCCTTACCCTTTGCTTGTGCTGCACCAAGTAAAGGGGAAAAACAAAGAACAAACTGCTTCAATACTTTGCAATAAACTGTATTCTAATACTTATAATAAATCACTTCATATCAGATAGAAATGTAGTTATGTTTGCACCACATTGTTTCCTATTTTCCACCTAAACTCAGAGTATCCTGAGTTTAACACGTCCTCTTTGTCTTATGCAGAGTTTGGCCATGATTAGAATCCTAGTGAAATCCAGAAAAAAATCTCCATTACTTAGTGGGCTTTGGATAGTGGAGTAATTCCATCTGATATCAATATTTCATAGATATTGAAAACATAGATCATTTATTTTGGTGACTTTTGCAGAGATTCCATTCTAAGGACCTAGCAGATAATAAACAATAATTTCTTTATGTTAGTTACAAAAGATGTTTCACAGTTGAACACACATCAAAGTCAGTTGCTGAGGGCATTATATATAATGTGCTAAATCTTTAACAGATGGGCTATAGAAGAGGCTGAAAAAGTCCCTGATTAGAGCTGTGCCTCTATTGCTCTACAAAACTTCCAGATGCCATCATGTTGTTAATAATCTGGGGATCTCTCTTCATATTGGACCTGCTTGTCAGCTCTGCCCAATTAGCAAAGATAGCTCCAAGGTAGGAACACAATTCCTAGGGCAGTGGTTTTCAACATTTTTCAATTTGTGGACCCTTAAGGATTTATCGCTGGAGATGGGGATCTCTGCACAGCAAATGAAAATCTACAGGCAGTGGGCATGCTGGTTTTGCTTACCTTTTGTGGTCCCCGTGGTAGGAGTGCTGGGCCCCACCGGAGTCTGCACACACACCAGACTGAAAAAGACTGTCTTAGGATAACGTGTTTCTCATAAAGAGATTTATGTTTTTCTTGGGTCTTCCTAGCTGAGACTTGCAATTTTCTGCCGTATAAGAGAAGTCACCAGTCCTCAAAAAATCAAAGCCTGTGAATAAAGCAAAGCAAGTCCTCTCAAAATGTTTGGGAATAGAATGTTCAAGTAATAACTTGTGGGTGGTTTTTTGCCTGACCACAGGAAACATATAGCTTCATTTAATATTTTGAAAACATTTTCAGAACATTCGTGAATTCAAAGCGGAATAAATACAAGTACCTCAGCAGAACTGCCATTTAAATCAAATTAACTTTACTAATTAGGGGAAAAAAAAGAAGGCATCTCAGTATCAGGCATAATTTGTGCTTATAGAACTTCACACTTCAGGTGATATACTCTGCCTGAGAGATAGCTAAGAGAGCAATGTACCCATCAAAATGGGAAATCAACCATGGCTACTAAATTTTTCAATTCGCAACGATTTTAAAAAAATATCCGATTTGCCCAGAGGAATTTTAAGTCTTCAGATGAAACCAATGTCATTATATTCAAATGAGTGAGTATATAGAGTTAGCCAGTGATACCGAAATGATTTCTTGTTGGGTAGCTGAAAATAATGGATGGAAATATGCTTGTCATAACACAGTACCCGAGCAGTCGTGTTTAATTCACATTTGCCTAGACTCTCAGGCTTCCTCTTTTTTGACAGCTGGGACTGTTCAGTGGCTTATCTGCTGACAGAAGAAAACTTTCGAGCCTCAGATGATGTGGGAAGAGCCACGGTGCTTGGATGCAACTTCCGCCACCTGCGACAATGTCACAGGTATGCCTGCATCTACTGGGGGGGTCTCCAGCCCTCTTCTCCCTCGAGGGCATCACATGCAATGTGCAACTGGTTGGCAACCCACTGCAACCTGCCAGGGCATCGCGTTGGGTCGTGGAAGCGGGGAGAGGCAGTTTGTGCTGCACGTATCCTGGAGGTGCGGGAGCAGTTAGAGGAAAGCATGAGCCTGTGTGAGTCTTGCTTTCAGTGCTTGGGACTTTATGGGGTTTATGGCTGTGCGATAGCATAATGATGCTGTAAATCATGCATAAAGGGCCTCTGGGGAAATTGCCTTATGTAAGGGATTTCTCAGGCAGGGTAAAGACACTTCCACCAGGCTTTGGCACATGCAACAGGAGAAAAGAGAGGGAGCAGCGTGGCTGGTAAGTCATGGCCGATGGCTGTTGTTGTTCCAATGAGTCCTCAGGAATGAGGGGTCAGCTAGAGCAGTGCAGAGCCAGGCTCACGATGAATTTTTGCCAAGGATCTCCAGTAGCCTGAGAATATGGTGCAGAGGCCGCTTAAAGTGATTATTAACTTCCCTCCTCATTCTGCCCTTGGTTGCTGTGCTGAGTCCAGGAAAGGGGGAAAGGAGAATTAGGAAATCTCTGCCTCCATAAATGTAAGCTGATAATGATTTGTCCACGAGGTTAAACAGCACAGAAAATAGTGATCAATATTGGATGGCTGTACCTTAAAAGTGCAAAGGCCATTCGTGCATTCTGGCCTGCCACGGAGGGGGTTACAGCACCATCAATAATTGATTCATAAACTGTGCCTACTTATTCCCTAATGTTACAGTAGGTAAATAATATGCTGAGGCTGAACTCTGGACAGTAAAAAATTCTTTCTTTAGCTTGCAGTTGTTTCACTATGAAATGCAGCTCATTTTTACTTTTAATTCTGAGGTTCTGTCCCCATATTACCTGAACATAAAAGCTGTTCTTAAGAAAACTCTGTCTGCAGTAAGGATGCTTACTTGACTCCAGGCTGCAATGTCTCCGCAGGTTACCCATGCCATCCAAACATGGCAGGCAGAAAAGACCAGGGCACCCCACAGCAGCTCTTCCAGCAAATGCAACCTTTCTACTGACACCTCATTACAGACTGGAATTCTACTCCTTGTGCCAGTTACCAAACATTTCATCAGCACGTATATGGTAAATGAGTTTCTGGTTTTGACCTTTGATATTAATACATCACGCTATCAAAAATTTGACTTTTTTTTTAACAGAAGTGGCACTTGAGCTTGGCAGAGATTTTCAGTTAATGATGCCTTTTTTGGGGAGAGAAAAAGAATTGAGGGTTGGTTACTTACTGAGCCATCCATCATTTTGATAGTGAGACCTGGCCTAAGTCTTTCTTCTTCAAGACATTAATTTTCCACCTCCCCTTCCTTGCTCAGAGCAGGCCCGATCCTGCTCTTGTGGAAATCAATGGCAAAAATCCCACTAATTTCAGTGGATTAGTTCCAGTATCTCAATTTACATGTGATTAACAGTAATTTCGTCTACTTAGTGCCTAAAAAATTCATAATCAAATTTACAATAAGCTGTGCACTGATTTTCTAGGGATCCCAGCTTATTTCATAGGCTTCTAATTTCAACGTTTAATCACTTTTGGTTCTAGCCCAATATGCAATCATCTGACCACGAAATATGTTCTTAAAAGCTTCCCACAAAGTTGCTGGATTTGTAGCTGATGGAATGTTAATTTACAGGATTTCTTTAATACTGGAGTGCAAGCAGAATTGCTCTGCTTGACAGACAGACATTCCTCCTCCAAACACTTACTATACTTAAAGCCTTTTTATACTTTATCTGCATTAGCTGAGGTGAATGGGCAGAGCGATTCGCAGTTATGTGATGAGTCCTAGGAACGTGGGGCAAGTGTGAAGCCTGGGTTTAAAGAACATGGAGTTGTCCTCACAAAGACGACGTATGCTTTAATTGAGAGCAGAATTCCATGAGTTAATCTAAGCCCATCTACCTGGAACGGCCACACTGACATTTTGGGCCATCCTAGGTCAAATGGTCAGTCAGCCACGCTACAGGAGCCATCTACCCACTGGCACATGGGGGTGGTCCCTCCGAGAGGGTCCTATTTGCAGCCAAAGTAGACCCTGAAAACTATAAACAAGAAGCCATATAGACCTGGCCTGATCTTTTGAGGTGCCCAGCACACCTGAGTGGTGCTGTGAGCCATTTCCTCACTGATCTTGCTGGTAATGGAGGATTAACAGCACTTCAAAGGATAAAATCACAAGGGGGTGATTTAAAAAAGATGTGACTGACTCTAGTGCTCATTAAAATGAGGGACTAATTGCAGTGGTTCAACTCCAGTCAGGTAGTGCCTGAGCAGGTGTTGCGTGCGCTTCCCCAGGCAGCTCAGGCAATGCACCTGCAAAAGGACTACCGTCCTGGTCTTGCCTCTCTCTGGATTTATTCTGTGGGAAAGATCTCTAACAAGTGTTCAGCATCCCCTAGGGTAGGCTCTTCCGAGAGCCTTTTTGGAAACAGCTGACATCTATTGTCCTACAACAGACTTTTATTGCTCCAAATGTGATAGGTTTCCATAAGCCAAAGACTATTGCATAAGGATGAGCAGTGAGCTGTTTCATTAAAGGTCTGTCGGCATTAACATGTCAAGGCCTGAAGGACCTGGGCCTCCACCTCAAGTCTGCCGGTTTGGCCTTCCTGTGCCTAACCTCTCCCTCCTTCCCCAGCACTGTTCTCTGCTGGTGGCTCTCAGAGCATCAGTTCCCAAGATGCACCACAGAATCAGTGAGAAACTTTCCAAATTGTCTTTTTTTTTTTTTTTCTTTTTGCATATGCTTGCCTGGCTAAATACATTATTTGATACTTATTCTTTAATTTATGGTAGTGAAAAAACTATAGCAAGCCCTGCATATCTGAGCTCATTGCTGTGACTCTTTCTGATCGCTTTATCAAATGGAACCCTTTCTTTAAGCTGTTAGCTAAATGTCGCGTGAAGTTCTGAGAACAAATTGTGCTGCTTTGGGACATTAACTTCACATTAATTTGGCTAATCACTTCTCCTTGATAGAAGTTTGTTTGAAAAACAGGATACTTCGGCTTCAGTGAAACTTGTATGAAGAGTCACGTAATAGCAGCCATCATCTCTGGTAGTGGGCAGTGAAATCTCAGGATGAATAAATGTGGAGTTAAAGATGAAAACTCACAGGGACTATGTTTTTCTGGGTGGTTGTGTGTAACAGAATGGAGTTTGGGATCAGGAGGAATTAGAAAAAAACAGATTCAACAGAAAGAAGATTCAGTTAGGCTCAGCCCTTACTTGCCTGTTTTATTCTGCCCATGGACAAAAACATGTGCAGCATTGCCAAATTTTCTAATAAATTCCACAACATTTGTTGTCTGTTTTCTTGCAGCCCCAGCCCCTGAAGTCAGAAGACTTGTGTGAGAGTGTTCCCTTCCTCTCTGCCTTCCTCCTCCCCAGCAATGTCTAATGCTTGCAGGAAAAGCCCTAGGGACCCTGACCCCTGGTGGCTCCAAAACCAGAAGGCACAAAGAATGCACTATTTTTAATATCCTGTTATTGTAATGCCAATCCCATGATTAATAAGTGCCTGACACGTGATTTCTGAGTGCCAAGGGTTTACAGGACTGACTGTGGCTCCCCTCTCCAGACGAGAGGGAAGGTGGGCAGGGGTACCGATAGCTGGGAAGGAGACAGCCAGCAGCTGACGGTGAGCATCACTTCCAGATGACTCTCCATTACCCACCCGTTACACCAAGGAGAGGAAACCGTGGCTGGAGGGACTGGGTGTGTATTGTGGAGGTTGCCCTAGATTTGTACATGAAGCTGGGAACCTTCCACACTTCAACCTCCACACTTCTTACCTGGAGAGGTATAATGGTCGGAGAGACTATCAATGGGAGAGGACTGTAAGCACAAAGCAAGATAAATCTCCTATTGCAGACACGATTTTCAGCCTGTGGAAGAAGGGAACAGTTCCTCAAAAATCATGAGAATGGCAGGTGACACTGCCTTGCTTCACTTCCCTGGAAGCTCACAGGCAGCACAAAGGGAAAGGGAAACATCAGCAATGTTTGTGCTGAGGTGGAGGCATCTCCCCTGAACTCCAGCTCCTGTGCTTAGCTCCCATGCTCGCTAAACCATATTTCCTAATAGGAAAGATGCTACATGGTATGGTGCATGCACCCCAAGAAGGACAGGTGAGGGGCTCTGGCCAAACCTGATAGGTAAATTATCTCAGGAGCACCGCTAAATAGAACCAATTGGGACAGCCTGAAATTTCAAGGGAAAAAAAAAAAGAAAATCAAGGGGCTGTGACTCCTTCATCCTAGAAGGCATCAACCAAAGCACTCCAGCAGGTTTAGCTGGAGGCAAGTTAATCCTTCCCCTGCCCTCCCTCAGGACACGAGGGGCAGCCAGGGTCCCCTGCTCTCTCTTCTGTGGTGGGAGGTGAAAGGTAAGCCAGGGAGAAGCTGTGTCCCTCCCGCAGCAAATGTAAGTGGAGACTAGACCCCAAGGCAAGTGAGCCAAGCTCAAAGCATTTTTACAAGTGTGCGATGTGAAAAAAATTCAGCTTCAACATGTTTTGTTCTCACTGACAGCACTTTCAAGGTCTGCAACGTAGATCTTCAACTACCATGCCAGGGATTTAGTACCTTGCCTTTCTTCTGATAGTGTCTTCTTGCTGAATGGACTAGACATTGCTGTCATGTTTAGGAAAGAGATGCAGGTCTCCATCCAGTTTTGGCCAGCTTCTCTTACAGATCACAGAGGATTGCCTGTTGTGACTGGTCCTCAGAAATCTCCTTTGTCCTCCTGCAACATGCTTTCCCTCAAAAAGCCTCTACTTGCAGTTGAACCTGATTCAGCAGTCCTTCCTGCAGAGAGAAATGCAGGCTTCTCCTGGTACCAAGTTTGGAGCCAACCAGCTCAGGCTGCTGCTTGAAGCAGGAGCCGGCATCCAGAGCACAGCCAACGCTAGCCAGCATCTATGGAGCATCATCCAGCATCTTTTAGAAGTGCCAGGACTAGGCTCAGGCTTGTAATTAGCATATGCTAATGATTCATTATAATATGTAAATGACACACTAGGTCAGAACTGCACGCCCATTCAAACTAATGAACTGTGCACTTTTTTTTTAAGTGGCACTAGTAATTGGGTGCATCATTTTTCTATTGCTGCTAGGCAGAGAATAAGGAAGCCATCTGTAACGACAGGCCAATGTTTGTAGCAATCCCGTTGAGAAGTAAAGGCAAGGACTGCTAATTTCCAAGTGTCCAGCAGGGAACCAGTACACATGCCTCCAGTCACCATCGTCACAATTCTTAGTATCTGAGCATGTAATTATATGGTCATATTTTTAGAAGAGATCAGCATTTAAGATAACAGTTGAAAACTCCTAGCCAGAGCAGCATGCAGAGATCTGTCTGAGCACCTACTGCCTAAAGTGCAGAACACCTGGGTTTTGAAAATGCAGCTGCATGTGATCTTGCTGTAATGAAGAAAACATTAATATCTCATTTAGGGGGTCTGCTCTTCCCTCTCAAAAATAAATTTTCCTGTAAAGGTATACCACTGTCTCTGAAGCAGACTAGTGCCCAGTTTAATATCAGCCCCTAAGAATGGATAGACTATGAAACTTGCTAAAACTGATTTGTTTCAACACTCACAATTGGATTATTTACTTATTCTCTCTATTAATTAAAATTCTGTCTCAGAACCTTTATCAAGAATAAATTAATAGTCAAAGAATGATTCAAATATCAGTTAATATAGGTGTTTTTTTAAAAAATAACAGATACATTTTACAAAGGGATATGATTATTCTTTTATCCTAATTTTAGATATGAAAACAAAGGACTGAAACAATTTGTGTTAAATGTCACACTGTAGAGAGTCGCCAGAGCTTGCAATAGAATAGAATAGAAATCGCCTGGGTCTGTATCTTTCCAGCAGATATTGCCCACAATAGCACTAGAAGTGCGGTGGAGAGACGTGCTCGGACTCCAAAGCTGACTGTGTACAAGGCAAATCTTCATATGACTGAGGTTCAGCGCAGTATCAGTGTAGGATATCCCAGACTCAAGCCCAAGCTGGTAACTCCTCACAACATTGCACTGTGCCACATGGACTTGCTTATTCAGGTTTTTGCTAGCTCATGAATCTCTGCAGCAGATTCTGGGTTTTGGTGTAGACCTACCTCATCCTTATTAAAGCATCCTATTCCATAGGGATTACACTTTGGAGATTAGCTCTTTGATGCAGTGATTTTCGGATTCTTCTAGTTTGTACCAGAAGAATCTCTCTTGTACATGCTGCTTATTCACATAAATTCATTTGTGTCCAATCTTTGCTCTTTTCCATCTTTCCCACTCTGGGATGGCATTGTGGGGACACAAGTATGCTATAATGCCTTCTCTATTACAACCAATTTAGAAAGGTCATTAAAAATGTCAGTTAATCCTAATTCATCTGCTCACATAGTCATCCTGACGATGAAGGTATTTCCCTTCCAGTAATTTTATTAAGTGAGAGGAAGCTATCAGCTCTGAGTTCCACTGTTCATAAGTAGTCCTAGGACATAGGATGTGCACTTCATCTTCAATAGCCCCGTGCTTATTTGACTCAGATTGGTTGCTCAGAGTCCCCTCATGGGTGGAAAGGTCAATAATGAGGCATGATGACAAAAAAAGGATATTTTGACAAAACTGACCTAGTGTTTAAAGCCTGGAGCAGCATTCCCAGAAAAACTCCATCAGAGGATGTTCAGCAGAGTTTTGGGTAACAGCAGTGAATGGAAAGGGCAACAACTTAACTGTTGTGATTTACTAAGTGAAAACACAGTCATGTAACAGTGAGAAAACCCAGAAAATTTGATAGCAATCTGCAGATGGAAGTGTTAAACCCTTTGCATATGGTTCTTGCTTTTGATGTCAATAGAAATATCAAAGAGATCAGGATTAGGCCAGAGAATCTCTGTTCGGTATCTCCGGACACACAGTATTGGTATTAGCATTACAAAAAACGTCTCATGTTCCCAAAACCTAAATACATAATTTGTGAATGATATTATGTGTTTGCAGCTGGCAGTGAAGGGTGATCTATTGTTAATGTCTTTCTGCAAATGTTAGATGAATGGCTATCAAAACCCTATTGTCTATATTGGCATTCATGTAGCATAGTCTAAAAACACTTCAATCTCTCTCACTAAACTAGAGGTTTTACTATTTTTCACATCATTTGAATTTTTATTACATCTAAATAATAAAATCCCTTATTAGGATCAATCTAAATCCACAGTATTTGCAATTTAGGAATTTCTCCACAGGTTTGGCTCTACTCTCCAGAATCTAAGCCTTCACTTTACAGAACTGAACTTTCTCTTGCCCTTCTGGTTGCAAAGGTACCTTGGCAACATTTAAGTGCCGTACCTCTCCAATATATGGCTTAGTGTTGAACAGAGAAGGATTGAATTCAAAGTTGAAAGCCACATTCCATTTATAAAATGAGGTCTAATAAAAAAATGCTTATTTGGCTGCAGATAGTGTAGTCATGCTAGCAATTATGTTTCAAACTCTTTATAACATTTTTAGGGCTTATTTAAAAGAAAATGAATAGAAAATGAATGTGATGCATTATTTTCAAGTTGCAATGAATTTGAATAATATGTAATAATGTATATAAAAATAATTGCTGCTCTTAATCGTAGGTTTTGCTTCAGCGCTATCTGCTTAAATGACCCTAAGTTGTAGAGTGCTTTTTAGTGTCTCTTCCCATTTCTTAAAAATTGAATTGCTGTTGCTAAATGAGTGGTGGCTGTCTCTATTCCCTCCGCACAGACCACAGAGGATGAGAAAGGAAATATTATCTTGTTTCTATTTCAGAGCCATCAGCTAGCTTTAGAAATCTTCTTGACTATCTGCCTAGGAAACACCCTCATCACAGAGGCTGTGCTGCACCTGTCTGGGTGTAAGGGCCAGGTTCCTCTGTGAGAAACTTGTAAATGGTGTCCCCGTCATGTAATTCACCAAGAACGGCTTGGGAGATGTGAGGGACCATTTCCCACCCTGGGTGAAAATCACCCATCACCTCACCAGCAGGGATCAGAGGTGCAAAGTCAAATCTCCAGCACCATCGCAGGGTTGCCAGCCCTGGCACCATGCTCACTGCTCCGTCATCACTAAAAGAGAGCACCTCTGGTGCAAAAAAGCTGACATCTCTTTGATTCTTGGAGAGAGAAGTTTGCTGCCAGTGTGTGTACCTGAGCGATCATAAAATTTGGGGGACCCATCTGTGGGCTCTGCCTGTGGTTCTCAATCTGCCTGGCGGTCCTGATAGTGGGCGTGAAGTCAGTGAGCGACAGTAAGTTGAAACCCATCACATCCCCCAGGCCTTGGCATCCAGCCCCAAATCTCATCTGAGTCCAGCAGTATCTGGTGCAAGCAGTAACAGCTGGAGAAAAAGACATTACCATCTATTTTGGTGAGATACAGAAGCTTGAGGTTTTGCAGGGTCTCTTAAGGACAGAAGTGCGGCACAGGGCAGGCACAGGCCTCCCTCTCCGCAGATACCACATGGATGGAGTGATCCCTGTCTCCACACGGACACAGCTCAGCCAAGTGACATGGGCCCGGATGCCGTGCCAGGCAGAGGTCACACAGCAGGAGAAAGAGGACCAAAGCTCCCATGGACCTCCAGATAACCCAGATCTAACAAGAAGCCTGGAGGCAAAAGAGATGATTTCTCCATGGACAATGCAGCCCTAAAGCATAGACAGGACAGTGCAAAGACACTTAAACCTATGAGGCTGGGTACTGGTAGCAGTTCAGCCACGCCGGCAGAGAGGCTTCGCTGACAAACTTACCCCGTGGCAGACGTGGGTGAAGTTTTGCTTTGCTGCATGAGCACAAGCCCATTAAGTGTTGTAGTCTAGAGGCTTTGTGTACCCACCATGGTCCCTACTGGGCAAAGTCAGGTATGACCTCTTCCCCACCACCCATCAGCGCTCACTCACCCTTCAAAGTCTCAAGTCCTCTCAGAGCTTCAGGCAAATGTCTGCTTACACCCAGGGGCTTTCAAGTTGCCTTGCGGTCTTTTAAAAAGCTTTGTCTTGTGCTGTCACAAAAACTTGAAACTTTTACTAAGGCAGGGGTAAAGTGTAAACCAGAATTTAGGTTTTCCATTTGGGAAGACAGGGAAGCCGGAAGTCAAAAACAGCATGGCCAGCAGGTTGAGGGCGGTGATTCTGCCCCACTACTTTGCTCTTGTGAGAACCCCCCTGGAGTACTGCATCCAGCTCTGGAGGTCCCAACATAAGCCAGACATGGAGATGTTGGAGACAGTTCAGAGGAGGGCCACCAAGATGACCAGAGGGCTGGAGCACCTGTGAAGACAGGCTGAGAGAGTTGGGGTTCAGCCTGGAGAAGAGAAGGGTCCAGGGAGACCTTATAGCAGCCTTCCTGTACCTGAAGGGGGGGCTACAGGAAATCTGGAGAGGGACTGTTTACAAAGGTATGTAGTAATAGGACAAGGGGTAACAGCCTTAAGCTGCAGGAGGGTAGATTTAGATTAGATATAAGGAAGAAATTCTTTACTGTGAGAGTGCTGAGGCACTGGAATAGGTTGCCCAAAGAAGCTGTGGGTGCCCCCTCCCTGGAAGTGTTCAAGGCCAGGTTGGATGGCGCTTTGGGCAACCTGGTCTAGTGGAGGGTGTCCCTGCCCATGGCAGGGGGGTTGGAATGAGAGGATCTTTGAGGTCCCTTCCAACCCAAACCATTCTATAATTCTATGATTGTATGATTCTATGAAGATGGCAAAAGCACTGCATATATTCAATGGCATGAATGTCAAAAGGCATTTTAGCTCCACAAAGACTGCATATCCACACCTTACTGTTTTTCTTCATGTATGTTTCTAAGGACTCTTAAGTGAGTACAAGATGCCAGTACAAAATTATACAAAGTGAATCGCTAACCCACAGAGCTGACAAGTTAGAGCGTAGGCAATATTAAACAACCAAATAAACATGCAAAGTGTAGGAAGATAACTGATCAAAGGCAGGAGAGTTCCAAAAATCAATAATTACAGAGGTATCAATGTTCACAGCAGGCTGCCATTCCCACAAACCCAGGCTTGTCATGATTCATTCCAGAGAAGCGGGGTCAATTTTACCCTGTGTTTATCACTGATTTAGCATGAAGTACATATTAAAAGGATTTTGTATCATGTGCTCTGGCTTCAGTTAAGTGAGAAATGCCAAGCAGCCTTCAGACCTACAGAGTAAAAAAAAAATACAGAGGTTTTCCATGGATACAGAGTGCAAATTTTCCATTCTGAGTCTCAAGGAAAGCTATGCCACTATTAGCTGGGCTTTTTGAAGTTACATTGCATGGGCCAAAAATCTGAAAATTCATCAGAACATTGATATAACAAAGTACTTAGGTGGCTGGATAAATCAGTAAGTCATTTACATTTTTTAGCATTTATGGAAGAATGTTAGGGCACACACCTAAACTGGGGGGAATTATACAGAAGTCCTGTGTTCTGGGAAAAGTCATGACAGCATCCATTTGCCTTTTCCCGATACAGGCTTTGCAGCGTGTGCTAGTTCTGAGCAAATACGGTTTGGACAGGTTGGATGCTGTTCATTGCTTCTTTGTTTTACTGTATGACTCTGGGAAATAGCCAGGTGATAAATACATTGACTAGTCATGGGTTTTGCCATCCGTACAAAGTTTATTTCATTTTTCCCTCTTTACTGAATTAAATCCCACCAGCTTATCCCCGTCAGTCAAGGCTTATGTGAACTAGCGATCCAGTCAGCCTCAGGCTATGTAAAGCAGCCTCTTGGCCCTGTCTGACTTTGGTTGTATTGTGTTACCTGGGATATTCTCCAACCAAGAGAGAATTGCAGAGCTATTGAGAAGTGGTACCTTGGCTCGTCCCAGCACGGCAGCCTGCTTCCTGAGAAGCTAGCAGTTCTAGCCATGCTGAAAGCGAAATTTTAATATGGCCTTGGCAGCGCTCCATTGGCATGTCCCCAAATTTACACTAGTGTAACTAAGATCAGCGCCTGTGCCAGCGTCTGTATTATATTAAAGATAAATTGGACAAGATGTGTTCATATCTGAGCTAAACTCAGCAAATCAAAAATGAACTTAACAAAATAAAGTCAGATGGTCTGACTCATCCTCTTTTGAGAGATCCTGATAAAATACGGCTGTTCCAGAAGCTCTAATGTGATCTTAATAAAAGATGACACTTTGAAAAAGACTGGCGGGGGGGGGACGGGACGACGGGACTTGACAAAAAGAGTAGTTTTCACTGCAACTGGATCAACCTCACATATCCCATCCCATATAAATGGAAATAGATGAGAAACCCTCAGCTTCCTTCATTGACATACACAGAATAAAATCACTGCATAGGTAGAACACTGTGAGCTTGCACAGTAGATAGGTGCCAGACTATAGTTTCTTGTCCAAAATACCAAAATGTACCAGTTTAACTGAAAGAATGAGGACATGATATGAAACAGGCATGAGCTAAAGCACAAAACAGGAGGAATGACTGGAGCCTACCTCCTCCTACTTCCGAAAAAGCTGCCTAATCATTAGCCTGGGGAGTCATGCTTTCACTCACCCTTTCTCCTTCTCTCAGTGAATTCAAACCATTTTTCTACACAGTGGTGCAGCTTCACAAGGAGTGGTAAAGCGTTCCCAGAAAAACCTATATCCTAATGACTACAAGTGTGTTTGAATTCTTTCCAACAAGGATAGGAACCGAATGTGGGTTTCCTACTTCCTAATCCCTAGGCTGATGCAAGATAGAAGTGGTGGTGGTTGATTTTCCAGAAGTCTTTTAAAAGAAAGTGAAGCCTTCAGAGAGTTTTACAGGGAACTTAGTCTAGCCAGGCTATGCTGGGCATGCTCTGAGAGCATCTCCAGAGCCTGTCAAAAGGCTGCCATATCCCATTGTTTGTTCATTACTGTGGAGGAAGAGGTCGGGCAGACTATCTGTTTTCATACCCTGATGAGTTGAAGGGATGGTAGTTAAAAGGGAGAGAATGTGAGCACAAGATTAGAGGAGGAATTCATTGTCTGTCTTCATAACTACAGAAAGTACCTTTGGATGCCAGGTAAAGGGGCAGTCGCAGCTATGTAGCCACATCCCACCATGGTTTATTTAATTGCCTGCTTGCCACATATTTGGCCAAGTCATTTGAATAGCAAAATTCCTTCATCTGTCTTATTTTATATACCTGTGTGTCTTCTGTACCGGCTGTGTCCTGACACTTGGGCCCATGTTTTCCCTGCAGGACACAGCCTCTCCTGCTGCATGCCCTGGCTCCCATGGACATCAAGCCCAGGAGCAGAACGAGACCACGCTGCACTTGAAACCATTTCCATGCATGGAGGCCGAAGGTGTATAAGACACATAGCAGAGGGGTGCATGATACATATGGGCCACAGGTGAGATCAGATGCAGCCAGAGACGCCAAAGGATCAGTCTCACATGGTCTCATATGGGGAACCTACTTCTCCAATGGTAGTTACAGCCATGGCAGTAAAGCCAATGTCCTTTTAGGGCCTGAACCCAGGACGTTAAGAGTGTTCCCAGGTGCATTCTGACAGCTCTTTATCAGTAAAGTCAAGGAAAGAGAGACAATAACACAGCAAGGCATGAGAAGACCTTTGTAATGGGGTCATTAAGATCAACCTGAGAGTACATTCACAAATATCATGACAACATTGTGGATGCTAAGTGCTATCTAAAAAATGCACTCCTGTCTAAGTGCTAGTATTAGACAAGGTGCATTCTTGTCAAATACTGTTTGGTCCAGTAATTGAAAAGGATCATTAAACATTTACTGAAAGTCAAACTGGAAACACATGGATGAATGGCGCTGTACTTGAATACCCCGTAGCTGTCACTGATACCACAGATTAAGTGGCAGCATGTTACAGGTCTCCTGGAGAGGAGAGACAGCCTCCACATGCGCGCACACACACACACAGGCACACAGCTAAGACAGGCGACTGTGGAGGAGGATACTTTTGCACGTGTGATCAACCTCCATGCTCTTGCTGTACAGTGCTGGCTGTCAAGTTGTAGCAAAGCATCAACATGTGCGCTTGCACTCCATTCATACAGACACACCTACAGATTTATTTCGCATGAATATTTGATATGACAACAGATTTGATATCAAGAAGGCAGAGTTTGAATTATTTAATTGTTTTCCTAGAGTATTTTATTTTTATTATTTAATGAGTGCTGACTTTGTGATCAGTGCTGGACAGCTACGAAGGAAACCTTAACTCCAATTTGCCCATGGACTAACCTAATGAAGTCCTTCATGGCTTTAAGGAACCCCAGCCTCCACTAAATTCTGACCCTCTGCATGATGTTGTCCCAACACAGTCTTCAGGATTAACCAGACCAGCACCAAATCTACATCTGTATATTGTGATGGTCTCCTAGTAAAATGGGTCATGGATCAGTCTCAAACCCAGGATCGGGGAAAATTCTGCAAACTCCCTTCTCCTCTCCTCTTATCAACCCCTTTGCTGCAGTGGACAGAACTTTTGTCAAGATTTGGTGTGGCATATTTAAGATGTGAAAACAACACAGAGGAAAAAATTAAAATGTTTGTGATGCATTATGCAGAAGGAGCATATTCTACATTAAAATATTATTTACTTGAGTTTTCTATTCTAAAACTTGATTTTGTATTCAAGATTTAAGGTCTCTGTGGATGTGGAAAAACACTTTGAGACTCTGAGGCTTTGAAATGCTGAATTGCCTTGTATAAGATAAAATCGATATTTTGAAAAAAAAAGTAAAGTGGAAATTAATGTTCTTGTAATAGGTGAGTAGCTTTTACACAATTATTTCATGGTGATAGACTTGGTTTTGATGTAGCTTAATTAGCAGAATATAAATTATATATGTTTTTTTTAAAGATGTGCATATGTATATTACAAGATTTTTTTTATTTCATTGTGGAGCAAACCATTTGATGTGGCTCTGCAAAAAGCTCTAATACACATCAAAAAGCAATCAACAAACTCTTTGAGTACATCAAGCAGGATAATTTAGATGGTTTTTAATCATGATTATGAAAATATAATTAGGTGGTTTCATGTTGGTTGGTGAGTGCGTAGGGAAAAGTGATTCTCCAAACAGAAAAATATGGATAACATTACCCAGGAGCCACAAAACAACCACACACACATGCATACATAAACCAGACAAAAAAAACCTGCTGGCCTGCTTCTCTAGTAGATCAGCAGGTAACATGTTTAAATAGAATGTCATTTCCTTTAGGATGCCAGGAAGATTCTTATTTAACAGACAGATTACACAGAAGTAGCTTTGGAAAAATGCCCCCTTTTTAATGTGCTAGAAATCATTAGTCTGTGATTTAATAAAATAAAATCCTCTTTTCAGAATTCAGGCAACGAGCAGAAGATGCACTTTGGGTCTAATCAAACATGAGTTTTACTGAAGGAAACAGAGGTATTGATGAGAATGCTTTAGCTCTGTCTGGGCCTCAAGTACCAGAGCAAATGCCACGTGAGCGTGGTCTTCAGGTGAAGACTTCTCTAGATACTTTTAACCGCCTTAAGTGCCCTGCCATTCTTCAATCCCAAGGAAGGCTGACTTACTTAAGAGTTGCCACATCTAAACGACCTCATCTTTGCAAGTTCTCTTTGCAGAAAGCCTCCCTATGCTTTCAGTCCTTTTTGATGTGCTGATCATAATCTCCTCTGTTTCCCAATAGCTAACTTCTCTCAGTAGTGCTTGATTAATCCTGAACACAGTGCTGTATGCCATGATGCTTCACTCCCTTATAGGACAATATCTTAAATATTTGAAGTGTTATTCTCAAGTCCTTTCCTTTTATGTACTAACATTACATTTCTGGTTGTCTGTGAGCTCTGAGCAGATGTTCTCACTAACCATAGATCCATCTCCTGGCTGGGTGTGGGTAATCTATAACACCACAGTGTCCTAGTGCATGCCTGCCTGTACATCATTGTGACACCAACGCTCCTCTATCATGGTCTTCACTCATCCATCCGGTTCTGGCAAAACACTATCAGCTTGCCAATACATTAAAGAATTAGAAGGACACATTTTTTACTTTTTGCTATACTGAAAACTGCCTGTTTTGTCCTTTCGCTTTTTTTCCCCTCTCCTCACTGGGTCCTATTTCTTGGAGGGCTTTATCTCTTGCTCTGAGGGAATGATTATTACTATAGACAAGACTAGAGATATCTCAATAATCTACCATCTCATGTGGATCCCTAACAAATACTCTCCTCTCTCCACTTTATACCAAAGGCTAGATCTGTTTTCAGTGACTTAGTGGAAATGCATTTCATACTGTTTTAGTGATAAAATAATTACTTCAGGTTCTTTTTTAAACACTTTGATAACTTTTTTTTTTTTAATTTAGATAAATAGTTTTGATAGAAATCCTATAGAGTCATATGTTAGGCAAGAAAAAAATAGCAAGTTGGTAGAAGATGTCTGGAAGTGTTTTGGGCTTTTTTGTCAGCTAAACACAAATTACCACTCTGGCCTTAGAGGCTCTTAGGAAAGAAAATACTGCCTTCCAGTCAGTCAGTCTGAAGTCAAAAAGAAAGCACTGATATGCTGAAATGGCAATCACAAAACACAGGGTGGGTGAAAGTCCAAAGTTTTTTTAATGATCTTTTTTAAGACTAACTGGAACAACAATTAAGTGCCCTTTAATTTAGTGGCAACAGAAACAATTGAAGTCACTGCCCAAAGCAGGACTCAGCTTGGCAAGGCAAGAGCAGAAAGGGCAGGAGCGGAGAGCAGACCCAGCAGTTCTCCTGGGTGAAGACTGTGAGTAAAACAACTGTGTGTTTGCATCCTTGTAGGTGGTTCTGTGAGGGAGTGAAAAACAATGAGAAAAGAGAAGACATTGGGAAAGTCACCTGCTAGAGTAATAAGGAATGGTGCATTGTCATGGGGTGAAACCAAAATATACTTCTTCGTGGCTGAGTGCTCACTAAAAAGAGACTTACACTTCCAAACAAGAAACTACCTTGCTTGCTCCTGCCTTGCTGTAACAGCACTTTGCATACATCCTCTGTAAATAAACAGGGCCTTTCTGAAAGAAATCCTGGGTTCCTATCATCCTCTTCCCTTCCTAATGCAACGAAGCCATCAAGGCTGAGATTTTAGCTAAGTACTTGCACCATGGGGACAAAAATATTAGCTGGCATCAAAGCGTGTGCTGCACAAATTAG
>VXBL01002781.1:147610-186097 GCA_013400195.1 Aramus guarauna | reverse complement strand
AGCTCGTCGGGCCAGTAAAGACTGAGGCAAAGAAGGCGTTAAGTATCTCAGCCTTTTCCTCATCTTTAGTGGCAATGTTCCCCCTTGCATCCACCAGATGATGGAGGTTCTCCCTGGCTCTCTTTTTTGTCCTTTCCTTTTATGAACTAACATTACATTTCTGGTTGTCTGTGAGCTCTGAGCAGATGTTCTCACTAACCATAGATCCATCTCCTGGCTGGGTGTGGGTAATCTATAACACCACAGTGTCCTAGTGCATGCCTGCCTGTACATCATTGTGACACCAACGCTCCTCTATCATGGTCTTCACTCATCCATCCGGTTCTGGCAAAACACTATCAGCTTGCCAATACATTAAAGAATTAGAAGGACACATTTTTTACTTTTTGCTATACTGAAAACTGCCTGTTTTGTCCTTTCGCTTTTTTTCCCCTCTCCTCACTGGGTCCTATTTCTTGGAGGGCTTTATCTCTTGCTCTGAGGGAATGATTATTACTATAGACAAGACTAGAGATATCTCAATAATCTACCATCTCATGTGGATCCCTAACAAATACTCTCCTCTCTCCACTTTATACCAAAGGCTAGATCTGTTTTCAGTGACTTAGTGGAAATGCATTTCATACTGTTTTAGTGATAAAATAATTACTTCAGGTTCTTTTTTAAACACTTTGATAACTTTTTTTTTTTTAATTTAGATAAATAGTTTTGATAGAAATCCTATAGAGTCATATGTTAGGCGAGAAAAAAATAGCAAGTTGGTAGAAGATGTCTGGAAGTGTTTTGGGCTTTTTTGTCAGCTAAACACAAATTACCACTCTGGCCTTAGAGGCTCTTAGGAAAGAAAATACTGCCTTCCAGTCAGTCAGTCTGAAGTCAAAAAGAAAGCACTGATATGCTGAAATGGCAATCACAAAACACAGGGTGGGTGAAAGTCCAAAGTTTTTTTAATGATCTTTTTTAAGACTAACTGGAACAACAATTAAGTGCCCTTTAATTTAGTGGCAACAGAAACAATTGAAGTCACTGCCCAAAGCAGGACTCAGCTTGGCAAGGCAAGAGCAGAAAGGGCAGGAGCGGAGAGCAGACCCAGCAGTTCTCCTGGGTGAAGACTGTGAGTAAAACAACTGTGTGTTTGCATCCTTGTAGGTGGTTCTGTGAGGGAGTGAAAAACAATGAGAAAAGAGAAGACATTGGGAAAGTCACCTGCTAGAGTAATACGGAATGGTGCATTGTCATGGGGTGAAACCAAAATATATTTCTTCGTGGCTGAGTGCTCACTAAAAAGAGACTTACACTTCCAAACAAGAAACTACCTTGCTTGCTCCTGCCTTGCTGTAACAGCACTTTGCATACATCCTCTGTAAATAAACAGGGCCTTTCTGAAAGAAATCCTGGGTTCCTATCATCCTCTTCCCTTCCTAATGCAACGAAGCCATCAAGGCTGAGATTTTAGCTAAGTACTTGCACCATGGGGACAAAAATATTAGCTGGCATCAAAGCGTGTGCTGCACAAATTAGATCTTCTTATCGAGAGTTAGAGAGCTGAAGAACTATTGCTCTCTGCCTGGGAGGCTGGGGTCCGTGCCTTCTCACGTGCTGTTGCAGGAAGCGTTGCCTCCTTCTCTTTGGAAGATTGCTACAAACTCTGGCCTGATCCTTTTACTGCTGAAGTGAATGGGAGTTTTGCCATTGACTTCAAGGAGATGAGAAGCAGACCTCTCCTAGCAAATCCAGTCTTTATAGTCCTTTCCAGATACTAAATAAACTGTGCTTGGAAGTAATTTGGATGCCAGCAAGCTGGCCCAGTTTGCCATGAAATTCAAAGATGCCCAACAATGTTATGTTTATTAGGATACAATTAAAGTATCTTCTTCACAGTGCAATGTGTAATTTCCTTCCCAATAAAAATATAAACTTGCCGTATGTGCAAACAATTTTAGCATTTCTGTTTTTATGCCATCTTACTGACAAGAAACTCCCAGCTGTTATAATTTGTCTCATCCTTCTCTCTCTTGTAGAACCAGCCTTTGTTCCTTTTTGCAGTGCCAGGGACTTGCTGAGCTCCACCTGATGTGATTTGTCCAGGCATTAATAATGCATCTTCAAGATGCAAGATGCATGAATTCCTTTAGTAACAGATCTGCCGGCAGACTGCGGCACTGTATTGTGCCACTTTCCCGAGATGGGGGAGGCAAGAGGATCACGCCGGCACGCACCCACGCAGGTCATAAGGCTTGGGAGCGAGGGGTGTCCTGTTACTACGAGGGGGGGTCACTGCATCCTCACGCTGAGGTCAGGCTGAGGATAAAGAATATCACAGGAGCTGTTCCTCCATCAGGAAGGTCCTTACCTGCCATCCGTGGAATCCCTGTGGGAAGACTTGAGCTGGCCACAGACTGACTCAGTTTAGGAGATCTGGCTTGAGCATTGCCCCACTGGCAAGTGCCATGCAGTCCCTAAACACTGCAAAGCCAAATTAACTTTGCTTCCAAGATCTCCTCGCAGCCTGCCGTCAGGAGAGCACGCATCTGTGCCTCGGCACCAGGAAGACGTAGTTTATTTACTGTGCGTGATGTGAAGTTCTCACCCTGGAGAACAACCACACAGGCCGGGTCGCTCACTCCCAGGGACGGTGAACGGCCTTGACAGCCGCCCTCTGTATGAGTTCCGCTCAGTGCCNGTTTTGTGGCCCCCGGGACTAGCGGGTGCTGCTGTTAGTGATCCACCAGGTTACAGGCCCGAGGCCCAGCCCTAGCTCCTATATACACATACCTATACACGCATTTCCAAATAACGTTTCCAAAATAACATTTCCAGTGCCATTTTCAAGCTTCCTGGTGTATGGCAATGGCTGGATGTCATCGTGGCCCCTTAGGCAGAAGACAACCTTCCTCACAGACCCTGGCAGTCGGTGAGGGGATCCTGAGGCAGCTCAGGATCAACACAACACCCACTGCCAGCCCACACCCCCATCTAAAAGAAATGTACGGTGTTTGCCATTAAAAGCCACTGATGCCTGTGCAGACCAGCCAGCCAGATCTGTTTCAGCGTGTTTCTGGTCGGTGGTGACCTTGGGTTGATGGTCTTCAGCCGTGTCCCCTCCACACACAAGCAGTGGCGGGTGTCTGGTGGGCTGCACTTAGAGCACTACGCTGTTCGAGAGACTTTTGAACACTTCAGGGTGAGATATGCGACTTCTTTTTGCATTGTTTTTGCATTTCTCAAATAGCATTGCAATGTTGAGGTGTTTTTATAAAAGCTCAGCCTTCCCCCACGCTGTCATTTGGGAAGAATAGAAAAAAATTACTGAGATGTCTCTGAGACCAGAGACATGCCTTGCATGTGGGTGGATAGTGGGGGGAGGGAGGAAAGAAGGACAGTCTTTCTGGGAATCAGTTTTAAGAATCCAAGAAAGACAAAAATTAACCAAAAACCTCCACCCATTTAATTGGACAATAATTTCGCCCATTTTATCCACCGTGAACTTTATGGGATTCTTTTTTATTTCAGTGAGACTATTTCTGTTGTTTTCAATGGGAGTTTGCCAGGTTTTTTTTCATACACATATATAGGAGAAACATTTGTTCATAGATTTATATTAAAAAAAACAGCGAAACAAACACTCCTGTGAATTTTGTTTCAAAAAAACTTCCAAACTGTCTGCAGAAGTCATCTTGAAATCACTTTATATTTTTGAAGACTATTCACCTAGAAACCACAAACAATAGACTGGGACTGCAGTGATCCTTCACATACAAACTGAATCGTGAATTAGAGCTCACAAAAACTAATACACCATCCAGTCTGTAAGCAATACATAGGCTGAAATATATTCACATGAACAAGTCACAGAAGAATTTATACAGTGCATAAAATTAATAGTAATTAAAATGTGGTCGTTGATCAACCACAATCAGGAAAGAGAGCTAAATTCAACAAATCAGCTGTTTGCAACTAATAGTTTTCCTAGGTCTCATGATAGATGTGGGTAAATGTTGACTTTCTAATTATGACAACAGAACCAAAGAGAGTGCTGAGAAATCAAAATTAACTAGTGCCTTTCCTGAATTAGAGTCAGAATCTGTTGGCACAGGTCTGGAGCATTGGTGTGAGACGTCCTCAGTTCACAGATTTATTTTTTTTTCATTACATGGTTTATGAAACTGTGCTAAGTCTTGACTTACTGTCTTGATATAAGGAAAAAGGTATTCTTTTTTAATATTAAAGTTTGGCTGAGTTCTGGGAAACTAAAGAAGGGTTTCATACTGGGAGATGTCAGGCAATCTTTCTAGCTATATCACCTACTGCTTCTCAAAAAGAAAAATTCACCGTGCTCCTGCGAGTGGTGAGGTGGCCTTGCAAGTCCTCCAGCCTGCCAAAAGAAGGGAAGCTTTTGACCAGGAGAGACAAGGAGGCAGCCAAAATATTACCTGACAGGTGTGGCCTTGCATTGGACTCAGGTCAGACTCAGAAATCATCAGAGGCAGTATTATCCACCCGGCCCTAGCTTTTTAGTTTGAAGGGAATTTCCTCACGTGCCAAGGAGTGTTTCGGCAATCCACTCCACGCTGGATCCACTGCAAGAAGTTTTGTGTATGGAAATTTAGATATTGCAAGTGCAAAATGCAATTTGAATGTCCTCCTTGTTCAACATGATTTTGTTGTTGTTGCTATGAAAGGCTGGGAAGGATACTACCGTTTTCCTCGTGTTAATTCTGGCAATATTTCCACTGAAAAATGTCTAGCATCAGCATGTTGTTAAAAAGAACTTTAAGGCTGGGTGATAGGATGATGGAAATTGCCTTGTGATGTTCCTGTGTCACATATAGGGCTATTCAGGAAACAGGCTTTGTATTGCATCAAGATTGGAGATTTTAAGATATTTTTGTGTCATAAACTCAGATCTCAAAATTTTTGCATGAACCACTAACCCAAGAACAATCCAATGTGGATAAAGTGGAATACTTTAGTCTGATGTTTTTGTAAAAATTCATTTCAACTTCAGTTTTCATAAAACTTCAGTAGTTCTAATTTACTGGCACTTCAATGGTTTGACAGTCTGACATTTTCTTTCCAAAAGCAGTTTCCCATAATGGTAATTCAATAAAGTTCTTGCTTTGAGAACACTTCTGATTTAACAATTTCTGAATTTAGCATTTTTTCTGAGCAGGAAGGAAACGTTTAACAGTTCTGAGAGCTGGTTGTGTACATACAAATTGGAGCCCCAGGTTATACTTGTCAAACAGGACTCCCACATTTGACATTGCAGGAGACCTGGGACCAGCCCCAGTGAGTCCTTTCCAGTCCACTCCAGGATGCTTCCTAGAATTGCTGAAATTGTCTGTCTCCCACTGTCTTCTGTTATTCTTGTATCACTGAGCAATGGTCTCGGCTGTTCATTGCGACCCATGAAATGTTTCTCAGAGCCTTCTCATACTAAATAAATGCCATGCTTTCTTACTCAGGACATGTGGCTAAAAATCCTCAACTAATGAGACTGTTCGCAAAATCTTGGGAGAAGTGAGCTCAAGGGGAAGCACCAAAGGGACTCACAGCAGAGCACTTGACGGAGGCAGCCCTGCAGCAGCCCCACTGAAAACACAACAAGGCACTGACCGGCAGCTCCCTTGACCAGGGAGTTTGGAGTATTAGTGGGCAATTTCAAGACTTCTGTGAGCTGCATATGCCCCATTCCCTTGCATACTTCTAGAAGAGTTAGACATAGCCGCAACTAAAACCAGGGATCTATAATGCTGCTGTAGCAGCCCCGGTCTGTACAGTTGTTCAGGCGTAACCCCATGAAAGCCTAGACGTGAGGAGACACAGCTCCTCGCCTCTGGGTGTTGTGCTATTGATAGTCACGGGAACGACCGGGAGAGTAAGCAGTGATAAACTCAAAAACATCAGGAGCTGGTCAGAACACCTGATTACAGCTGCCTGCGCCGGGTCCCGGTGGTAGCAAAGCTGATGCACTCAGGCAAGGTGATGCAGGTCGCTGTTGCTGGGGAAGCGAGGGAAAGATAAGAAAGTGAGAAGAGCAGCTCTGCCTTGCTGCCTAGGCCCGTCGGGCAGATAAACGACATGCATGCACGCAGCCGGGAGAGCCCAGCTGGCCCCGGTGGAGGTGGTCCCTTGCCATCCCCGAGGCAGCCTGGGCCGTGGCAGAGGATCCAACTGGCGAGGAAGCAGCTGGCCTTAGCAGGCAAAAAAACCTAGAGCCTGAGGCAGCAGCAGTGAAAGAGATGGGGAAGAACTGGTCTGAGAGCTGTTTATTCAGAGACACCACCTCTGACCCTTCCCCCCCAGCCGAAAATACAATCTATTTATGTAGGTATACGCATATTTAGCAAGCTTGATTGTTTATCATAAAAACTTATGGAGTTGTAGTGTTTACTTAACTGTTCTCGTCTATAAATGTTAATAGGTAGACTGTCTTTTGTGTATACACAGTTTCATAACAACAGAGTGTATCTCAGCTTTGCAAAGTCCTAGTCATCTATTTGCCTGGGGTGAGTAATTTCTTTTGAGAGGCAAGAGTATTTGGGCTTTCTTTCTCGACATTTATGGAAATACAAGGAGATTTTGGGACTCAATGAGGTAAATGTTCAAGATTTCAGGAAACTCACAATATTTCAGTATTCCAATGATCTGCTAAAGGTTTCTCAGTTACAAATTTTTTTGTTTATTCATTTGGGTTTTACCTCATTATGTAGCCTGGCATGGTATAATGTGGAATTTAGACCACTTGCTTTACCATAGAATATCAAACTACAATATGTACAAAGGAAGCAGTGGCACCAGCTTATGCTAACGATTCAGTACTTTACCCAATTTCTGCCATATACAGAGTTTTTAATCACTGAACTCTTAGATGAAAGGACAGTGGATGTAATTCCCCCTTTCCTCCCTTTCCCTCTAATCTTTATCGCAGGTGTCTACAGCAGTGTTCTACTTAGAGACTGAAAAAACCCCTTTGTTGGATGTCAAAAGAGATTAGACTGAGACAGAAGCCAAACACTGCCAAGGATGATGAAGGTGTTTCTGGCCATACAGAGAAGCTAAACTGTAGAAATCCACTATAAGCTGCATTTTAGTGTCAACATCCAGAATTATCCAGGAATTTTAGGATCACAAGTCCAGACTTGGGCACTTGCAGGTAGAGTCGGGCCAGTATTAGGCACCTAAGCTTTTTTGTGTATTTAGATACATTTTAAAGAGCCACAGGATACAACTCCATGGAGTAGAGTTGACCATGAACCTGACTTAGTAACTTCTTGCACCCTGGAGGGCATTTGTTCTTAGGCCAAAATTCATCATCTCTGCAGTCATGATGGTACCACTGCCATGCTTTGAACTGATTTTCTAGAATTAAGTCTCCACTTAAAAGAAAGAAAAGAGTTTTAACTGGTTTTGCTGCCAAAGCCAATTTATTGCATAACTGAATCCTTGGTCCCTTCAATCATTCGGTTGCTTGTGAAAAAGTCATTCGTTATCCCTGAACTGATATGGTGAGTCTGCCAGCAGCCTTTTCAGAAACCTCATCATCCTGCTGTCTCTGCCCTCAGATCAGCAAGGCAGTCAAGCACGTGCTTACCTTTAGGTATGTACTTAGTCCCCTTAACTTGCTGCTTTCACAGCAGGTTAGAAAGGCTAAGCACATACTTAAAGATAGGCATACACTTACCTTTCCCCTTCTTTATTACAGCACTCAGAACCAGTGGAGAACACTAACTGTAGCCAAATTCCTCTTTCTACTAATTCTGAAAACAAGCACAAATATTTGCTTAAAATATTAATATGCTTACCATATCTTATCTTTGACATAATTACTTTAATTAAAGGAATTATAAAAACTAATGTTACTCCTACATGCCCTAGCAGTAACATGTGAGAATAATGGAATTTAGAGTGGCTGACTTATTAATCTTAAAATAGGTACTTGGAATGAACCAGGTAAAATTGTAAACTGAGCAGCAAAACATACAAATATTGTGTTTTATAATTTAGACTTGGATGAGTTTGTTTACACATGTAAAGGGCATACACTAGTTGATTCTCATTAAACATATTTTTTTCATTTTTATATTCTGTAAAATATAAAAATAAATATAAAGTGTGCCATTTTACTGCTTCTTGATAGAATTTTTTTATATTTTATTGACCTTTGATATGGACAAAATTTACATTGCAAACATTACCAAGATCTTTAATACTATCTGTACACTAATACTAATATTATTTTCTTCATAAATTTATATACCTGACCCTAGTTGCCACCGCAGCTGCTACCCTGTCCCTACACACATCAGATGGATCATTCTCCAGTGTTTTCCCTCCTCTCCTCCCCACAAAACTTCCTTCAACCTCTCTCCAGTGCCTTGCAGTCAGGTGAAGTCTTCATTGACCTCTTCATAGCCAGCTCTGCCCTCCTTAACCTGTGAACAACTTCAGACATTTCTCCCCTACTTTTTTCTTGAAATCTTATTTTTCTTTAGCTTCTCTGCTCTTTCTCCCTGTCCTTCTACCTCTGTAATTTCTTTTTTTGTATGTTGTAGTGCTTTGCGATCACTACTGACCGTATTGTCCAACACTGCCTCACTGGTTACTTTTACTCCCTGCCAGCATCCATCATTCATCTCCTGGCTCGTAAGTATATCGTAAACATGGGAAGAACCGTCTTTGTCTTCCACATTGATATAACACTGAGTACTGGTCTGAATTTTAAGAAATATATATTAATATCTGGCTGCTGTGCCACAGGAACTACCTGAAGCTAAAGGTATATTTTACTTTTTATTTGTTTGAATGATTGGTAAAGGAATGGCAACGTATTGTTTAAATATGGTTGTTTCATGTAATCTTTATGACATTACCTTTTCTAATGTGATTACACAGCAAAATAAACAATTCAAATCATGACTTCTTTGTAAGGAAGTCTAGTCTTTTAGGCTACAAGTCTGGCCAAAAGCATACATAATTTAAAAGACACTTTGCATACTGCCAGAAAAAATGTGTGAAATATGGGTGAGCTTGAAGGGAAGAAACTACACAGAAGTTAAGTTGCATGAGAAAATCTTTCTCCCAACTACGATCCTATTAGAAAATAAATAACTTTTTTTCCCTCTTGTGCATATATGCATGTTAGTGACGTGGTACAGCTCACAGACTAGAAGAGATGCCATGTCAAGAATGTATTTGTGCCCCTGCCTATTTGAAAAAGCACAGAATTGATTACTGAAATAACTACAATTAGGTACTCTGAATAGGAATGCTATGAGGCTCAAAGTTAGCCAGGCGTACTGTATAGGTCATCCGTATTTGATACTAATGTGCTCGCCCAAGCACCTTCACTCCTTACCACCGTGCTCTGCTAGGTGAAGAACTAATAGACGAACAAGAGCTGCATAAGACACAAAGGCAAATGCAACTTTGCTTCAACCCTGAGTCAGCTTAGACATAATAACCACATGGATAAATTTAATTTATCAATTACAGATTTCAAGTTTAGAGAACATTTTGCTGCTGCTTATATCTGCCCTTGCCTATGAGTTCTGAACTGGGGTTCATAAGGCCATTAATTCTAATAGCAATGGGAAGGCAGGAGAAAGAGACACATCATGGCATGAAACAAAAATCCTGAGAGCAGGAATGATTTAACGTTTAAATCCAGTCTCCTTTATGTTATGTTAGGGAGTTCAAGATGTGCTTTTTTAATCTTATCTTCCAGGATTTTTTTCCACAGGAAAACTTCCCCATAAATTCACAAAACGTTCTGGCGCTTGGTATGGTTTTACACCCTGAGAATTTATTATTCATGAAATAGGTCTTTTGAAGTACAATTTCTAAGTATTGATGTTTTATCTTTAAACAGTGAACATGAGCACAGGCTTAAAGGCCCACTGACAATCACTCAGGAATACCTCAGCTGCTCATGTCTAGGCGAGGTCTTCCCCATGCCGGGAACCTTTTGCAAATATTAGTTACTAGAATCACAACACTAATACATGTAGTTAATAATTATCACAATGTGCCAAAACTGCACAGTTAGCTCCCTGATTACAATATTAAATTGCTATTGAGCTGTGGTATTTGCTTCAGGCAATACTACTGAGAAGCCTCCAAAGACTTTGGTTGGCCTCCCCGCACAAGCATGGGAAATGAATGCCTGCACAGAAAGCAGAGGCAGCACTGGGGTTTGCCAGAAAACAAACAAAACTCAGACAATAGAAGGAAAGTTTTATCAGAGCTGAAGTGTCCTTTCACTTGGGGACTGTCATCTTGTGAAAAGAAAACACACATGTGCACTTGATGAGAGCTGCTGTGGCAGACCATTACCATGAGCCGGGTGATTCAAGCTGTTCACGGAGGGTACTGCACAGCCAGCTCCGAAAGCTTTGTTTTAGTTGCTTTTGATGACATCTATAAAGGATCTGAGCTACTTCAGAAAAGTTCAGAGGTTCCACCTGACATGTTTGTGCACCTCTATCAATGGGTATTTTCTGCTGATACTTTTGCCTGTCACCCTGCAGAATGAGTAGTTGCGGATGACAAAGGGGAGCCACTGATACTTGTGCCATTGTTCATCTTGGTTGTGCATTACAAATTCATGATGAGTCTAAACACCAATCCTAATCCTCAGTTTCAGATCTTGAATCTTTATAAACCCATGAACCAAACTTCCCAATCTGAAGACTCTCCATTTAACTGTAAAATTCAGAAACAGCTCAAGGTGTCTTCTCAGATTTTGGGCATTTAGGCTTTTATGAACATTCAGACAAGCTCAGGGAAGGGTCTAAGAGGTACAGTGATGTCTGAGCCCACATCAGGTCCTAGATTAAGGTTTCAGCTTGAGAACAAGAGTTGGAAAATGATTTTGCAATGTCAGCTAAGTAGTGCTCAGTACTAAATGTAACGTAAATGTAACGCTTATTTGATGGGAGGAGAAGGTGTGACAAATCTATCGGGAGCAAAGATTCAGACTCAGGATTTGTTCCTTCTTTGCCTGTGATCGAAGACAACTTATCTGTGATTTTTCTGAAGTGAATGCATTTAACCTTTAGTGAAGTACTGAAGACAGCATAGCCAGAAGACGACTTGCAGTTATTAAAGTAACAGTAGGAGTAATCCAGGAATGTGATTTGCAGGTACAGATTCCAATCCTTGCACTTACAAAAGGCTGTCGAAAGAGAGCGTGCAGGCTTTTGAGTCTTTCTATAAAGCAAAGCCAGGTGTTTGCACTTGGAAAGTGCAGGTGCAAGTTTATGTACTTGAGTTTATCAGGCCCAAGATGAAACTGTATCCCTTATGAGATCATATGCTATTGTCCAGCTTCTGCATCATTAAGGCATGCTGTTCATGTAGGTTCTGGGAGTTACTCTTGAAATCACTGTGCTGTGTTTTCTAACTCATTCTTTTTTGTGAGCTTTATGGTCTCTTTAACAGAGCTATGTGAGTTACACCGGGCAAGGCTTCCATCTTCTTTCAGAAAACTTATGTTAAATTGAAATAGTAATAATACTATAACCCCTAGAAGGGGAAACAAAGAAGAAGGGACACACATTTGCTGGCTGCTCGCCTTAAACCATGCATAGGTACCTCAGCTGAATTCAGTATTTCATTTCAGCATTTGCAACTTAACTCAGATGCTTCCTCAGAGAAGATACTACTGCTAACTTGTCCTTTTTATTTATGCACTTGCTGAATTGCAGAATGTGCATTTCAGGTCTCAGCTGTCAGCCTTATACCATGGGCCTCTTGTCCAGAATGAAACGTCATTCTTAAATTAAATCACAAAGGTGTTAAAAAGAGAAAGAAAAGGAAAAAATTGTCTCCAGACTGTTTTCAGAGTTCTTCTGAAACCCGGATCATAAAATCAAATAGAAAGAAATTGCCATTAAATCTACCCTGCTATCAGCTCCTGCTTGTTTCCTACCACCTATTTTTATGTGACATTGTAGAGCCCGGTTTTAAATGTCCCAAGCAAAAATTGTATCTGTGGGTTCTTTGGTTCATGCACCAAACTCTGATTAAGGTAGCCAGATACTGCCTTTTTTGCTGATTCTGTTATGCCAGGCTGAGATATGTTATATCCTGTCAACAACTCCTCTTCAAGAATAACCTGAGAAAGCAGGTAGGCTATTACACAAGTAACAAGGATCTGCTCTCTTTTCTTCCAGTTTCTTCTTCTACGACAGCTAACACTGAAAAAGATCAAAGTTTGTTGTAGAAAACAAAAAGCAAAGCACTGCCTGGTGTTATATGTTACATTGGCAGGTACGATTAATTATTTATGCTGTACCATTGGTAGAGCAGCAGACAGGTCAGGTTCCTGATTATGCTGTCTGTGGGCATTTTGCTGATGCATGTCAGCTCCGTTCTTGGTCAAATATTATGGTCCCATCCTGCTGCCAAGTGTATCTGTCTTTGATTTGTGAATTGCCACTAAAAGAGAAGGCCTAGAGCTGGCAGGGAAAATGGCATCTCAAGCAGCATAAATGTGTTTTGTTAACTCTGGATTGCGCAATAATTTTGATAGATCTTTCAGCCTTGATTCTGGACAAAATTGATTAGTTTTGAAACCATAACACAAGAGCTGGAATAACTGTATTTACTGTGTATTATTCCCAAGGTAAAACTAGAAATCTAGACTATTTAAAAAGGCTAAAATTAAGAGAAAGAAGAAACCTGGGTTTGGTATTATTTTGAAGTTTATATAAAAGTTGTTGGTATGTGGTTTTTTCCTAACTCTTCTTTTACCTTTTCTAATATATCTCCCTCTGCCATTGACTTCTAGCCAAATTTAGAGGACCTATACCCTTAAAACTCACACCCTGTATTTCACAATCAACCTGGCATGACTGCAAGCCTGGGCTGAGACGGACTATGACTTCCCTATCTGCTCCTCCTAGGAAAGATTTGCCATTGGTGCTGACAAGCCGGCAGCAGCCTCGCCAGCTGCAAGGAACGTCTCTCCTCGCTGACAAAAAGTCCCGTCAGCCAGTATTAGTCTGGAGAGCGCATCTCTCCCAAAAAGCCCTACGTCATTGCCACGAGTCACAATGTGAAAACCCTACCATCAGGGCAACAGTCAAAATTTATTCTCAGGCTGGCCTCACATGTTAACTCATCACCAAACTAAACTCTTCGCTGAAAGGCTGGAGCTTGTATTCACAGAGGGTGAAAATTGGTTCCACTGGGAAAGCTTCAAAGTCATTTCAGCCATTAAACTGCGGCTGGATGTATCATAAGTACAGGAGAGGTCGAGGCACTGCCTGTGAACCACGGGGACTTGGTAAAGGAGTTCCTGCTGAAATTGGCAGCGCAATTGTGTATTCTATTTCCGTCCGGCTCTGCAGCAGGAGCGAGTCGCGTTTGTACATGAGACTCATTATGCTTCCCCTGTTTAACACACCAATTACTTTCTGTATTTACCATGTTTAGAGCGACTTCATGTCAAAAATTAATAACGCTAAAATAAAGAGCTGCGCTGATGTATGCTAAAGGGGAAGCACGGCAGACTAATAGAATGTGTAATGGAAACGGAAGGTGGATTTGCAGCTGTGGGGATCACATCCAGATGAATTTTGCCACGTGCTGTGGAGGGGTCCCACAGAAGCCCGTGTGCTCTTTAAGGCACACTTCAGACTGCGATAATTGTGTCTTGAGAGGTCGCAGTGCCTAAGTAATTTCACCCTGTGAGCAGCGTAAACACGTCGGGGTGCCAGTCAGTCCCTCTGAGAACTTCGCCTCTCCAAATTTCTCCTCTGCCTCTCCATATTGGACAGAAGTGTTTGGGGGACAGGTCATTAAGTTTGGAGGACAAGACGACAGGGAGATGTTTTTGTCTTTTTTAACTGACCTTTGTACAAGGTTGGGTGAGTGAGGAAACAAACCTTACTTCACCCCGGCTGGCCATAGGCAAACTCCTCTAATAGCAGCAGGTCTCTGATCTTTCTTTTCAAAACTCAGGAGTCCACAAAGGATTTTACCTGGATTCCCCAGAGCCTGACAACTCCAGCACATTAACCCTTTTTACAACTTTTGAATTCAGCATCTGCCTGGTACTAGGACTTGAAATGCTGACAAAGTCTCTAGTAGGCAGCATGCCGTCCCACACTGAGGAGTAATTCCTTATTCATGTGGGTCACCATAGACAACAGACTGGACAACCTCCTGATGGGAAATAACAGTAAAAGGACCATATTGATGAGTGGCATTGGAACAGTTGCCATTAATGGGGATCATAAAAACAGTTATAATGTTTGTAACCAAAACAGATGGAAATTTTAGGTTTTCATTAAAAGAAGGCCTCTGTATACGAAGACCTCAAGAGGCGACTAGCGTACAGGCATGCACTGTTAATTGTCATCTGTTTTAGCAGGGCATTTTCCCCAGGTTGGCATGGGAAAGATCCTGGTTCCTGCATCACTTTGCTCGTAATCATTACTGATTTCTTTACAGGGAACTGTGTGAGGGAGAAAGCAGAGATGCTCTGAATCTGCCTACCAGCTCCAGCAGAAATGAATGGTGTTTTAACATTTGCCTGTTTGGAAGGCTAATCTATACCTAAGCAAACAAGTTGTTTTTAAAATAAAAACACACTCAGTGCCAAGAGTTTGCATTGCATGTTTGCCCTCTTGCAAAAGACAACCTCCACTAAGAAATCTATATTTGATAGTCCATTCAGTAAAGTTTTAAGAGATGCTTCATGTGAATAGATTTTCTCAGGACAAAATCCTGAGCTCTGTGCTTACTTCTTTTCCATTTAAATTCCCATTTGCGCTACTGGAAGTTTGCTTTTCATGGATTTCCGCTATTTACCTGTCATTTTTTTTTCCACTGCAAACTCAGCCACGCTCTGAAGTCAAAGCAAGGTTCCTTCCTTCCTATGCATCACTTGCAGATCATGAAATCTCTGCCAGACCAAATATGCAAGAATTATCACTGTGCAAACATTACTGGCCTCTTCCACAAGGAGAAATTCCACTCGTGCCAACACTAAAGGTAAAAAAGGGAGAGAGACAGGAACAGTTGTTAACAATCAGTGTGTGCCCTGACTGGCCTGGTAACTGATAAGGAGTATAGAGTTTTATTAATAATACAGTAAAAAGGAACCAGCTTACTTGTCCTGAAGAGGGCTGGTTTTGCAGGGCTAAAAAACATAAACTTTTTAGGTTTGAACGCAAGCAGCAATGAGTCTCAATACACAACAGGAACAGATCTGCTGAGTAAGAAGGTACCATTTTTATAACATTGCTTTCAGAACGAGACATACATCAATCTTTTACTCTTAAACAAGCTCAGTATTATTCTTCCAACAGAAAGGTCAAAACTACATGGCTCGAAATCTCAATCACTCTGTTTCATTCTGCTTTCACTGGATGTAGGGCTATTTGCCTCTCACTGACTGTGTGAAAGATCATACAAGTGAAGGAGTATCTCAGGTTTAAATGCCCTTCAGAAGGCCTCTTTCTCAAGGTATGGTGAACGATGGAGTATGGCTACTAGCGAACACAGGCTAAAGTCATCATTACTGCAGCTAGGAAGCACAAAAATGAACACCAATTTCACATCCAGCTGCTATGCCCAGCCATGGAAGATACTTTGCAATACTTTGTGTGCTGACCTCCACCACCAGGAATTACAGTGATAAACCGAACAGCTTGAATATCTGTTTGGTTTTGCAATTAAAGTACTCTTATTTTTCTTAAGTGCTTTCTATGCTCAAGATGCAGCAAAACACGTGTCACGGAAGGGGACCCAGCAGTGCCAGCACTAGCTGGGTAGGTGAAAGAGGTGGCCAGTCTGCGGTGTTGCATTTCTGCTTGGTGACAGCACAGAGCTATTGGACACTTCCGTGGAGGTGCTCTGAGGTCTCCGCTTGCTCCCTCATACGGTCCGTGAGGCCAGTCACCCCAGGGTTTGCTTCAGAGGGATTATCTAGAGTCGGTCAGCAATTTCATGATGTTGCAGACCAATTGTCAAAACAAACTTTCTGGTGAGAGGCCTTCAAGGAAAATCTTCCTCATGTCATGGTGAAAAACCGTTCGTTCAGTGAGAGTATTCACTTGCACTAGAGGACACCATTCCTACACTATTTTAATCAGAGTAAGGAATTGGCCCTTATCCAAGGTGAATGCTTTATTTTGTCATGATCTAGAGCAGATCCAGTTTAGGAAACATCACATATGTTTACAGGATTGGTACAGCCATTTCTCCGCATGGCCTGAGTTTCTACTCCCTAAGACATGCACTAAAAACTAACACCAGAAATTATGCTACAAGACCTAGCTTCTTGCTGTAATTACAGGATTCGGTTAATAGCAGTAATTTGTAACTGCTCAAAGTTATGAATAACTCAATAATTTCAGGGCAGTTCATTGCCTAGACCTGGAGGAACCTCCTTCTTTGAATCCTAATAGATATTTTAAAGTAATCTCATCATTTGCCAGCGGCTTAGCAAAGATTATATATCACAGGATGGAAAAGTAGAGAGTTCAGAGATTCACATAAGAATAGAAAAGATGTGACTGTGTTGGGATTCCAGAAAAAATAAAAATCTCACACCAAAGGCCGGGTAAATAACTGAGGGACAAATAACATTCTATTGATCAAAAGCATACTATAATTTGCATGGGTCACATCAGGAATATACAACTGACTTCATGCAACTGAAGGTAATCAAGAAGTCTGAATCTGGAATCTGTCTCCAGCAAATAATGTGCACCTTCCTATGTGATAATTGTACAACTTGAGGCCATCTACGAAATACAAACAGAATAATTAATATCTCCCTTGTATCATAAAATGGTGGGATGGACTAATGTTGTTTGATCTCCTTGAGTCTTCTCCTTGTAATAAGCTCTTATTTTGTATTGCATTATGCATAGTATACTCACTCACATCTCACCGTTGTACTGTTTTCTACCAAGACAATGAAAATACAGGCCCTCTTTTACATGAACCCACACCACATATTGCCAGAAGTAGCTTACATCTAACCCGAGGCCAATAGCTGCTGGGAAGCAATTAGTAGTAGTGCTGCTATAATCCCTTAGTAAATGTAAGCACAATTCCTATTTGTGCTGAAGGTGAAATGTTTGTGGTAACAAATGCCCTTTTCTCTGAATAAAAATGTATTTACTTTTAATCAATCAGGGACTCATTATTAGTGTTGTCTTCATCTCCCTAAACCTTGGCCTTTTGTGTACTATTGCAGCATTGGAGGAGAGTGTCTGAAGGTTATTAAGAGAATGTTGCAAAATAACTCTAATGACCTGAATCAGCTAGGGAGAGACGGTCAGACATTATGAGGCAGTCCTATTATCTCCAGGCTCTCACCACACCCTTGCAGTCCTCAAAACGAAAAGAGGAGGACGTTGTTACCACGACTATTCAATCAGCGCGTACCTTCACACGTTGCGTGACGTGTAGCTGTGCACATCGCATGTGAAAAGCAGCCTCCAAAAGCAGAGAGGGATCCTGGGGTAAACGCTGTGCTTTGGTGCTGAGCACTATGACCTGTGGACTGTGGAAGGTGACGCAGAGAGATAACTGCCCTAATGTATGGAGCGGAGCTGGCTGAGGAGCAGGGCGATGGCTGGGAGAGGTCTGCAGAGCTGAGGAGAGCCTGGGCTATGCAACCCCAGGGCCCGGGCTGGCCGGGGGGCTGCACAGCGCCCGCTGGGCTGCATTTCTCTGCGGTGCTGAGTCCACAACACCTCACAGCCGTGTGGGGGGAGAGGGAACCACCGGCTGGCTTCTGTCCCAAGGGCACCGCAAGTGCATCTCTCCCCAAGGATGCTGCCAAGCCAAGGGGTGCAGCCGAGCAGAGGTCTCCTGGCCTCAAAGAGCCCTCTAAGACCCTCTAGATGGCTTCAGCCCTTTCCCCCCCGCACCCCCTTTGCAGAGATAAAGCATCCAGGGCAGGGTTGAAGGTCTGAGCCATAAAGTTTTGCTGGTTTTAAAGACTGAGAAGGGAACTCAGGGAATCGGTTGCCATGAACCAGGGCAGTTGCTTTATTTATTTTCAGTTTCCCCAATGCACTTCTCTTGGCCAACCCTGGCAATAAAAGTTACAAATCTCAGCTATTACAGTAAGTAACTTCCCAGCAGGGGCCCTGCTGCATGATCAGGCAGAGGGTCTTTCCAACAGGTTTTTCCAGGACATGTGTGAGGATGAAGGAGGATCCTGTGCCAGAAAGAGCATGAGCGATGCTCCACCTCACTCACCTTCTTGGCCTTCATGTTTGGCCCCAGAAAAGCGCACGCTGCAACAGGCATGTAATCAGGGATGCAAGAGTATTGCAAGAAGTGAGGGGAAAATCATCATGGCGGTCTACAAGGAAAAAAATAAAAGGATTTTCTGACTTTATGGGTCTTCAGCCGACTGTAGGATTGCCCATTCTCCAGCATGGTTAGTTTGCCAAGTCATTTCTCCTTCCTTGCTCTTTGATGTCCTACTCACAGCAAGTTGGGATAGCGACTGATGTTGCTGAAGGTAAGAAAGTGGCACTGACTTTCAGGTATGGCTGCAGTACCAAATTGCTTTGGCAAATGGCTTTTAATTTTTTCATTTGTTGAGATTTCGACATTGATCATGAAACATTAGGACCAATAAAAATGGGAAAATCTTAACAGCAACCTCATTTTAAAGAGGAAAACTCAGAATCATTGCCTTTTCCCTATGGAGGTAATCTGTTATCCCTGACTATACAGGCAAGGCTTCCACAGACAAGTGAAATGGCAGTGCACAGCATCTGTTTGCTACGGAAGGAGCACAGACTTCTGGTAGAAAATACATGTGTTACAGGAGGAAATTTTGATTCTGAACACGTGCAGTTAGCTTTTGATACAAAACTCCACTGCTACAAACTGTGATCTGGACTCCATTATTACTTGCTTTAAAGATCTCTTTCTAGAACATCAGCAATGCTGAATCAAGCCAGCATATTTGACTTACAAGAGCAGCTTTAGCAAAGCGTAAATTGTGACAAAAATTGTCTCCTTCCTTGTTTCTTTGTACAGTGCAGATCAAGTGATACACTCTCAGCAGTAATGCCGCCTGATCATTACCGAGCACTCTCCCTGGCATGCCTATGAGCAAACTTTCTATTGTTTCAATTAGATGATCTTGGGCATTCAGGGAATTTAATACCAATGGAGCTCAGCTCCTAAAATCCTAGAAATTAGAGCCTGAAAGAACCTGGGGAATCATCTTGTCCATCCCCTGACAATGCAGATTATTTTCTACAGTATTTTTACTGTATTTTTTTTCCAGTCTATTTTTAATGATTCTAGCAACGGGGTTTCCATCACTTTTCCTGGGGGACTATTCCACATTCTAATAGATCTCACTGTTAGGAAAATTTTCCTGATATTCAGTCTAAATTTTCCTTTGCTCAATTTCATCCCATTACTCCTAGATATGCCCAGTAGAGGCGGGTGAAAACTGAAAGTGAGTAGGCAAACCTGACACATTATGTGTGCTCAGAGCCAATTTACAGCAGCGGGTAAAGTGATAGAGTCAATTTGCAGCATTCTGTAAGTGACAGAGAGGGTCTGAGGGCATGCACTCTCTGAAAATGGTTCTGAATTTTGATGAAAACCCCAAAGTATAGAAAAATATCCAGAAGCTGTAATGACTTTATAATTTTTGCAGCGCTCAGGTTGAACACAACAAGAATCCTCTATGAAGAGATAAGAGGTAGGGCACGTCATTTATGCTATGGCTGCCAATAAAACTTAAATTTATACAGGCATCTGAACCTCACACTTTCCATTGCACCAAACACTGCAAATTGTCATTTACTTTTACATGCCAGACGGAATTAAAATCTAGCTTACATTCCTTGAGCTATTACCCACTAGATAATGAAACCCATAGCTGAAAATTGCATTTGTGTTGGAAATGTTCTTGTGTAAGTAACTTTATGTCTGTATAATTTTTTGATATCTTGCTAATAAACTTTCTAACAAAAGAAATTTGCTAAATCCCCTTTGCATACGTACGCATTGCTCTTTTTCTTTTCTCCCTTTTTTCCTTTCCATCCTTGTATGCACTATTATGGGGCATACTTCTGTTTTCTTTCTTACTGCTAATTCATTTCCAAACAGGCAGCCAATCCTGCCACCACTTTGCTGCCCACATCACTAAACGTTTCAGGTAATTTACCTACTTTCTTTCCTCAGGCTGTATAAAGATCTTATTTCTCATTCTTCTCTTCAATTAAATATATCTCTTTATTCTTGGACATACATGTACCATTTCTACCCCCCCAACTAAATTGTATTACCAAAAAAAAAAAAAATTGTGTCCTACTTCTAATTTATATCCTTTTTTATACTAATCTCCAGCACCTTATACTGATGTTCCCCCCAGACATATCTGCATCAGCCTTCAGCCAGTATTTGTGTCTGATCAAAACCGCAATGTTCTTGGGTATAGAGAGTGCCTTCCTTTATATTGGTTACAGAAGATGACAGAAAGCTAGTGAAGTAATTCACAGTGGGGAGTGATACGGCCCCTGCAACAGGAAAGGAAGATGGTTGTCACAGCCTCTTGAACTGCTATCCCGCCTCCCTCAAAACTGTGAAAGGTTTAGCAGACAAAAGAAAAATAAAGACTATATTAATGTCTTAGTGATATGAGGAACTCCACAAGGATGTGTTTGGAGTTGTATCCAGATGCCTAGCTAGTGGCTGAACCTGGTGAATCAGAAAAAAACATGAAAATGGTCTGCTCACGTCAAAGCAGGTACATCTGGAAGCAACACGAGTCACAGGCACTGGAATTGCTGGCTGAGCCACAGGGCATGTACTACAGATTCTGCCTTTGGGGAGGGATTGAGAAATTGGGACAGGCAGGGAAAAGCAAGGTTTCTGAGACACTGCAAGGGAATGCTGGTACTTATAAAGAGCCACAGTATGATGAGGGGAAGAAGCAAAAGCTGGTTCTCAGGCTGGTGGGAAGTGGAGAGGATGGTGCAGCCCACAGGGCAGGGAAAGAAGCGAGGCATTAGGAGAAAGCAAGTTCAGACTGGGTGTGGGAGATGCATGCCTGAAGTGTCACTGGGAGTATCAGGGCTGCAGGCACCCCTGGCAGTGCTAGGGATATCTGAGGCTGGATGTCAGAAGGGTAAGAGGAAAAGTCACCTTTCCAGGTACTCAGTGCAGCCCCAGAAATGTGCTGTTCAGGGATCACTGTGTGCGATCCTATGGCTTTGGTCAAGAGGGAGATCACTAGACGGGATTACAACTGTTCCTTATGGCTTTGGATTTCATTAATCCTAGTGACCTCTCCTATGGTTCGTCCTCTTTGCAGTCAGCCTAAATACTGTTCCAGATGTCACTTTTTTCTCAGCTGCATTTAATCACATAAACCACCTTATCTCCAACCTGAACCATTTCACAGTCTTTTAGTCTTTTTGTTAGATGGAACTCAAGATGTGTGTTTTGAGCAAACCCAAAAATCACAACATCATTAAGGATCCATTGAATTAAGGTGGTGTCTCTCCCTGTAGCAAACTGCCATAGCTGAGGCCATCGGATGCATTCAAACTGGAATTATGTCAGTGGCTGAGCTAGCAATCACCTCCTGTAGGGGCCTTCTGCTCTAGGAATTCATATCTTACCACAGCCCTCTGAAGTCATCTGCATGCCCTGCCAGTACTGCCCTTTTGGTTTTCCTCTCCCGACGGTGTGGAATTTAGCAACACTTATAATTAGCAGTGCTCTTCATCTGCAGCTGTCCTCATGCAGGACAGGCACCAATCCTTAACTGTATTTAGGAATCAGAAGAAAGTGTTGTATTAGCTTCAGCTGTCTTCATTGTTCCTTAGGGGAACATGCACAATTTCATCTTTGCACTCCTTTCATCCTGTTTCCCTCATTGATCCCATATTTCTCCGACTCTGCTGCTCACAGTGCTCCCTGTAACCCCTTCTTCTACTCTGTTCTCTGTCTTCTTTCATGCCAATTGAGCTAGCTTTTCCCCATCTCCTTCCTCCGTGTCCTGCCTTAAAGCCCATGGGAGTGGTATGCTGATCTCATCGCTTGTTTTCCCAAGCCCTCTTTCTTCTCAACATTGTTTGTAATTTGTTTTGATCTATCAACTCATAATCTCTTTTGGCCAACAATCTTGACTCCTTTATTCTTTTAACAGTTGTCAGAAATTTTGCTGGCTAGCTGATGAAATGGTGTATCTACGGGGTGATATGTACTGGGCTTAAATTTAATTGTTGTCCTTCACTTAAGATATCTATAAGAGGAGGTTAGTGCATATCTCCATCTAAATATAGGACATATAAAGGCTTAGGAGTGTTAACTCCATAGATAGAGAGGATTTGTTGAGGTAGAGCTATGCAGAAGAGACAGAGTACAAGGAGAGGGTGCAGCAGTCTGAACAGATCTAACGCACAGTCCTCTCAGCATTGCTGGGGCTCTGCCTTAGGGGGAAAGCCTCTCCCCTGGCTGCTATTGTATGCGGGGGCCCCAAATGCACTAACATTTGGAGCAGATCTTAAAACAGTCCTGAAAAGCTGAATATGCTTTGCCTCTAACCCTGTCACACAGTTGCCTACCCTATCCTATTCTGAGCTTTCCCTGGTGGTTGCTGGTTTCAGAGCATTTCCCTTTTGTCCTGCCTGTAATTCTATGGGTTGGCATACCCACCTCTGTCTGGGACTAGAGCAAGTGTCTCCTTAAGGTGTTTCTGCCTTTGCTGTGCAGATCTGTGACCTTCCCATAGGGCCCAAAGGGGAGGCTAATAGGGGGATTTTTTGGACAGGTTTCTAACAGAAAGAGCTATGGGCAAGAAATCTGTGCATGATTAACACTTCCTCTAAGAAAGCAGAACTTCATACATTATTATAAGTTAACAGAATTGTATTAGAAGTATCTTCCCCATCAATTTATCCTTCTAATTGGAATAACCTGATCAGGTCACAAGATAAAAGCCTGGTGTCAACACCGGGACCCCATTCAAATAGAGAAATTATGAGCTGGTATTCTTCTTGAACCAATAACAAATCTGCTCTCAGAAAACAAAACTAGCCAAAAGGAATTAAAACAAGACCAGAAGGCGCTAAAACAAGAGTTGGAAGCTTTACAAAAGGAATTACAGCAGCATCTGGAGGTTTCCCAGAAATGGCTGAAGTGATTTGCAGGCAGAGGTGAACTCTTTGTTGGAGTAATGACTACAAAATGTCCTAACAGACTGAGAAGGCCGGCTGCAAAACTTCCAGTCTGAATCGGTAAGCCCAAAAAGGTAAATGGCAACGATACTGCCATAGATCCTTCAGGGTAGGGAGACACCAGCTGGGAACCCACTAGCAGGGATGAAGAGGAACAAGGACTCACTGGCTAAATTTCAGCTCTGGGAAGACATGTCTGGTCACAGACCCATCATGGTAGCCAGCCATCTGGACGTTCAGTTGGGCCAGTCGGAGAGCTTAGGCAAAACCAGACATTTACTGCAGTTCGTCTACTTGACTGGCAAAGTCACAGAGAGGCTTAGGCAAAGCCGTGGGAGAGGCTGGACTTTTGTACATCAAATAATGCAAATACCTAATATATTTTAAGGAAAATTCTGTTTGAGATTTACATTGCTAAATATAACATCATGGGCTGAAGGAAAACTGGTGAAGATGGAAAGGAAGGAGGAGTTCTAGCAGCAAGCCTGAATAGCCATGCCCAGGGAGTGACACAGCTCTCAATTCCCAAAAAGAGGCGTCATGCAAACTTTTGCCTCTTGGTTAGAACCATCCACAGGTCTGAGTCGATCCAGGTGCAACTAAAAGCCAGAAGAAAAAGGAAAAAGGAAAAGGAAAGAGAAAATCCAACCTGAACGGCAAGAGAAGCTGCAGAAACTTGTGTTTCTGGCATGTGCAGATGTCAGTGAGGGCTTTCATGATAAATAGCAATGGGTCAATTCAAAGGTACTCAACTGGACTTAGGCTTTCACACTAAGGACAGTGAGTGGCAGCCAAAACACTCCAAGAGGTCTCTGGAGTTTATTGTAGAAATTGTGATTCTCCTGTTGCAGCCATGGACCAAGGGAGGAAGCAGATGAAAGACAGTCCCTACAAATGCTCTAAGTGCAGTTCTGTATTGGGGAAAAAGGATACAAATCTGCCTCATGAAGTTATTGAAAAATAATAAAAATGAAAAATTTGTTCCAGTAAAATGAAATGGAGAATAATGTGAACTTCATTTGAAAAGTGGCCCTGTGAAAAGAAGGATTATTATGAGCATAAGGCTGCCCTGAGCAGACCATCATTACTTCTTAGAGAACTTCTCTTTCAGCTCAGGCAATGGAAGGACATCAAACTGAAGAAGCAAAACTCATGGAAGTGTAAAAGGACCAGCAGGCCATTTTTATTTCAAGCTGGACAGCTAACAACAATAATGGGAATTTTGGCAACTGAATGTGCAACAGTGTCAGTGCAATGTGAAGGAATTGTAGACGCTGTCTCAAACCTTCCATTTATTAGATGAGACAAGCCAAAAAGACTAGGGATTTGGGAGATCCAAAACGGAACTTCCTAACTGATTTCAAATGGAGAGAATGTCTGGGGAGTGTGAACGCATCCAAAACCTGGGAAAACAGATTTTGAAACCATGACTTCTCTAATTTGAACAAGAAGTATGAGTAACTGAGGTAACAGATGAACTAATATGTGAGTTAGAGTTTATCATACCTAGTAACAATAGGAAAGGTATATTGCAAATATGGTCTGTGGAAGTTCCTTTTAAAGATGTGGGCTAGTTGAAACACATCATTTTCTAACTGGTTTGCAGCGAATAAGCTGTTCTATTTCCAGGCATAGAAACCATTATAATAGCAACATACATTGCTATCTTTTCTACAGAGGAAAGATGGAAGTGATGGAAATGTGTTTTGTGACCCAAAAATCTTGGTGAAATTTTGCCTACCAGAGTTCTTGCAAGTCTGCTCCAGGACCAAGTCCCTGCAGTTTGCTGCTGAGCGGAAGGTACTATCAATAAATAAAGAAAAAGAAGGTTTGCTTGCAAATTATGAATTAGTCAATTCAATAAACCGTAAGACATGAGAAAACTGAGGAAGTGTGGAAATGGCCTATACCTCATATTCTCCCAGAAGCAGAAGTTTTGTATGACTGCTTCTGTTCAGTTGTGGCCTTGCAAATAGCACTGGAACCACTCCATAGGTTTCATGAGAACAGAAATCTGTATCAAAAAATCTACACCCTTCACTAGTAAGATCACTTAATACCTTCTGGTTTAGAAAAGTCTCTTCCGGGTGGTGACCATTTCTTCAGTTCCTGAACCACACCCCTAAACATCTCCAGAGTTGCTTGCAAGCCAACAGTATGTCAAGCAACCCTCAATGGAGTCACCTGAATCTCTGGCAAAAATGGAACCGTTGAGGACTGTTGAAGTTCTGCCAACTTCTACTGGGACTTCACCTTGCCCTGACTGTTGTTATCTCCTGTAGGACATCCCTAGAAGGTCCCCATCTCCTGATTATGCATGTGGCCATAGCAAGGTGTTGATTTATGGTTTGTAGCATCAGAAAAAAGGACAATGCTGTTCTAGTGATTGCTTTTTTTGTAGCATACCAGTGTTGAGAATTCCTTTATACTGGGAAAAAAGTGAGAGTGGCTTCATCTGGGGGACAGTATAGACCCAAAAAGAAAATACAGGATGTTACAGAGAAATATGGGATATGAGTTCATTAAAGAAAACCTTCCATTTGGCAGCTGGAAGAAAAGAAATCAGATTGTAATTGAAAACACTAGGAATGCCTGGTGATGTGAAATTAGCTTAATAGAAAGAGTTGAAAAATGTGGAAAGGCTTAAGCTTTCTTTAATTTTGATTTGTTAAAATGTAGAAAAACTTTATCTTGACTTTGACTGAAATAAGGTGGCACCATTCCGGTGGATTGAGCTGAGGGGGAGGAGGTACACCAGGTTAAACCTCTTTCAGACCAGTATGTTTAGCTATCAGCCTTAAAGATAACTATAAGAGGTAGACAACGATGTGTTTTAACCTACAATAAAGAAAAGATGACACAAAAAAGAAAGGCTTTTCCTGGTATTTGGGGAAAAATGGGAAGGGGGGTAAGAGAGAATAGGCAAGACATAGATCAAGGATCGGTGGTAACGGGTCTGTGTTTTCAAGCAGAGAACCTAGATTAAAAAAATACAGGCTCAAGAGAATCTTCTGCCATGTTTCTTACAAACTTCTTCCGTGAGTTAATTAAAAGCTTGGTTCTCAGAAGATTAATCCAGATTTAAATGCACTTTTTTTCCTAGTTGCAGTATCTACAGAACATTATATGTTAGAGTGGGAAAAAGTCCCAGAAACTAAAAAAGTGAACTAGGATGACAGGGTGAATGTTCTTTACTGATAAGGAGGGAGAGGTTTGTGATGAGGAAAACATTATGATCAATAATCAGACACACTTCAAACTGAGTGGCTAAGAGGCAAATTGAATAAGTGGAGCAACACGTATGTGGCTTGTTTTCTTTCTTGCTGGATTGCTGGGCTTGCTCTTTGCGTTAAAGTTTTGGATGATGTCTGCACAGTTTGAAAAAGACATCCCTGATGTCACACCTATTTATTCCTTTATTTTGCAAGCAGTCTACAGGGAGGAAGATCTGATCCACAACAGAGGATCCTTTGAGTTGTAGTGTTTACCATGCTATCTCAAGCCCTAACCACTTCATTCTTTGTAATTTGATTATTTGGTCACGCCCTGGAATGCAAAGTATTACACTGATGTATTTGTATAAACCTAGCCTCTTCAAATACAGTAAGTAGCTGAATGATGTATGTTAATGACATGCTCTCAATAATTTTTATAATGCAAGATCTCAGCCCAGATTTAATGTTTAATATCCCTGGGATTCGCATGGAAATTATTACACACATTATGTATTCCGTTCCTTGGACTTAGAATTAATTTCAAAACAGAGCAAAAGTGCATCCTATTTGTTTTCTTGAGGGATTTTGCATCAGTAGCAGTCTATTTATTCTGGAGTTTCTGAAGTTAGAAATACCTTTTCCCTTTGCTATCTTTGATCTATCCTGACGAATTGTGCAGAACATTTCATTTCTGTGTCTTGTCTCAGTTATGTCATTTCCTCATTCACTTGAAAAATATTTATTCTAGCAAAATTTACCTCCTTAAATAAAGGACACAGGTTGTTACAAAACAGTCTCACAGAATCTTTGACAGAAAGCTGTCTGCCAAAAATAAACAGAAAAAAATAGCTGCTTCTCTAGATCCCCTTTATGGAAGACTGCATAGGAGAATTCATAATCTGCATTGCTTTGATCGATCATTCAGTCTTTGCATTGGTGATGTTTCTAATACAGGGGCTTAGCCTCTGGAATGTCTCCAAACAGGATGGAACAAAGCAGCTGAACCTGTGTTAGGTTGTGATCTGAGTACTCTCAGGCAATAAATCTTTAATTTGCAAGATTGGCAACTGTCTCAAAATTAGAATTAAAGGAACATTTAGCATTAGTGATGTTCTCAGTGTTGTCAGGAATTGCTTTCCTAGACATTTTTTGAAAGGCTGGGTCTTACTTCCAAGCATACTTCCAAGATACCCACTAAACCCACTAAAGCCACCCTTTTGTTCCCCTCCTTCTCAAAAATCAAGCCCAAAAGGGAGCAGGAAGATATAAAAAGAGGAAAGAAAGCTGAAGCTCCCATTTATTATAGTCTCACCTGATGGGATGATTTGCTCTAGCTGGGCTTCTATCCATCCTGTTGTCCCTGAGCAGGTCTTTCAGTTTAAGCAGTGCAGAGAAAAAACCCCAGTGTGAACTAGTCTGCCTAGGAAAAGGGAGTTTCCCCTCAGGCTTGAGGACAGCATGGTGGTGATGCTATTTGGATATGTGAGGGCAGAACGATCCCCCACTGTGGCTGGGGGAGGATTTCAGGATTACCTATGCACTTGCTTAAGCCGCAGGTGTGAGCGGTTGCTTGGCCACACAGTCCTCCTAGGCTAGAGCCACAGAGGGTTTCCCACCTAATTTCTCCTTCAGGCATGCTAAGCCCAAAGCTATGTGGTTCCCAGCTTTCCTCTTTCTGCACGACACGTCCCAATGCGTTGGTGGGCATCGCACAGTTGGGACACTGAGACAGTCCCACCTATTTCACAGCAAGTGCCAACGGGCTGCTCAAAACAACTTATCCTCCCCACCTCCGATGAATGCTCCAGTAGGTACTCCCTTAACAGCTCCAGCGTCACACCAGGCAGAGCGAGCGGGGGAAGTAATGCCTCCTCTCATCTAATGACTCCGTGAAGTTTTCATATTAAGTAGAGCAGGAACGAAACATCCCAACTGACTGCCCTAATCCCCCTGCCATGCCTCCATACTCGCTCTCCCTGGCTACTTAATTCTCTCTTACAAAATAGAGCTGCTTCACTGGAGAGAAATTGGGAGCAATCCCCCACAGTCCCTGGCCTGTTAGTTATGGTATTCCCCCATGAGATGTAAGCTTGAAGCTTTTTCCAGTAGAGAAGTGAACCAAGGTCTCCTACAGCCCAACTGAAAGCTACAGCCACTGAAATACTTCTCCCTACCATGAAATGAAGCACATCTCCAAAGGACTGTTCCTGCCAATGTGCCTTTCTGTATGCAATTACCTTCTCCCCCCTCCTCCACTTTGGGATGGGGAAGAGGTGGGAATTTGGCCATGAATGAAAGATTATTAGCTTCTCTCTCAGCAAGGGAAAAGACAGGGACATACAATAAGAATATTAATTTTAATGAGAAACTCAGACTGGCAAGAGAACTTTATTGGCAGAAGTGAAATTAGCTTTTCTACATAAACAGTTAGTGGTGTCAAGGGACTAGTCATTCATTGCCCAGAAGGAAAAAAACAAAACAAAACACAAGAGTCTTTAAGGGTCCTTACTCTCAAGAATGCTCTTCACTGTTAAATGCAGAGAGGATTTGCTTTGTACTTCAGCAAAAATCAAGTATGAAAGATATCGTCCCTTTCCAGTGTTTTGAAGCAGTAAATATTCAAAAGGAATCAAGTACTTCAGGCTTCTCTCTTGACCCTTCCCCTTCTTCTACACAGACATGTGCTTACATGGTCTACATTATTTTTTTTAAAGCTGTTTCCCAAGTTGGAAGGAGCACTAAGTGTAAAAATCTTTGTGTTGATAATCCCACCCAGACCCAGGTCTGGTTTGGTCCATCCTTGCAGGACTCACCTTCCCTGGTCCTTCTTTTCCTCATTCCCCTTCCTTCTTGCCACCCCGATCTTGGAGAACAAGCCACTAAGGATGGACCATCCTTTCTTCCCATCTCCCCCTTCCCCATTCCCCTGAGCTAGACCCAAGTGATCAATGTGCCCCACTAGGTGACTGATCCTGTGGTCACTTACAGTGCAGAACCAAAGGCAACTTCTTGCCTCTTCTACTACACGTGTTAGGATAGCCTCTGTACTGCTAGGGCAAAAGCCAGCCGAGCAGCCTGCCCAGGAGTTTTCCTCTGTGTGGTTTTAGCGGTAGGATGGGATTTAACACACAGAGTAAGAAACAATGGAAGAATTACAGATTATACAGATTCCCAGAAAGAAGGTTTTATCTTACTCCCACCTGATACTGTAAAGAAAAATAGCAATTTATGTTGGAGAACAAGAATGTAGTCAGCCTGCCACAAAGGGTGTTATTTAGTGGAAGTGATCCTATTTTACACTTCAGAGTAGGGCCAGAAAGAAAATACTCACTGAGGCTTATTTCTTTGCAGAAACTGGCCACATCTGATAATGTCTTTTTTTCCCCACACACAGCACAATGGGAGGCAAATATGTGCAGACCCCCTAATATTGCCACCTCCACAGAGGCCAGCCATGACTGCATGGAAAGAAAGCCAGTTCCCCCATGTGTGTCAGCCAGCCACAGCCAGCATCCCTCTTCCTCCCTCCTTCAAGGAAACCTGCTTCTCTTACCTGTAAGACTTTTGCAGGTTATCTTTTGGAAACACTATGGTGTCTCACTGTACCTGGGATGAAATAACCCAAGCTATGAAGACTAGTAGGACAGATTCAAAGTTTGTGTTTCAGCGCTGGATGAGGAAGCACGTGTTCAGAGTGATGGAGGAGACACATTTGAACTTTGTGTCCTGTTGCTTTACTCAGCCGGGAGTCAGCACACAGTAAAACTTCTTCCTTTTTAATTACAAATAGTCACATGGTTCAGACGCTCTTGCTTTGCAGTAGTCTGCCCATGCAGCCAACTTTTGCTTTTTGCTCAGCTGCCATGAGCTTTTCGCAGGACTGACTCTTAGTATTGGCTATGAAGCAAGTCTTGACTCTAAAAGCAACATTGGAGGCATCGAAACAGCTACCGCCACCTTCCCACATGGCTACTTTGCCCGTGCCAGAGGCCAGCAAAGGCAGGTTGGTGAGGACATACAGGGTGAAGCTACTGCTGGAGAGAGGGAAAAGGAAAAAAGGGCAAAATAGCCCTTCCCAGACCCTGTAGCTGTTGCTTCACTTCTCTGGGCTCCGAGTAGTAGCAAGACCAAGAAGCCTCACTGCTGAGGGGTTTCCCCTTCCTCCGTCTCAATCCTTCTCTAGTTTCTCCCTTCAGGGCCAGAGCAGCTGGGCAGGCACATCTGGGAGGCTTGGATCTGCCCCTGTGGTGCGGACACGCGTGGAGAGGGACTCATTTACACTGACTAAAAGATGGCTGTAATGCATCTGTTGACTGATCAGAACACACTTTGCCAAAGGAAGATGATTTCTTATGCTTAAACATTCACTTTGTTTTTTTCTGAAGATAAACAGCAAATCCCACTTACGCCGGGCTGCCATGTCCTGGTAATTCTGAACACATTCAGTTTACATATAACTTTGTTCATCCTTTTTCTCATCTTGAATTCAGGATAAAAATCTGCCTCAGAATATATTCTGTTTTAATTAAACAAATACAGTCAAGATTCAGAGCCATCTGTATTTCATACCATACTTTGTAATGTCTCAATATCACAAACTCCAAGGAGTAACACTATACATTAATGGGAACATGTGTCATATCTACTTGCTCTTTATGACTTACGGGCTATCTATATTATCCCCATGTCTCCAAATCTCTGAAAACAAGTGTAAATAGTAATTCTTATTAACTGCAGAGACACCTGCACTGATATGGACAAATCTGGTCAACAGCAGGTTCCCCTGCTGTTTTACTAAGCCAGCAACATGCTCCTGTCTCTGGCAGATGCTCCTGTTTTGTATTACTTCTAAGCAGATACCAACTTTATGCACTTTTTGAAATTCCTTTCAGGAACCAGTGTCCTTCTGGCTACCAAGGGCCTTTTGCTGGAACAAAGCAATGAAGAGATCAGGGAGGTACCAGGAGACTGAATTTTGGTCCTGAAAATTACTGGCAGCTTTTGTAATCTTCCCATATCCCTTCTGCTAGGGATTAGCAGCAGCAAGAAGGATAGGTTTACTGGGGAAGTCTTGTAAAATAAACAAACATTACCAGTCTAAGCATCCACCCATTAAATACCAGTTAAATTACCAGTTTAAGCACCTAGGATTACTAAATACCTTTCCTGAGCACACTAATAGGTAATACTTCTCTTCGTGGAAGCTCTGAGTATTTGTATGAAGCAAGAACAGTGTTAGGGAAAAAAGTAACATAGCATCAACCTGGGAAAATACAGCAATAAACAAACCCAAGCGAATGATAAGCGGGACCCTCTCCACAGTGGTTTTTGACTATTCCTGCAGCTCATGGGAACACAGGGGCTGAAGGAACCCCTTGGGTCATTTTGTGCAAAGCTGGGTGATGGCAGGCAACAACTTTACATAACACATTTCTTAAAATGAGGAAGTGCCATCGTAAAACTTCCCAGGGTCCTGTCTCCCCTTTTTTTTTCTTTTTTTTCCCCTACCAGACATCCGTCCCCAAACCATACTGCTGGTTGTTCACCTCACGCGAGCCCTGTACGGAGCTATCTCCCTTGCAGAGACGGGGTGCTGCTGGGCAGGCATGGGGGTAGCACGGCTCTCCACGAGGCACCGCTCATTCTGACTGAGCACCATGTCCCCACATCCTTCCTGGGACCCTAGTCATTTTCAAAGTCTTGTGGTTATTAGAAGAGGAACAAATATGAAGGGCCAGCATCTTATAAGGGCAAATCCTGAAAAATTTATTGGCTTCCAATGCAATGGACCATTTTCCTTCTTGCTGCACTTCCTGGAGGAAGAAGCAACTGGGTTTATGAGCATTTTTAAACCTTTTGTTCCCAGAGATGCTGAAGGGCACAGTCAAGAGCTGCACACCACATACTGAAATACTTGAGCGGCTTCACGCACGCAGGCACAGCTCTGTACGTGTTGCCCAGCTGGGGACCGTGGGCCCTTTGGCGCAGACTCCTGCAGCCGGGGGTTTCTGCCTCAAAACCACCATGATTAAATCACAGCATGGTATTTCCAAATAAATGCGGTGGATTAAGGGGAAGCATAGCTTGTGGAGCTATGTGGAGCTTTCCTTTGTTCAGAAGCGAGAATAGATCCGATATAGATATATAGACTAGCTGCTTCTGTGTCTTAAATAGAAATACAGATGTCTGATGTACTAAACCAGAGTCTACAAGAGACATGCCAGGACAGCAAATTAAGAGTGCACAGAAAAATGAATACAAGCAGTGAAATTAAAAGGCAGCATTTTTAGAATTGTTAATTGTATGGTAATTGGAAGTCAAAGCAAGGTCTATTTAAAAATCCAGGTTGTCTACTAGGAGTCCACAGACCAACAGCACGTCAACAAAAATTAGAAAAGGAGGCTGGATTTTAATTGTAAATGGGATACTAATCATCAGCAGCTCAGTTTCCCAAGTGTCAGTCAGAGATGGTTGCTTGACATTTTACATTTTACTCTTTGCTTTAACAAAACCTCACCAATGCCCTGCATATGGGAAGGTTCCTAATAAATGATAACCACTACATATTTAACTACATAGCAGAATTGTCCGTTTGGATAAATGTTCAAAGCATCACCTATAAGTGCCTACATCCTAATTCTGTAACTAGGGTTGCAAATACATCCACAAACGTCTACAGAAAACAGTTGTACAGTGGCAGAGGAGTCAGCACTGCACGTGACTATTACTATTCATTTTTCCTGCACCCCAGCTTTGCTGAAATAGCGGCCAAAGCACTGTCTTTGTAGGATTTCTTGGGAAGCATTGCAGAGTTAAATGCCAGGGCTAATGTGTGTAATTCTCTGAGAGGCAGATATTAACAGTTCCCAGATAACTTCTTGCCTACACAGGGAATGTACAGCACATTATGCTGGGGTCACATATAGGGGTTTTCACTCATTCCTTGGGATGATGCTTGGGGCACACCAAGAACATCTCCCTGGAGACTTGGCCCAAAGTATCTAGTAGGCTGTCAATGTGAGTATACTCATTTCTAGCTGAGGAATTTAGTTCAGAGAATTTTCATCCAGGTGAAGATTATCTACCTTTGGAGGTAATTTCACAAGGCTAGCTCCCCACTGGAGCTGAGATGAATTTGTCTCATCCCATCACCACAGCTTAGTGCACAAGTAACTCTGCCTCCTGGAACAGGTAGGTTGGCATCAGGTATTTCTTTTCTGTGTCTAGTGATGACAGAAACATAATTTGCAGGAGCCTCGTCCTTTTTAAGTAATTTTCTCCTATTTTCTCCATTAGCAATGGGAAGATACTTGCCCATTGCTGAATGCCAGGTAGGCGATTAAAACAATCATTTCTTCTTCATTGCTGTTCCTCAAAACTCCAGCTCTCCTTAGCGGATGAGGGTTAGTACAGCAACCTCAGTCACTGTGACTGACTCAAAAAACCTGTGTGTCCATTAAGCTCGGGCATGTAGGGCATCTGTCCTCTGGCCACTGTCAGCTTGCATTTTACAGGCAATATGGATAATAATAACCCCTTACAGTGCAAAGTTTCACCAGACCGTACAGCTCCCAAAAGCTCCAAGCCAGAGTGATGTGTTTCTACTAAGGATTTTGCCACAAAACATTTAAATCGCTACAGAATTTTTTCTAAAGGATGACCTTACAGGTTATCTCTTGTATAGTCTGAGCTAAGCACTCAGGAAGCAGTTATCAGGAATCATTCATTCATTTCAATTCCAATTGGCTGTGTAAAGCCATCTGGCTATGTATGTACCATTATCCTATACCCATCACCATGGCTTCATGTCCCTGTTTATATTCATTATTCACGAACCTTTGTGCAAACAGGATTTTGTTCCCTGTGAAGGTTTGGAGAACGACTGCTCTTCATACAAATGGCCACATTCATATGTTAACGTGGGTGTCTGTGCACAACAAAATATTCATTACACGGCCTATCTGCTATGTATCATTCATTATTCTTCCATTTCAAATGTTTCCCCCTACCCAGTCAAGAGACTTCAGTCACTGCTCACTCCCTCAGCACCAATAGCAAATAGTAGAAGTGAACAACTTGCAAAGACCACCCCCCAAATCACAAACACTCTCTTATAATAACACCTACACAGCTAAGCCCTGGTCCCTCATAATGGTCTCCAAATACCATCCTAGCACTGCCACAGCCAAAATCTGGATTGTCTCACCAACAGGCAGAAAACAGAGAAAAAGTCATGTTCTCCAAGCAACTGATTCAACATACCAGAGGGAACCAATTGGCACCATTTTCCTTCTAACCGGGGCTTTTTGTGTGCCCAAAACACTGCTAGTTCACCATGCCATGTCTGTCTTCATCCAGGGACACACAAAGAAGTGGATGTGTATTCAAAGAATTAGGTGCCATTTTTATAATGGAAGGACTGAAGCCAAGGCTTCAATGGGGCACCAAAGATTTCATGTGCACGAGTGCAGACTACCCTGCATCTCTGAAATCAAATTAGTGGGATCTGCTCTCCTATCAGAACATTTGTGCATAAAGCATCTGTTTAGGAATGCAAATATTGGCTTTGAACTCTAATTTTTGGCTCCCTTTTTGGAATCTTATCCGAAGTAAGATCCTAGAAATCAACTACAAGGTCAAGGCATAGAATCTAGCAAGTAAATAGTACAAAATCCTGAACTAAACACCGAGGAATGCAGGAGTGCCAATGTAAAAATAGCAATAGAGCACATTTAAGTAGCTCACGTGAGCAGTTAAGACAAGTCTGATGGCATCCTCTTCAGCAGCAACACACCTCGGTCCATGCCATTGCAAACAATTGGGTGCAATGAAGGTTTGCAGTCACATTTGTCACAAGTACAGTGGGAGCCTGAATCACACGGGGAACATGATGCGTCTAAATACAGGACAAAGCTGTTTATCACTACAGGTAGCCTGCGTAACAACAGATCAGAGAGCAGGAAAAACAAAATGCGGTAAGAGAGAGCTGAAAATTGGTTTAGGCACATTTCTTTATAGTATATAAACTTACTGCCACCTGTTTGTTTAATAGTAAGCAGAATCCATGAATTAGTTTAAAAGGTGACTTTCAGAAAACATTTAGCAGGAGGAAATGTCGTGGAAAGAAAGCTTAAATCTTCCAGAGTTATTATCTTTCCTGTGCGAGGATGTTGCGTGGCCTCCACAGTCATCCAAAGTGGCACCCGTTTCCCAGAATGCTCTGGGAGAGCTGACACACTGAACTAATCTTTAATTTATTGATGTACTACTTCACTGAGAGACGTAGTATATCAATAAATGGCTTTAGTTAAGAAGCTAAGGTCTAAGAAGCTGTGGTAGGAGCTTGCAAAAGTACATCAAAGCTTACAGAAAATAAAAAATCAAGAGCTTGTGGGAGAAAATTGATGTCTGGGAAGGACAGAAAGAACAAACAAACATCGCAAACTTTTAAGTAGGAGTTTTGTCCAAGACAGTGTTGTTGGCCATCTTTAACACTTACACATCTTGCAGGTTTCTACATCCTTCTCGGCTGTCCAGCAGTTTATAAAAAGATTATTGTGGAATAAATAACAGTAGTCACCAGTAAAAAAAAAACAATTGCCCTAGGATGAAATAGGAAATCACTGTTCTACTTAGGGCAATGTGGTCTGGTAACTGATAGTTTTTTTGAGATGATATACCCCAAATCACTTTACCTGCTACTGCAATTGGCAGCGCTTAGAGGCTTGTTTGGCTCAGCAGACAGGGAAAGGAGTAAAAGCAAATACGCCTTCACTCAACACAGAAAACAGTATTTGTGGCCTTTTTTTTTTTAATACCTTTTTTTTTAATATATAAAAACAACTGAAAACCTGAGAAAACTAGTATATCCACAACAACTACATAAGTGGAGTACCTATCTGCAGCTAGTATCTCTGTATACATCTGAGATCTTCCTATCTCCTGCATGCGTTGAGTGCTAACGTCACTCCCCGTGCCCAGCCCATGGAGGAGATGCACTGCCCCGTGCCCATTCCCAGGCAGAGCTCCCAGAGCTGGCTCCCTCAGCCCACACACACCCTTACCCCAAAGGACATGCAGAGCTAGAGGCGTCAGGTAGCACCGGATAGCAGGAGGACCCGGTGCCACGGCAGGTCTCTCACACAACACACCGCGAGTGAATGCGTGAATCATACAGAAGTATATCGTCTGTGGCAGAGAGCAAAGGATGTGCCTCATCTAAAGGTTTTTATAATATAGTTCCTTAAATCAACATCTGTATGTGACATGCTGCTGTTACTGGCATTGCATGAGAAGCTGCTGGAGATAAAAGCTGTTGCAATTGAAGACATGAGCCGGACACTTGAGGCAGGTCTTAGTCCTCGCTCCTGGGTAAAACTATTCAGAAACATGAAAGTGCTGTCACGCCGTGGGAGAATGCCACTTCTACAACCTAGACACATTCCTGCAGAGCACAACATTTTTGTCAACTTTCCCTGCTAGAACTGGGCAAGTTTCCCAAAACCACCAGGTTTTCTGCCAGTCTTCCCCTGCATCACCCTGAAGCACTCAGGGGCTCCAGGCAGGAGAGGGGATCCATGATGCCAGATGCACAGAGCTGAAAGCAGACAAAAAGGAGCCTGATCCTTTCACCTAGCAGCTGTGCCCTTGCTGGAGCAGGCACACCATCCCAAGCTCCAGGCCTGCTCTTACTTCTGCTGGTCCTGCCTCAGGGCAGCCATGGAGCACTGAGTCCCACCCCACAAATTAACCAGCCCACACCCCATGGCTTGCCATGTCCGTGCTTTCCATGACCCCTGGTTCAGCGTGTGGGTACACTGAGGTGGCCCCTGTACAACCAAACAGCACTTCACAGTTTTCATGCATAAGCCTGACCAATGATAAGATTTCTGATTCAGAAAATAAATAAATAAATAAATAAAAAGCAGTGCCTCTTCTGCTGTTACAGCTTCCCTTCCCTGCTTCAATGTTCTAAAAGTTCTTCCACTTTCCTGTCCTTCCCTGGAGCTCTCCCCCCGACGTGGCCCTTTCCCCACCGCCTGTGCCATCTGCAGGATGCTCGGTGGGCTCTCCTGGACTCCCTGCAGCTCCAGCTCTCTCTTTTCCTTCAAAAGAGCTAAGAGGAGTGTCAAGGAAGTGACACGTATCTCTGCTAACAGCTGCTCCTTAAAATCTTGCAGAATTGCTCAGTCCCGGGAAAGCTGTTCACCCGGGGTTACAGCTCTGGAACACACCCTGGCCCTGGCCCTTTCCGCTCCAATGGGTTCTTGAACTCAAGCAGAGCTGTCGAGCAATCCTTTGCTACCTTCGTTTTCTATGCCAGACACATCTTCACAGATGCAAATCACTTATGCCCCAACGCGTTGTTTTACATTCAAAAACGCAGTGGCACTCATTTATTGCAGATTTCACCTGTGCACAGACTGTATTCACGTTGCAAATTCATTTAATATGTAGCTGTTAATGTCACAGACATCCCCTAGCATTTTCGGCAGGACATCCAGGTCAGGCCTGGGGATGTTTGGCCAGGCAAGAGGGTGTCTGGCCACGGAGGTCTTTGCTGTCTTGGGCTCTCAGACACCTCGCAGTATCACTACTCCGACTTTCACTTTAAATCAATCCAACGATTACGGATTTCTACAATATCTTAGCAGTTTCAAAGCTTCCTCCTGAATTTCATACTCGGGCAAAGCTGCCAGTGAAAACAATGAGCCGTTTGCCTGAGTAATGAGCATAAAATTGGAGCCGAGGTCAGTAAAAATTATTGCAGGAGAAAGGCTGCAATAACTGAGTCTATGCAGCACTCCTGTTAGCTCCCTGTCAAAAGACTAAACCTTTCATTCTGTAGATCTTTTTATAAACCCCCCTAGCTTACAATTTTCTCTATAAAACAACCATGGATTTAGTTTGGCTTTTAAAGAACAGAAGGAAAGAAAACACCCCGTACCTGATCTGCGTCTGAAAGGTAAAGAGGGAATTTTATATAAAACAGAGCAAGTCAGAACTTTTTTATTTCAGTTTTTATTGGGGCTCTGATTTTAAGTCAGAGAGCATTTTAGAGAATCTCATATTCTACC
>VXBL01002781.1:125338-147552 GCA_013400195.1 Aramus guarauna | reverse complement strand
TTTTTTCTTTTCCCCAGTGATATATTTTTAATCCTCAACTTCGCCGGTAGTCAATTGCTTCTTCCGTCCCTTGCTGCCCACCTCTGACTTGCTGTCAGTATTTCTGGCTGACTCTATTCACAGCCCTCCCTTGCTAAGCTCGACGTCGGCGCTGAGATTTCTCCCTACAGCCACAAAGCCAAAAGCCTTAATATAACCTGGAAGCCAAGCAAAGTCAGCTGCGAGAGACTGAATGGGAGAGGGGAAAAAACACTGACTGCGCGTACTGAGCTCTTATTATGTATTTATAATTGGAATGCTAGCAATAGGCAGAGTAAAACGGACCTGAAAACAGAAGGGAACAATGTAGGGTTTTTTTAATCTATACACAGGTTATGTTTATAATGCAAATTCTGTTATCCCTGTAAACCATTATTAAGATGGGCTGGGCAAAAGGTCCTTGTTTTTTGTTCTAAAGATTAAATCATGTCTGTCTTGACTTTTCAGGAGTGTTGGTAGCTGGCGGCAGAGCCAGTATTACTGTCAAAGGCATGACAAACTAAACCTGAAAAAATGAGGGCAACAAACTTCCAGTCAAAGGATTCAAAGCGGTTTGTTATTTGTTCATAGTATCTCTTTACCATACCCAAAATCGATTAGAAGATGTCTGTTACTCAGAATCTAAATTTAAGGCTGATAAATCTGATTATTCTGAAGTGTTCTCCTTTAGTCAGCCAAGGTGATCTCCAGCAAAAATGAGGAATATATTTATTCTTGTCCTTATGAATCAAATGGAATGAAAGACAAGTGTGAAAAACCAGAAATTCATATTTATTATTTCATTATGCCTATGCTTTATGCAGCCCCTTTTTTTCCTGTATTCCAGGGCATATTCTGGGATGCCACTTGCAGTGCTTTTAGTAGAAGGTACATAAAATTTAGTCAGACCACTTCTGCAAAAAAGCCTACAGGCAAATAATGCACTCTTCCCCTTATTTTAATAGTATTACTAATGAATAATTGTAATAGTAATAGTAATAATAATAATTGTAATAATAATTTGGAAAAACTCTCCAGGAGAAACACCCAGCATAAGAAACAAGCAATGCCCTACTCACTTTCAGGATTCATGAAAGAATTCTGCTGCAAGTTGGTAGAAATTTGACTCATGGGTCTCAAAAAAAAAAAAGGCACTTTTTATCAGTGATAATGTTTTCCCAGAAGCTGGATGACAGGCTGAATAGGCTGCAGATTTATGTACAGCTAATCTAACTGTGTAATGAATGTCCGTGCTCAAAAGATGTGTATTAAATAGGGCAGGGATCCAAATGACATACAAAAAACTGCATATCAAAGAAGGTGGCACAAGCTTTCCCACCAGTTCACTGCTTTCAGTCCAGTTTCAGGAGGAAACGAGGTTTCCGCAATCAGACTGTCTGTCAGTCCTCCCCTAATAATTCTCCAACCCATTAGCGGCTTTCTGACAAATTCGAAAAGAGCAATAGAAGTCTCAAAGATATTAATTTCCTACAAGTTTCATAAAAATGAACAGCTGGAGAGAGGAGAAAACCCCTGATTAGTGTCTCGGCAGAGGGGAAGCGAGGCAGACTGCCTCTGCTACCTCCGCCGCCTGTCCCGTGTCCTGCCTGGGCACCTCAGTCCGGCCGCAGCCCCCGGCCCCGGGGGTGGCCGTGCCCCCAGTCCGCATCCTGGCCGGCGGGCAGCGATGCAGGGCAGCAAGCGGAGGTGGGAAGGCAGGCTTCGCTCGCTGTGCTGCCCGTGGAGCTACTTATTTACCCATTCATCTGCTCATAGGAGTTGCTGTTCCTGCAATGGCAGGGTTTGCTCTTCTTCCTTGGGAGAGAAGGAGAGGGGATACGAAGGCCAATCCAATTGCCTTTGGAAATGCCTGTGAAAAGCTTGTCTGTTTTCTTCCGGTCTTGTTCGGCTAAATTCATTCATGGAGTCTCAGCTTCATTATGGAATAGCTTTGGTCAAACTGAAATAGCATTTTTCGGTGAATAAAGTGTATTCAACCAAAAATCTCTCTAAGCCTTTCTTGTGATCTTCAATATTTCAGTTGGAAGTCTATAAAACAAAGTTTTCCCCTAATCTTTTCAAAGCCACCAGGAAAACTAGCCAAGATGTCCAAAGGAGACATGCAACAGGGAGCTAGGGAAATTCTATTAAAGGGTTCATTAATAATTGATATATATTTTCTTTGGAAGGCAGGTTAATCTTAAATTTCTTCCAGGAGGAGCACAGTTCTGAACAATGATGAGAACATTTAGGTGTCTTCATTAAAAAATGTGAAGGGCAGTATGTAAACTCCTCACCATCGTAGGTTTTATTAAGAAGTAAAAGGAAATTGAAACTGTTTTTCAGAAGACAGTTATTCAATATGTCTTATGCTAACAGTTTGCTATTCCAGGAAGTCTTTGGAGAGAAGAGTGGAGGCAAAAAGACCAAGAGCAGAGGTACCAGCAGCAACAGGCTCCCTGTGTCTAGCTGACAGTTTTGGCAAAGCAGAAGGCCAACCGGGGTTAGATGTCATTGGCTGTTTATGGGGATTCGTGTGTTTATTTATTTCATTTTTGCATTTTGCAGGGTGAGAACCGCGCTGCTTCTCTATTGACTGCAGGATGCACTTTTTAAAAAAGTCTAGGCAAATTTTAATACCCACAACCCAAGCTAACAATTAATAGGCTCTGCATGCATAAATTCTTTTCCTCATTCCCCATTCAGATTCTGCTCCCTTCCCGCAAGAAATACGATTGCTGAGAGGTAAGTATTTTCTTTCCAGGGAAGAGAAAAGAAATCGCCTGACCTCCCAGTTGACTGGCATTGCCTGACCTCTCATTGACCTTGCTGCAATTGCATACCCACTGCTTAGAAAAACAAAGCCACCTTTCAAAATAGGCCCACTTAAACACTGTGCTTGGGGAAGGTGATGGGGAAAGGAAGCACTACCTGTTTGGTTTTAACATTTTAATAACTCAGCAAAACACAGAGAGGAGAGGAGAAGTTCTGGGAATGTCTCATGCCAAGTTTTCTCTCCATTGCCAACATTCTTTCTATTGTTCTTCCATGAATTTCTCATCCTGCTATTCGAAAAGTGAGATCAAACCCAAGGAGAGAGGAGACTTCTTTAGCTGTTGCCTGTTTGATCACTTTCAGAAAGTACAGGGGAAACTCTTCAGATCAGTACTTAACATTTTTCATAATGAAGTTTGAAAAATCAGAAGCCTTTACAAAACATCTAGGCAGGAAGATCACATGGACCAAGCTCTTCAGACAGCAAAAAAAAAATTCCTTCAGAGTGCCTTTGTTCACTGGAGCTCCATCAGGATGAACTTAGTTCTCTGGATGCTTCTTTTCCTCTCTGCCATTAGCAACAGACGGGCACTCCCCAGTTGTCTATTTTTAAACAACTTTTCCACAGAAGGAAGATGGGCTCGCAGTACCTCTGCCATGTTCCCTCACCTTCTCTCTTCACACCCCACAGGCCCCCTTTCAGGTAACCAGGGACCAAGTGACACAAACGCGTGGGGTGTACAGATGCTCAGGAAATATTTTCTATAGCAACAGAAACTACATTAAAGCATTTTGAACTTTCTTCCTTCTCATTGGATTTTAAGGTTTCAAATATCATACAGAATCTGAACAGGCAAGTGCTATTTCCTTTATAGCAACCTCTGCCCTGCTCTCAACAAAACCGGTTGTGTGTTGAGGGGAATTCTGCTTTTTCTCGCCACCGTAAGTGCAGAGTTTCCCTACTGATGCAAGTGAACTTGCTCCCTGCAAACAGCAGCGCAACTGCAGAACCACTGGCTCCGCACCAGCACGCGCTTGGACCATTGCTGGGACCACATGTCCCTGTGCTGGTGGCTGCTATTTGTGGCACAGTATCAAGGTTGCACTGCAAGTAGGATTGCCAAATATGCTGGAACAGGTATGAGATGCTTTGTATGCTGAATCCTGTTCCATCTTCTCTCCCCTGCTCCGAGAACCTAAATTCCTGTGTACCTCAGGACATGGGATAACAATTTTTATTGCATGCAAATGTTCACTTGCTAAAAAAGAGAGGAGGGAGAAGAAATAATAAAGGTAATAAAAAGGATATAAGCAAGAGTAAAGGGAATAAAACTACAAAAAGGAGAAGTAGCACTGAAAAATCAGAGGAAAAGCTTCCTGATACTGAGATCTCATAGAAGCCATATCACTTGGGACATTTAAAAGAAGATGTGATGCAATAGCAATAAATAGGCAGCTGAGAACAATGCTCACCGGCGAGGGGAGGGGTGGGCTAGGATGACCTAGTAGATATATGCCACCTTTAGGATCTCTGGTCCACCTGTATTTTGCTTTTAAAAAACTTAAGTTATGTGCAAGTTCCCCCCTGCTGTAGCCTGAGTCTTGGAAGGAGAGACATTTTGTGTAACTTAATATCTTATATTTCATTGCCATTGGTTCTTATTTAAATGCTGCCTTGTTCCATCTGCTTAGTAGCTGTGCTATGTGTGACAGACTAATAAACACAAAATAATACAAAAATGGGTATTTTATGTGGTATCTTCCTCCTTCAAGATCTTGCAGATGTTTGGGTCCCAGTGATATTTCTTAGAGGATGGAGTTTGCAACTGCTATAATTAAGCAATACAGTACCATTAAGTCACTCGAGAGGAAATTAGGCACTAAACTAGTGCTGTGTGCCGAGGAAGCCAAAATTGTGAGCTGAGATCTTTATTTAGTGCATGAAAGTCTGCCTTTTTCTAGTTTACTTTAAAAGAGGTGTTATTCCTATTATACACTATCAGAAGATGTAAAAAGCGAATTAAACCTGTATTCAATGTTTATTTTACATGTAAATTGGGATCTTAAATTGTGGGAAAAATATGTTTTTGTCAACAGTGCTTTCTGTTTTGGTAGTAGTGTATTAGTTTTTAATGGGCAGGAGAAATGTGCCGATTTGGAGGCTTTCCAGGGGTTTGGCAGTATTCCACCGTGTGAGCGCTGAGTAAAAAAAGATGTTATTCCTTCTTGTTACAGTAAGAACTGGGTAAAGGTAATGACACTTTTCTGAGCCGCCCTGGCAGAGCTCCATCTACAGAGAGGCAGTTAGACCAGAACTACCACAGTGTGAGGCGTGGAAATGCTACGTGGTAGGATATGAACTCCCAGTAACCTGTCTGGGACAGGGATACTAACACTGCTCATACACATCTGCTTCCACGGCAAATGGCCCAACGGGGTCAGGAGTGTTGTATCTAACGGAGGAGATGACTGTCTCCCAGACAACACCAAAAGATTAGAGCTTGGATAATCCACCATCACAAGAGCCTCACATCAGAGGACCTGGTAGCTCACGTGGAGATTTACAAAGCAGAGCAAAGATTTTCTGATTGCTTTCTTCAATGCCGATTTTAAGACACATGAGGTGGACCATCTTAACACAGCTCTGTTTGGGCACTAGCCTCTGCTTCCTACCAGCAGATCTTTATTTCTGCTAGATGAACACCTTCATAGTTATGCGCTACCTGCATCCCCACAAGGACTTTTGTTTTGTCTTTGACAGCCTCCAGACAATTTCTTGACTGGATCCTTGACTTTGAAGCTGTGACAGTCCCTCAATGAACCACAGCATTTGCATGACTCCAAGAAGTCTGCATAGACCCCACACTTGTCAAAAAGTATTGTCCTTCCGCTCCCCTTTTCAGGTGATGTGCTTTTACTCAGCTACATATAGAAACACCAGCAAGATATTGATGTACGTTTTCAATTTAGATCTCAGACTGATCTTTCTGGCCCTAAATTGCCACTTCAACAAATTGCTGTGCTCACTGGACTTGACACATGTCTCCCCCAATCTTGCACTAGGCTAGAGTTTGGCAGCTTTCATAGATGCGGTTATCTATTCTTCCTCTGGTTTCCAGGCCGACAGACTCTTTCATTCCTCTCTACTTACCTACCTTGACTGAGAAAGATTTACATACAGGGAAACTCTCTGTTTGCATACAAGCAAATAAATAAGTCCACTGTAATCTAAGTGATCCCAAAGCCTTGCTGTGCTCTCACAAGGTCAAATGAATGTGCCAAAGGAAGCCAACAAAGTGCCACCTCTGGAGGTCGGATTTCAAGCGCGGTCCTTCTGTAGTGAGCTATTAACTGCATTGAAGCAGAAGCAACTTCCACTCACCACAAACATCATCCTATTGTTTACAGATCTGTGCAAAAAAGTAAAATAAGAATCCCTTCTGCAGGGCTTGGCAATCTAAATAGATAAAACAGATTAAGAGATATGGCAGAGAAGTTTTATATGGTGGTTGAACCACCAAACATTTAGAGTAACTGGTTAAAGTTTATCCTATCCTGTATCTCCTCAGTGGGAAGTGGCACTGGCCTAACAACACACTCGGTCGTCCTTCTTATGCCACTTTCAGGGTTAGAAAAGTAAGGTAAGGCTTCAGAGGGGGAAGGTAAGGACCTGAACCTGTCTCTGAAAGGCAGACCTATGAGGTCTCTATGCACTCATCCAGATGCCATTTGTCTTACCCTAAAATATGCTGCCCCTGTGCAGAGGTGCACAGACCTCTCCGTGGTCTTTGGAAGTGTCAGGGGATGAGCTCAGCTCAAACACGTGGCTTTTCACTAGCTTTACAGAAAGACAGGCCTCACCCTCTGCGACTGGACAGCAGGTCTGTGGCAGCGCTGGGAATGAGTCTTGTCCCAGCCCTCGCCTCCTAGAAGGACACATTCATTTATCCAGAACGAAATTAGTCTTTGTGGGTTATATATAGGGTATGACAGGATACAAAATATCGCGTTATTTGGTGAAGTCAAATTAATCACATCAGTTATAGGAGTGCCAGACACTGCTGAAAGAGTTTTGAAAGGCAAGAATCGTCTTTGTCTCATACAAAGTCTCTGCATAACAGGGAAAAAAAATCCTGTTTGTCAGCTGCTTCCTTGATTATGTTCAATAGGAGTACACAAAGCTGGTTTTATTTTCACTTGGCAATTTCTGTGTTGCTATGACTTCACTAATCTCCAGTCCATAAATCATTTGAGTAAACAACACACCAACAAGCTCAAATCCAGGGGAAATTTCTCCAAGGCAAGTTTTTTTCATCCTTCTGTTTTAAAGGGAGAACTCAGGAGATTCCTCCTACATGGGATGTCACCATGAGAAAAAAACTCCTGACATTCCCAAGGTTTAGCTTTAAAGCATATCATTAAGTGCAGATATTAAAGTGAATAAAGAATAGCACAGTATGGTCAGCTGAATTTTTTTTCTCTCCCTGAGTTCTGCTCCCTCTTGACCCTTACATGAGGATCCTTCTGTTGACTAGAGGGTCTCTGCTTCTCCTCCCACTTCAAAACCCTTCCTCCTAGCAACAGAAAAGCTATCGATGTTTGGAGGCTTTCAAGGCAGCCCATAGCTGTGCTCCCTTGAATGTCAAAAGGGGTTGGTCTCACAGCTACAAATCAAATGTCATTTTACTTAATAATGTATTTCATAGAGGTCTGTATCTCGTCTGAGTTGTTTAGTTGCACATCTATCCTTTGAGTTTTTCTCTATAGCTGCAATCCAGCGCAAATAACCCTGGGATAGGGGAAATGTGCATCAGCTTTATAACACAACTTAAATATAATCCCACAGGGAAAAACACTTTATAGGAATCAGAGGCAGAAAAAACAACATGCAGGAATGCACTTAGGTGAACAGGCAGTCAGTTGGTATAAGTCTCTGCTGCCTTGTTTCTTACTATTAACACAGCGCAGAATGAGTTCAAAACACAAGGAAAACAACGAGAGACCCAGAAAGCAATATTCACACCATCACCCACTTTGTGCAAACATTAGTAGCCACACGATGTGAAAAACAAAACCAAACCATGTACCCACAGTTTTTTTTTCATGGGGGCAGGCTACATAACAAGATAACTCTGGGATACAACCAGAATTTTACAAATCTCTTGCAGGCTGTGGATGAAGATTTTATGTGCCAGCCTTTGGGAACTCCTCACCTGGACAGACCAGTGGTGCCATGGACTGGCTAGAGAGGATGGCATGTCTGCCTTGTAATCATCTTCTGCTGACTGAACTGTATAGTCCTTCTTTATAACCAGAGTATTTTTGTAATAGCTGACAGGCAAATTGACAGGTAAATGACCTGATGTGTAGGGGATCCATGCCTAGGCATGAGTTAGATTTATTGTGTGATGACAGCAAGAAACTTGATCCCCTTGGCAAGTAGTTTGCCCATCTGTAAAATGGTGCTTTTATTTTTCTCATAGTCAGTAATGAAGAAGCCTAAGGACTTTTATTCTCAGTCCTGGCAGCAGAAAAGTATCTTTGCGTTATCATGATGTCAGGATTGGTGTTTTCTTTCTGACCACCAGCATTCCTAATTCTCTTCCATTAAAGCATCTATCTTGAATTTTCCAGTGTGTCATGATTTTTCCTAGCTGTATACTGCCTCTTTGATGTCGCAGGAGACAGACGCCGAGAGAGTATTTGAGAGGCTTTGCTTTCTCCTCATCTGCCTGCGTGCGTGGCTCAATTTCCTCCGTTCTCTGGCTCTTGGCTCTCTTCAGCGTTGCTCCAGGCTCACCACTCACAGGAGCCATAGAGGCTTTCTGGCCTGTCAGTTTTTGAGAGAGTTTGCTCAAACGTATCCTTGGGAGAGTCTTCACTCCAATAACAGTAAGAAATCCCCAGTACGGAGCAATTTAAAGGATGGTAAGAGTGTGGAGACCTGCATCACAGAAGTCCTGGCACAGAAAAGGAAGCCTCAAGACACAAATCTCTTTTCTGTTCCTGTTAGGTGTATTTCCCCTTTGCTTCCACTTTTCTTCTTTCACATCACATGATCTGCTGGAAAATATTTCTTCAACTATCTTCAAACGTTCATCTTCTTTTTGACTACCCCAAGGGCAAACTCAGTCCCTGTTTTATTATCACCTTTTTTTTTGCAACAGAGCCAGCGTAGAGCAGTCTCCAAATAAAAGCATTGCTTTTTCATCCAAAGTTGACAAAGTGCCTTACAAAGGTGAGCAGGCAATGAGGGTCCCACCTGCCCAGCGAGGTTAAATGACCTGCCTGAGGCCACACAACTGGATGTACCAGTGCTCATGCTCAACCTGTGACTCCTCATTTCTGCCCCACCGGGAAACGCTATTAAATCTGTACATTAAGCACGCACAAATAGGACAACTAGGTAGGAACGTGGCCCCTCCCTGGTCTGATCACTTCTGGAAGCCCCCTAGAAAAAAATCCAATGGTTCTTCAGGAAGAAGTTCTGTCTAACAAATGTGAAACTGTCCAGAGTAAGCAGTTCATTCTGAGGTTTAGAAAGACATTACATTGATTCCCCTCCCCGCCCCCCCCACCCCTTTCTAGCCATCATCCTGTTTGTCTGAAGAAATCTCAGTAGCATCACCTGTTTTCTGTATCAGGAGTCTTTGTTTGTGGGTACCTTATGCAGCTATGCTATGTGCATGAGTACAGCAAAAGGATAAATTATCAATGAAAATGTTGAGTGCTATCATTTCTTTCTGATGTTTTCTCCCTTTCTCTTTGAAAATTTTGTCTGCACACTCCTTGTCCTCTGTTCACCTGCCTTCCTCAATCTTCTGTTTCCCTCCCACCAAAAAAAACATAATAAAAACCAGCTTAAAAGCAAACAAATATTATTGAGTACCAAAAAGATCAGACATATAAAATTACTTATTTTTGTAACTAAAGTGGGATGTGATTCTTCTTCCCAAAAGTTTTCTACTCGATGGAATTTTACTGCGCTGAAAATTTTTGAGCATCACAAGAACCATTCATAAAACATACATAGATCTGTTGGGGTAACTTATTTTTAAGGTAAAATATGTGTGTGTTTGGTATTGTTTATAAAAAACAACCAACCAAACAAAAACCAACCAAAAACAAACCCTAAGATCTTCCTTTTTAATATTTACTTTCCAAACAGAAACTATGGTAGTTATGGTAGTAAATTTTTTTAAAGGCAATTTTACAGCAGATGTTTGTAAAATTTAAAGACATTTGTAGTGAAAAACCTTAATTAAAAAGACATCTTTCTGGTCAATTAGTCAATTAGCATGACTGACAACAGTCTGTATAAGTGAAAGGATTAGTGTATGTGTACGGCTGAGTCTTAAACGTATTGCTGCTCACCAGATATATATTGCCATTTGTAGTTTATTTGTCCTCCTCTTTTATCTACGGCTGCTTGGAATGCGCCAGGATTTAATGCAGTCAGATGTTCCCAAGAAGATGACACCTGGTCAGAGTAGCTCACGCACCGAGACCCAGAACCTACCACTGCCAAACAGCTTGTAGCTCCTACCAGTTGTGGTTGCTCCTAAAATGATGAGTTGCTTCTAAAATGATAACTTTGTGATTCATGGAGCCACCCAGAGGGATGGTGGAGGTGGTGACCCCTTGGTGGGGGATGCCCGGGCAGCCAGAGGGGGGAAAGGGAGGCAAAGTAAATCTGGGACCCCATCCCAGTGCCTGGGAGCAGGTCCCAGGGCAGTGAGGGGGAGGTACAGTACAGGCTGAAAAAGAAAGTGTTGCATTGGACAGCTAATTACCAATTTCTAAAGCAAACCAAACGTCATATAATCACCAGCTAATTTAGATATTTGTGCAGTTGATTGAAAATATGCAAAGAAAGCAGCATTATTTAAAATTATTTTTAAGTGTTTGGAATTTATTAGAGTTGACTATGGAAAAGAGATAATTAAGGATTCTAAATATAATTAATGTGCTGAGTTATAAAAAGCACTGCTTAGGTTAGGGGTTTTCCAGCAGTTAGCAAGATGGTTGACACTATAATGACAACTTTACATTTAAAGATGTTTGCAGTTCACATAAATATGTATTGAAAAATAATTTCTTAGTGGGTGCATAAAGAATATACCTCCATCTTCATTTTAGAACCCTTATACATGAGCAAGTAGAGGGGAGAGATGAAACTATGGTAGAGAAGAAAGTCCAAACTGCTGCGTGACATGGATTTCCCTTGTCTTCAGCATGTGCAGAATCCCTACTTGAGCAGGCAAGGCGAGGTGTTAATTTCTGGATATGTCAAATGTTGGGTTTTCAAACAAAGTTGATGCACAAACAGTGCAAAGGAAGGAGAGAAGAGCTTAAGAAAATAAAGGCATAGATTAAAAAAAAAAAAAAAGCTATTTACATTTTTTTTATATAATCTAATGACTGGGGGGGCAGCCTTTTCACTTCGATTCTCCTGAGAGAATCTAGCTTGTGATCTTTGATCGCTCAAGGTTTACAGCCCTAGAGGCAGGGAGGCACCCTTTAGCAAGAGGGGGACCAGTTTAATGGCAGGTCCAAGCAAAATGGCAAAAGTCTTCTTGCAAGAGGTGAGTTTTGTTTGGGTCTGCATATGCTCTGTACCTGTCGTTGCAAGAAAAGTCTGGTTTTCAGACTGTTTGCCAAGTTTACCTCTGCATTCAAGCCCCAGTGCACCCAAAGTGGAAAGCCGCAGCACTGGGATGTGGAGGACGTGGTGCTCCGGGAAGGGCCAGCTTGTGCTGCAGGGTGTCAACACCAGTCCCAAGAGATCTACTGCAGTTTAGCTGCAAAGTCCCTTTGCGGAGCCGATGCCAGGATGTGCGGCAGGGAGCTCACAAAGAGTGGGTGCTGTGGGTCACTCACACCCAGGAGCGGTCCAGGCACTCAGATAGAGATGGGAAAGTCATCCAGACTGCGTGACGGACTGCATCAAACCATCGTACCATCCAGGCTCCAGACATTATGGGCTTTCTGGAAGGCTGCGAAGCTCAGCTAAAGGCCTGCTATGGACTTAAATAGCTTTAGGCTGGGCTTCCACATCAGCTATTGACAAAAAGAAGACTTAAAAAAAATCTCAAAAATGCCCAAAGAATAACAAGCATGGAAATTGTACAGAAAAGTCAAACCTCTCTGGCTAGGATCCTGAGATTTAGCATAAAGAGACTTAGGCACTCACTGATTTCCAGTAGGTTACAGCTGCCTGAATCTCTGTGCCACCTTTTAAACTGGCACTTAATGTCGAAAGCTATCAAAACATAGACTTTGCCACCAGGTACAGTGAGACATAATACTTCACCCATCAGGAGGACGAAGCTTGCCAGATTTCCCCCACACTGAGCTATTTGGTCTTTGTTCGACTAGGATGCTCATCGGTCCTCAGGAAAAGTAAATTCAGACTGTGCAAAGCAAAGCAAAGTGCAGATGGTGAGCCGGAGTCTGTGGAAGGAAACTGATTCTTCTCTGAAGGAAAAATGCCAGCATTGCAAATAACGTTTCCACAAATCAGGTCAGGTAGGTAAAAGAAAAACCCTATTTCTGGGCAGACCAGGACCAGGTTTCTTTGGTTTTTTGTTTTGGTTTTAAGATCCTTACTGGATCCCTGCTATTGCCTGACTGGCGGTTGTACCTGGAGAGACTCCCTCACATTTAAGATAACCACTTAGCCTCCTGGAGAACAAGAGCAGTCAGGGCAAGACTTGTGTAACCTCAACAAACTGAAATCAATCCCTCCTGTAATGGCTTTCCCAACTCTTTGCTTTTCTTTTTCTCCAGGCCAAGGAGTATGTCTGAAACCAATGAAAGAGGATATGATGCACAGTTCCTCTCCATGGGCACTTCATTACTACCTTTAAAAATACAACTTACAGCCACTTTTTCAAAGTCAGATTTCCTTTTCTTTGGTGCTTTAAATGTGAATTTGAGGTTGTAACTTTGCACGGGCTTTAAATGAACTTTAGAGTCTTCGATGCTCTGTGTTCAGTTTGAATGAACACACTCTAAAGTAATGAGGACAGAAAATTCTTTAAGTTGATGTTTTTCACAGACATCTGAGTTTTAAATACTACTACAAGCCATTTATTGCATAGACCTTCATTGATTATAGCAGCGTTCAATGCCTACCGTCTGCTGCCAAGCACTGTTACTCAACTCCCTGCTGTAGGATATCTTGTCTTTTCATGGGCATAATGGCAGAAGAACATCTGATACCCCAAAATGAGTTGAATACTGTGGGCATTTATTACTAAGCTATGCACACACACCCCGGCACGATCCTAGAAAAAAAATTTTGCTGAGGTGTGAGCAAATGTAGAGCCGAGGCTGGAGCTCAATGCCACCTACGTTCTCCAGATGTCATTTTCCCATCGTTGCAAACAGGGTGTTACATGGAGACCATGTCTCTTTGCATAGTAGGATACTCACAGAATGAAAACACCTCCCTACAAGATTACTACTACTGATGGAAGATAATACTGTGGAAAGGGGGAAGATAAAACTCCCAGGTGTATGTTGCCTGGTTTATTGGGCTTTAATGGGGAAGAAGAGACCTCCTGTGGGATACGCGATATTCTCCAGTTTCAGTCTCCTTCTTATTTAGGGTCCTGGCATTTGGCAGAGAAAATCCTTTTTCCAGAGAGACTCTCTCCCTCTACTATCTAATAAGATTCTGGTTTTCGGAAGTAAACCACAGAGGTCTGAGGGGTGGCCACAGATTTCAAGAGGCCAGCTCCGAGATTGCTCCTCAGCCACCCAGGGGAGCGGCAAGCAGTGCCGAAGCCCACAGACGTACAGCCAGGGTGGGAGGACAACACAGCAAGCAGCTGCCAGCTCTGACCAGGGCCTCCTTTCACCCTGACAGGTCCCCAGGACCCACGAGCAGCTTGAAGGCCCCACTTGCCCATGCGCTATTCCATCAGCAGAAGATCGCTGCCCCGCTTCGCTCTTCAGGAATGGGCTGTGTGGCAGGACTTCTCCAGGTGCAGAGAGCTGCTGCCGCTGGCACACTCTTCTTGGCAACGCCAGCCACCCTCCTCAGGGGAGGAGGCAGGAGCCGAAAATGCAAACCTCAGACTTCACGTTCTTCTTTTTCCCACAGGAGCAAGGAGGAGCAGCTGAACCAAGGGGAGAGCAAATGGGGACTGGCAGGACCGCGCCATCCCATCGCCCACCTGCACACACACACACACACACACACACATCCCCAGGCCCCCCCCCACACACACACACCCCACACACACGGCTGCCTTGCTTTCCCAGGTCACAAGCTGGTGTTTTTGCAGGCATTCCTGTAGCAAGGCGGCTCTGAGCACCGGCTGGTTGTCCGTACTCCTCTGGCTTTGCTTTCCATCCTGATCTCAGCTATGGCGTTACCTGTTCCCTCTCCTACATCTGATCAGGCTAAAAATAACCCATTAAAAAATCACGATGACTCCAATCAGAAACAAAATAAATTGTTATACCCCTCTGGAGCAGCTGTTCCCCCCCCTGCCTGAGAACCCCAACGACAGGAGACGTGTGATCCACCAGCCCGAAATGAAAACCTGGGGAGGTGGGAAGGGGAGCTGTTGTGGAACTCTGCCGCCGAGGAAAGGATGTGACAGCGGGTCACACAGACATCTCTGCGCCTCGGCGAGGGTCTGGGGCAGCTGGGTTTTGAAACGATATATGTCCTGGGGCTTCTAAACCTGCCCAGCTCCGTCCTAGGTGGGTTTCAGACATATGCCTCTGGCTTCCTAATTAAGGGGGAAGCCACAAGCAAGGCAGAGTCAGTCTCTTGGAAGAAGCTTCCCTCTTCTGCGGTTGTTTCTGTCAAAAGGAATGATTAAGATGACTATAAATGATATTAATGTTGTCCTTAAAAACCATAAGGAAATCTGCTGTGAGCCAGGTTGCTGTTCCCCTGGAATTCAGAAACGTGCCTGTTTGTTTCCCAAACAGCCATTTGCCGCAGACAAACAGAGAGCAAAAGGAAATATATGGTGCGGGACGGCGATCGAAAGAGTAGGAGAGCTGGGAAAGGCTGCCGGAGCGGCACAGTCAGGGCTCTCCTACAGCTCCGGCGTCGGAGCGTGCCAGGCAGCAGCGTGTGACCCCTCGGAATTGTCACTGTTAAGGAGCTGGCAAGGTGCGGGAGAGTGACAACAAAATATTCGGTTTAGAAACGATTTTGTTCCCGTATAGTGCTAGCTGTATTTCCCTTCTGTCATTGCCATTTACAAGGATATTGACATACAAACTGATGTTTGTTTTGTTGAGCTCATTTTCTCTGCCTACCTATTTCCCCTCTGAAATCATGAGGTGAACTATTTGCAGAAACAATACATTTGATAAATATACTCCTTTTCCTTTTCACAAATTATCTGGGAACAGACATTGTTTTTTTATTACTTTGTTCATTATCTAAATTATTTGTCAAATTGTTTACAATAATATTCCAAACCATGCATTGCTACCAAGCGGCCTGTCACAACTATCGTTAACAATTTGACTTAGTGATTTACTTTCTGGAGCTGAATCTTGAATAATTCTTCATGTCATTTCCAAATCCCAAAGACACTGTTAATTTCCTTTGCAGGAGCATCTCCTATTCCCTGCCATGCATCAGGATGACACTGTGCTAGGTGCTGCATAAACACAGATGAAAAAAAAATCTTATTCCAATATGCAGTGTAAGTCTAGAAACAGCTGGCTATCACCAGAAAAGCCAGAGCACAGAAAAAGTTGAGTATGATGGGCACTGGTTTAGCATGCGAGCGGTCAAACAGCTGTCAAATATTTTGTAGGCATCATAGCAAAGAAAAGTCTCTCCAAGCAGAGACTGGAAAAACAATGAGGTATTTTACATAAATAGCTAAATCATTTTAGGTTATTCATAAATCTGACAACAATAGTCCCCTATATTGCTTAATATTGCTTGAGGTCTTCCCTGACCTCTGAGGCTAGCTGCATGAACAACTCTGGTATCAAAAAGTCTAGAAGAACAGTATTTGTGATCTCCATTACCATCTCTTGTAATTACATTTCAGAGAGTAAAAGAGATCACAAACACAATCAGAGCAAACATAAGCACACGTACATTCTCAACCTTTATCTTAAAAGACAATTTCCTAAGTTCAATCAGGAAATATTCTCATTCTAACTGTAGTTTTCCTGCCTGAAAAGGAAGGAGTCTGCATAAAGTGACAGAGAAAAGACTCCCCATATGAAGACTTTTCCCCATAATTTTCTGCAAGGAGCTCACAGCTCTTTAAAACTAATAATCACCATTTCAATATATAAAATCAAGCTTCAGCAGAATCAGGTCAGAGCATATCATATGTGACTGCTGGGATTATATAATGGGAAAGTTCTCATTGATTTTTATAAAGCGTTGGATCCCAGAGATTTTAAAATTAGGCACGGAGGCTGACCCAGTTTGGGTGGAAAAAGCTCACAGAATCCCATGGAAGAGCGTAGTCCAGGGAGAAGTCTCAGGAGGTACAGTTATTTTTAACCTTTCAGACCTGCGCGACAAAGAATGAATTCTGAAAACTCTGGGTAGAAAAGAGGTTTTTAGTTTCAAAATTTTAGAATCCTCTATCCCCTCCCCTAGATCTTGACCCTGGTAGAAAACTTGTACAGCAAATTTATTTTTTTTCGGATTAAGAAAAAATTTTGGAGTAGTCTGAAGCTGTCATTTCACTCTTCCCTCCACAAGTGTGGAAGACAAAAGTAAAACATTTTCCAGGATGTAATTCAACTACAGAATAGAATATGTAAGGCAGAAAGGCTTTTCATTTTAGCTGGAATCAAGAAAGTTAAATTCATAACCAAACATGGCATTCACAAACTGTTGAAATAAAAAGATGCAATTAACGTTTGAAAACTGCTCTAAAAAATGCTGCAGTTTTCCAGCAATTAAGTGTGCCTCATTAGATGATTCAAACAAAATTTGATCTGGACAAGTGTTCTGTTGAAATTGTAATTTAATTTTCTTTCAACCTATTGCAGGTTGCAGCCTTCTTATAAATGTGACGGGACCATTAGCTGAGTAGATTTTGTTATATGTGCTGGACAGCATTTCAGATACAAGTTTGCTTATTTGTAATGGAGTAATATTAAACAGGCATTTGTGTTTCAAATCAGGTGGGGATGAGATGCTTGTACCTGAACTTATCGTACCAGTGTATATATTTTTAGCTGCCCTGAGGTGGGAAGAGGACTGAGTACACATTATTTTGACAATCTAGTTATACAGTACTTGCCATTTATGGACTGAAATCCTCACTACCGTTTCAGCCTCATTATACCGTATAAAAGGGCTAGGCTAGGGCTTTAACGCACTCCTTTCCCCTGATCCCTATGGAGGGAAAGCTAGGGAAATGCAACGATAGAAGAGGCAGAACAAGGATGGATATCTTGGGCCTCATTTCCAAAGCCCCCTCTGAAACCCTGGGGATAAACCGGGTGGGGAGCAGTCAGTGAGGCAGGGGAGCCCAAGCTGGCACAGGACTTGTTGGTCTATGACTTCCGTGGCATCTGACACAGCCATTTTAAGGCTGCCTTTTATTAGTCCGTGTGGAAATCTTACAGCATGGGACTCTGGAGGAGCTCAGGAATCCGGTGGCATGGCCGTCGAGAGATGGGAGAACATCTGGAAGCGGAGCTCACCGCTCCCCGATGCTCTGATCTTGCTCCACTCCGTGCCTCCTCCCCAAGCGAGCCCAGCGCGCCGGGCCCCGCATGGACAGGGTGGGCAGCTCTTGCCCCGCACGGACAGGGTGGGCAGCTCTCGCCCCGCGGACGCTGCGGGTGCAAACCACGGGGTTGGAGCCCCAGCCGTTTGCTGCTGGCAGGCAGGGCGCAGCAGCAGCTCAGCAATAGGCAGCTTTGGGCAGTTGGGGCTGGGTTAGCTCCTGCTGCTGCTCTCCTATTCTCACCGGTCACTGTGCCTGTCAGGGGTCCCAGGACAGCACAGCCTGGGACTGTGCTGGGAAAAGCTCAGGGAATTTACCTTGGTTTTTTTTTTAAAAAAGTTTCTTTATTTTTCTGCTCAAGCCAGATCAAATTCCAGATCGTGTCCAAGTCTTGGCGCAAATGCGGAGGCAATACACTGCGGCACTGGCAGAAGGTGGCAATGCCTTGAGCTGGTATTGCCAATGAGGACACAGGCAATTTCTCAGATGGAAATCACTGGCCTCACAGCCATATTTTGTTAACAGAGCTGAACGTTTCTCATTCATTGCAAGCTGGCTTTGTCTGAGTCCTCCTCCCCATTTTTAGTGGAAGAAAAATAATTCTAAGTCAATGCCTTAGAAATTAAGATTTTTTTTGGACATAATAAGCTTTCCTAGCTGTTACAAACTTTTCCTTTTATTGTTGCCACCTTCGCCTAAAAGTCAGAAGTGCAATCCTATCCTGTTGATCCTCAGCCATCTGCTATCAGAGAGACAATACAAAACATCCAACAGTAGAAAGAAGCTCGGACAAACTTCATTCTAAGGCAAGAAAGAGTCAGTCATTGATCTACAACTTGACATTCAGTTCCTGCAACTGAATAGAAAAAAGGCATTTATAACCTATTAAAAACCCGAGGATGATTTTAGTCTTTTTATTTTCTTGTTGGAGAAATCAGTCTTTCAGAATAGCCTGGGAGTTGCGAATAAAGAAGAACTTTGCTATGTTTATTTAGAGAACCTAACCCCTTGGAGCCAGCATTTTCACTAATGCATTTTACATTAGCGGGCTGCATCAGGAAATCCTGACTTTTGGTGCCAGGGGGGTAATTAATATCAGATCATGTTTGCAAAATGGTTGTGTTTATGTGGGAATGAGGACTGAGCTCTAACTGGCAGGATTTGAAGTACTCAACTTTGCTATGGAGCTTCAGCAACTTGCTAGAGAGTGGGATGTTGAAATTAAAGTACTAGGTCTTGATGGCTTAGTAGAGCTACGGCTGCTGAAGAGAGCTGCAGGCTTTAGGTTTCTGTTCATAAACCTTTGAGGGGAGTCTGAAGTGTTTTTTCTGAAAATGTGAGGGGATTGCAGATAATGTAGAAATGCTTGTTTTGCTCCTGTGGCGTCAGATGTTCCAGGAAGTGCCAAAATATGCATAATATGGTCGTTGTCCCCCAGTATATCCCCCTCCCGCACATTGCTCCCTGGTTTCTGTGCTCACTACCTAGGAAATATCCACAGATGGTGCAACAATATTATTTCAGCACACCTCAGAAGTATTTGCTTTTGTGCATGCACCAGCTAGCACGATCTAAAGCAGTAGGTGAGAGTCAATTAAATAGCTCTGAAAACCAGTTCCTGCTGAGCTCTGGGTCCTGCAGGGACTCTGCTGTGCCACCGCAGTGCTCCCCACCCTAGGAAGTGCAGTTCCCCCTGCACTTGGCACCCAGCTGCTCAGCTGAGCTGCTTCTTCCTCCAGAGAAAGAGGAAGAACATCTCCTCTTCCTCCTTGCTCAAGCAAAGGTGTTTGCGGAATGGAAGCTCCTTTTGTGATGGTGATACAGCCTCCTTCCCTAGCACAGGCACTGTCTGCAGCTCCAGCCAGGCCATCTCCAGCTCAGCTGAAAATGGTGGAAGGATATGCCGAGCATCATTAAGTTCTCGGTATCAAAAAGATTTTCTTCTATCTGTTGAGGAACAGCCTATTTAGTAGAGAATGTGGGAATCTCACCTTCTCAAAAGCCCCAGTTTCTCAGCACCAATTGGGAAACTTGCTCTGATGCTTCATAAGGTTGAAAATCACCCAGGAGTACAGGACCCTCTGAATCATAACATCATGAATTTGTGTAGGCAAAGTTTAAAATTAATGGATGTTTTCTTAAGTTAAAAAGGAGTAATAGTACAACTGAATAGCAGCAGCAACTGATGTTCAAAATGAGAGTTTCACTACTGGTTTCCCAGCATCCATTTCCATGGGATGTGGCAGCTGGTTCTCTGCAAGACCATTTGTTTACTCCCTCCCCATCAGATCCTTTGCTGGAAGTTCATGGCTCCCTCAGCGGTGGTGGGGATTAAAAGTAAAGGTGTAATCTATGTTAGAGCTAATATATGTTTTGTACTATAATGAGCCAATATACTATTATGGATCTTGTGGTCAGCTCACTGTGTTTGATAAATATGATCAATACATGTTATTCCCCTCTGAGATCCATCCACCATCATCTCTCCATACTCACCTCTTGCCAGTAGTCATTTGAGGATAATTATCCCCACCAAGAGCCTACCTCTAATGTGCCCACTGTCTTTTCTCCTGCCATAAATTGGTCTGATACAGGCGCTGGGATAACAAATCTAGACTGTATTGTTATTATTGCTGTTATTTTACTAGCTCCTTGATCCTAAAATAGGGTTAGCAATCTAATAATTTGCTGTAACTATAGTAAAGTTAGATGTACCTAATGAACTCTTCCTCATCAGGTATTTGTGTAACTGATTATTCCTACCTAAGTCTAGAAGTAATGTCTTAAGCTTGAATACTACTCAGCAACACTGTCTACAGCTTTTGTTCTCTGTGAAGTAATGGACCACCTCTTCCTTTTCTGTCAGTATCTCTGAATAGTTATATTTCATTTTATGGCTGGCTTTGATTTTATTTCAATGTGTTCTACTATTCTTTTAAACTTATTCCTAACAATGAGAGCTTACTGTGCACATCCTCTTTTGTTTGAAGGCACTGATGAGCTCTTGATCCTTCATATTGGGATAATTTGTACTTCTATCCATCGTATGATTTCTTTAAGGGCTTGCCAGCTCTCCTGAACTCCTTTTTCTTTAGACTTTTTTTCCCCATGAGATGTTTCCTCTTCATTCTCTGAGATTACAGACATCTTCTTTGTGGAAGTTTGCTGTTCATTAGGCTTCTTGAGGAAAAGTTAGCTCCTTGACAAATTTCAACCAAATTTGACAAATTTTACTCAACTCTGAGAAAGATGTTTCAAGACATACAATTCCTACAAGGGTCACGAAACAACTCATGAAGGAAAGAAAAGAAATTTGATAAACACCTCAGTTCAGTAAAGGCTCTTGTTAGAGCTCAAGTTGCTAGGCATCAGAGAGTCCAACCATAAACTTATTCTGGATGCTACTATGCAAAAATGGGTAACATTGGTTCTGCTGTTCAAAACATTATTTGCTCCTCTCTTCCCTTCCTTTTCTAAAAGTAAACTCTTAGTACCTCATGAACTCTTACTTAAGCTGCCTGCAATCCCTGCATTGAGATGTGATTCGTCTTCAGTGGTGAGAATGAACACAGAAGACCTTTTCCACTTGGCTGCTTTCTCCATGCCTTCTGTATCAAAACTCTCCTAGGAAACCACCTGTATTCTGCTGCATCCCCTTCCCAAGAGGTGTTTGCACAGTTATAATTCAGGCAGATCTGATTTAAAGTTTATAGTAAATTTTCACCACAATGACAGTGTTTACTCTCTTTCCATTTATTATTGCCACGGATTCTCAATTGGTCAATCTTCCATACCTCAGAGAGGACATACTACCTTATTCACTGATAAAGTATCTTCTCTCTTCCATGTGTTGTCCTTCTGGAGAAAAGTTCTGTATATGGTAATGCTCAAGCCCTGTACATAAATAAATAGAACCATGTTTCTGTTATGTCAATGCAGTCATAATTTTAATCATACACTTAAGAATCTTTCAGTATGTTCCTGTACTTACTGCATTTATATACAGACATCTGGAATTTTAAGCATATTGTTTCACTGTCCTCATTCTTGTTCCTCCCCTGATCTTATAAATTAACACCTCTTCCTACGTAATCTTTGGTTCCTGACACTTTCTGTTTCTGGGCACTGACATCTTTGACTCCTAGGGAATGACTATGCTTTGGGAGCTGCATGGACCTGCAGTACTGGGTCCAGCCTTGTCCCATCCCCAGAAAAGAAATTGATGAAGTGGAGCAAATTCAGTGGAGGGCCACCAGGACAGAGCACCTGCCCTTTGAGAAGAGGTTGTAGGAACAGGGCTTGTTCAGCTGAGATGAGATGGTTTTGGAAGGGGCCTAACAGCAGTCTCCAAGCACCTCAAGGGAGCTTAGCAAGAAGACCAAACCAAGTACTTCATGGCAGTGCATGGTTGGAGGACATGAAACAAGAGGCATAAGCTGAAGAAAAGAGGTTCAGACTTGCTAAAAGAAATTTTTTCACATGGAGTGGACAGTGAGATGGATTGAGGACTGGCTGAATGGTAGGGCTCAGAGGGTTGCGAAAAGCTGCACAGAGTCTAGTTGGAGGCCTGTAGCTAGCAGTGTGCCCCAAGGGTCAGTACTGGGTCTGGTCTTGTTCAGCATATGCATCAATAGCCTGAATGAAGGAACAGAGTGTACCCTCAGCAAGTTTGCTGATGATACTAAGCTGGGAGGAGTGGCCAATACACCAGAAGGCTGCACTGCCATTCAG
>VXBL01002781.1:96340-120570 GCA_013400195.1 Aramus guarauna | reverse complement strand
TTTTTTTTTTTTTTTCTCCTCTCTTTTAAAACATTTATCATTTGGTATACTATTTAAAAAATCACTACTTTATCCAGCTATCTATTCACCTCAGAATGTTTGTTTGGGTTCATTTCATTGAATCTCACCCTTGCTCCTACTTTATGATAGAGCAACTGTTGCTCATCTAGGAAAAGCAGCTACTTTATTTTCAAATTTTTTTCAGGGCTTGTGTCTGAATTCCACCTGGACTTGCTGATGTAACAATTCTTCTTCATTTTGTAAGTTTAAGTATTCTCTCCTTTTTTGGAATCTAAAATCTAGTTGTTTTTTTTCAATCACATTAATGCATCTTCAGCATCCTCTGTGCTGAGAACTGTAGAAGTACAATGGTATTTTTGCAGTGAAGTCCTTGTCCCTCTTTAATCAGGAGTATTTTATAAAAAAAAAACCAACAATTACTTTAAAATTACTTGTAAAAGTTTAGATATGAAAATGAAAGCAAGACTATCTGCATTTATCCTGCTGTATAAAGCGGCATGTTTGCTTACTTATTTTACAACATTGTGAAGTCAATTCATTTGAAGCAGTGAACCAGCTTCTCCCTTTCACGAGTCAGAGCAGAAAACAAAATAAAACTCTCTGAAAAGAAAGGGCAAAAGATGACAGCAAAAATCACTGCGCTATAACTACAAGTCACTTAATTCATTAACTCCTCCTCTTCACTCTTTGAAGATTTGTAACATTTCTGTTGACACATTTGATTTGCTGTGTCAGTCCCCCTCTTAGGTCTTGTTTTCTACATTCTGCATGTAAAATGCCAAATGTAACACCTTTTTACTAGTTTCCTATTGTTTGGATTTTATTTAAGAAAGAATACTTACTACAATGAACCTTGTGTCTTGCTATTTCATCCTGGCCCTGTCATGCATTCCTGCTTCTTTTTTGTTTAGGGAAAACTGGTTCTTTTTTAATATATGATTTTAGTAGAATTTGTTTCACGTGGAGCTATCTCCTCTCGAGTTGTTCTTCTGGCATAGTATCAGAGGAATAAGGTAATTTTTGTCACCACCAATTAAAAAGTTTTACGAAACAGGACCGTTATAAAACAATTAAACCTTGCAAATGCAGTAGTCTCTAGGAGGGAAACCCTGGAGGAAATTCTGCTTATTAAAATTGCAATTTTAGTTTCCATTAAAAAGGAGAATAAGACAACAGAAGATGGGCTGGCAAGACAAATTATTTCTTAATGTCAGTTGAGCTTATTTCAAATGAGATAACATATCTATACCAGGTTGGGTTCAACACACTTTTGCCTCCTCAACTCATTTATCTAATTCAGTCATCTTGATTATAGCCTCATGGACCTTCATTTTCAGAGGAAGAATTTTGTAACAAACAACCTACACAACATGCTGATTACTGAACAGTTAATTCTAATTAACTTGGCTATGGCAAGAGAATTTTGATAAAGTCCTAGAATGCAAATACAGTTTGGTTATTCTGGCCAAACTTCTGTAAAATAAAAACCCACAGCAGAGTCTCCAGATGAGACATCAGAGTGATAGGGATCTAATTTAAAGAAACAAATGAGAAAATTAAAATCACAAATAATTTATTCTTCCGTTAGAATTGATGGAGTACAGTTTTAAATAGCAATGAAGTACACAGTGGTGGAAAATTGGCACAGAACCTACACGCATTTCATTCATAATAATGTTCCTCATGCCATAACTGTTCAAACCTTGATGTGTATTTTCTATCGACTTTAAGAAAATTGCTTTCCCTTTAAAACTGATGAACAAATTGAAAATCTTGCCTTCCATGTATAATGTCATACATATTATGAACACCAGTTGTTCTTTTTTTTCTTCCCCTAAACATGATCACCAACTGAAAAAAAAAAAATATTACTTTACTCCTGGGCTAAATTTAAGTTTTGTCCTTTATAAAAGTTACCAGGAATTCTTGAGTGCATATATTCCTGCACAACAGAGTATCCATTTACTTATCTGATGTACAGTTGCAGGACAGTCTCAAACCCAATTTTTTGTGTACTATGCTACCGATCAAGGTGCTGCCTCTATCTCACATGCAACACTATAAGCATTAATGCAGTTCAAAACAAAATTTGGCATTTACCTCACCAACAGGTTTTACATTTGATGTTATAAAACATCCCTTGGTCTCATGTTAACCAATAAGAAAAATGGACACACACATAAAACGCTTCCTTTCTAAACATATTAACTCCCAGTTAGGAAAGTTTAGATAGGCTTTACAAAGTCTTCTAGGCTATTTTGATACATACAAATTATTCAACTAAAGGTTAAAATACACTTATACAATACAGTCCTGTCCTCCATATTCTTTTTCAAGTTCTTTGCATATTCAAGCCAAGTAAAATTAACACTTGTAATTTTCTTTGTTATTGCAATTATTAAAAGGGATTACAGCTTGCTTATGCAAAGCTGTGACAAAACACTTGAGAAATAAAACCCAAACGTTTATCTTGTTACCCAAAAAATGTTGCAGAAAATTGTCAAACTATGTTAGAAACAATTTTTACAAAAATGCTTCACTCAGAAAAATTGGAAAGCTTAAAAAATTAATCTTTGCACAAGACTATATTATACTGTCTTTAATTATGTTCCCATTTAGATACCTGGGATTCTTATTCTTTGTACATGAACCTATCAGTGATGTATGATGCTCTCCACCTTTTTTTACCGTTATCTTTATTGTACACCATTTCGAGACTTATACAATCTAGCACTTATCATGCCCCAACCCATTTTTAACAGTAGATTTCTTATCCGGCCCAGCGAGTAGTGTACTATCTTGCATATTCACCACATGAAAAACATAATATACAAAATATTGCTGCTGTAAAAAGTGTGCATTTCCCCTTTCCCCCTACAAAAAAAATCTGTGGAAAAAATATTAAATTCCCATAACCTTCATAAACATACAAAGCTGTTCGCACCTTTCAGTCTGTAACAGTCCATTTGACATACAGTTCTCAACTCACTGCAAATTGTTATGTCACGTATTTTCTGTCCAATATTGCCATCTAGAGTAGAGATGTGAAATCAGTTTCTGAGAATCTACAGTCTTTAACAATTAACCCATAAAGACTGTATACCATAAAACAGCCACAAGATTTTTCCAAAATCTAGATGGAATGGGAGGTTCTCATCTCAGGAAGATGTCCACAGTGCTGAGGAGACAATATGGCTGCTAATAGATATTGCCTACCGGAATGTGATTACTTTTTCACTGTTGATAATTTCCATACTGACCCTAAAAAATAAATTCAAAATACAGAATTAGACAAGGCATATTTTCCTGTATTAAAAGCTGAAATCAGAAGACCATCCAAATAATCTACGATGTTAAGAGACGGAAACAAATAGCAATAAATGATCAACCCATATGATTAAGTAGTACAGAGTGTCATCTTACTAAAAATGGATTTAAAGCCAGGAACCTAATTTCATCAGAAGAGTCTATCTTTAAATTCAGTACATCACTGTGAAATTTGCACAAGACCATCAAAAATAAAAGACGGGAATTACTTCCCACCTAAACTTGAAAATAATTCCAAAAAGACAAGGTCACCTAAATTCTAAGTAATTTAAGAAACTAACCTGCTTTCAGAGATACCTAAAAATATTCATGTATCAAGCATCAAAGAATGGACTGATACGTGTATCTCCAATCAAGGCACATCCCACTGAACATAAAGAACTAGTCAACATATCCTATGGGAATCAATTATTCCACAGATCCGATACATAGAATTATTACCCTTACTGATATTCTCTATTTCTTTTGACAGTGTCATGTACTGCAGAGGAGGGCAGAGTTGAAAGCATCAGCACTACTTGCTTACCATGATCCTCCACCACAGGGTTCAAGGCTTGCAGAAACTAGTAGTGAACAGTCTCCAAACTGTGGTTCCACCACCATTTCATGTTAAGAACCACCATGGAAAGGCAGTATTTAAACTCCAGTTTTATGTTGCAATGTCAGTTTTTTTCCATTGCAATGACAATCAGTCAGGAAGAAGAGTTTCAGAACAGCTGCCAGATGAGAGTTTAAACAGGATAATTCCTATGCGAATGGCTAGTATGAAAGAGTGGAGAGGTCTTCTATAATTCAGTTTCCCAGTGGAACTTAGATTGCACCAACTGGAGGAGTAGAGCCTATCTACAGAGAGGGTTACCCACTTCTACTGCGAAGAAAGAAGAAACTCAGCAAATTGAGATTAAGTTTCCTTGACCCTGCATTTGCCACAAGCAAAGCATTTTCCTGTAGCTTATTATTTGCAGGAGGAAGCTATTAGTTCATTGCATGAGCATTTTATCTGTTTAATAATTAGAAGGAATTGCATTTCTAAACTACCACACTGAAAGAGTTTGTTCCTTCTTCCTTGTCTTTTCTAATTTCTGTAGAAAAGAAGCCAACTGTTCTTTAAAAATGTGGGCAATTGTGGCTATTCTCACTTCCACGAGAAAATTCTTCTTGAAAGTTCAACTGATGTCCTGTTGATATATCAGGATTTCATTTCAACACTAGAACCTCAACGTGATCATAAGGTGTATTTAGTTACTCTCAATTTTATTTATGCCAAGTAATAGTGTACATTTTAGTGACATTTATGAATGATACATATTGCAAAGATTAGATTTTTATGGTTTAGTACCTTCTACAGGAATAAAATCTCCGCTTCATCCTTTAATTAGAACAGGTTTTTTTAACAGGAATGTTCCACTACAACTCCAGTCTAGAGTTTTAGTGGTTCTTGTTTGTTTGTTTTAAACTTATCTTAGTAGTGACAGGAAAGAAGCAGTTGATTTTTCAGGTCACTTCTTTCATATGTTCAGTGTTCCTTTACACTGCTCAGAGAAAGCTTGTGCAAAAATAGGCCTCACATCTCCCCACACAGCTCTACAGTAGAAGGACTTCAGTTGCATAACTGAGGTGGTGAGGATTACTGCACTTGTGTTTGTGGAAAATCAGTTCAACCTTTTTTATTGCAAAGCAGTAATGAAGAATGATCTACCATGATATTTAGGAACCTCATCTTTCATATTATTCATTCACCATGAGGCTATGAAACAAATCACCTTTATTTTTCAAGTCCAAAAATATTGTCTGGAGTGCCTCACTGCCAAATTGCAGTGAAACTTTGCAAACTCAGAACAGAATGACTAACCACACCTCCAGACAAATGATTCCGGGTAACTCATCTGGAAATAAAATACATGAGAATTGTACTTACACACCCAAGAGACCACGTCCTCAAATTCATTAGTTTAAATGTCTGCAAGAAATTAAGATTATCAAATGAGCGTGTAGGAATCACGACTTTTTCATCACATGAAAGAATACCTGGTCATATCCGTAAGGCCTCTGCTGTGGTGGCTGTGGTGGCCCAGGCTGTGTGGGTCTGTATCCCCCATACTGCTGGCCTTGTCCTTGTGGATAATTGGGATACTGAGGTCCTGGACCACTCTGGGAAGGGCCTGGAGATCATTAAATTTAAGTGAAGAAAGAGAAAAAAGATTGCTTAAGGTGTTAGGAAGAAGAGAACAGTAAAAGCATTGAATTTTACAACTTAGCAGGGCTAAGAAGTATCACTACTGTGCAATTAGGTCTTTTCCTACCTAAAAAACATACCAGGGATCAGCAGGCCTCCTCTCACCCTGCAAAGGGCCTTAGCTGACAGGGCCGGTGCTCCAACCACAGAAGCATTTACCTTTATTTATATATTCATTATTTATTGCCAATGCATGTAGTTCCACGCACAAAGTCATATGACAGGGAAGAACAAGGCAAAACATAACAAATCATAAACATGAGCATTTTCCAGGATTTAGGGAGGCACACTCTCCTCCTGATGCAAGCTGCTCCAGTTCCAGAACTTAACAGTGCCAGGAGCAGCCAGATGATCAGCTGCGTTCAGCTTTTGGACCTTCTGAAGAGACGAGCAGTGCTGCGCTGCCAGAAAGTCAGTTCTTACACCACAGCAGGCAATCATAAATGGGATGTCAGGCAAGCAAGTTACATGCATAAAATGTGAGATGTGACAACCAGTAAATGCTATTGTGGGATGGAAAAAAAGCACCCTCTACTCCATACTCCTCTGGTCATCTTAGCTTTCCAGGAAAAGGATAGAAAAAAACCCCAAACAATCAATTTTGGCTCCAGCCTTTTTTGACTGTAAAAGGAAGCAGTTCTTTTGTCAATACAAACTCTTTCGGTTACTATTCACAGGGACTCAGCCTGTCTACCGTTGGAAGCTGCATGTTACTACCATCAAGCAGTGCAGCCATGTTCCAAGTAAGATCAACCTCATCTCTTCCTACCTTGGGAGAGATGGTGTGCTGTGTATTTCAGTGACACTCCATATGGATCTTTTGCAGTGGATCCAAGTTCGATTTTTCCAACACCACCCCTTAAAAATGGTCAGTCAGGAAGAGCTTCAACTCATTAGAAGTGCTTTCTTTTAAACAAGCCAATCCTTTTTTCCTCCCCTCAGAAGAAACTTAAATGTTTTAGCAACAGTGTGATTCAGTGCTAAAGACATCTAGTTTTAGCTACAGGCACTGGATATTACAATGACATCAGCTGGTAACTCTTTCAGTAATTCTGTAACTATGAGACAGTCAAAAACATGACTTGGAGAAGAAAAGCTCCATAGGCTTAATTACCATTCTCCTCAGACCTCAAATCCCCTTGAACTATGCAGTTTCAGCCTTGTATAGTGGAACAAAAACCTTAAAGATTGATAATAATGACTGGGATGCTGATTTATTTTTGCAAATTAGAAAGCAATTAAATATTAAATGGAGCAAGGATGCTACATACTAAAAAGTGCTGTGTTCATCTGACAAATGAAACTTGGTTTTATTTATTCATGGTAATTCTTTATAGTTGAATTCTAAATATTCAGTGATAGATTTTATAAAATAAAAATGAAACTTCAATATCTAGTTCTGCTAAAAAACAGAAATTGAGAAGTATGCTATTTGGGTTTACAAATTACAGCGGCTAAGTCACTGCAACAGATTTCTTCAACCCTTTCCTCTAGTATTTCCTAACCTAAATTTTCAGAATAAGCAGAGTTTTATTTCTTTACTTACAACATTTAGAATAGTGAGCTAGACGGACTTTCACTCTGATCTTCATTCTGTTCCTCTGCCATGTTTAGCAGAATGTAAGTACACGAATATTATTTTAGAACTACCAATTCATCTATAAACTCCAAAAGGAGAAAACTTGCTAAATCTTAGTGGATCATCTTAAAACTTAACTCTGTCTCAACGTAACTGGATTTAATGAGAATCTGCCGTTTACCTACGTGGCAAACGCACCTCCTCACACACCCACAACACCGAAAGTTTTAGCATTTAAACCTGCAACAAAGCTAAAACTTGTAATATATAGAATTAGATTTCAGAGATGCCTTCTTCTGAGATAAATATGTACAGCTTTACAATATACAAGCAAGCAAAATTTGAGAGCAGTATTTTCAGTGTGCTCTTCTGACATCAAGTTTTCAGAAGCAGTGCACAAAAATTACTAGCACTACTTTAAGTTTCTTTTTCAGGAGGTTTTCCTTGAATCCAAGGACTACATTATCTCACTTGTGGCAGAGGATTTCTCATTCCTGCCATACATCAGACAGCTTGCACTACTAGCGCAAATTTGTAAGACAAACTCTTGAAAGCTGCATTGGCAACACTTCTGTTAATTTCCTTACTGATCAGTACAAGAATTTTAGAAGTGTGATTGATGTATGCTGGATGAAGTGTTATACTTTTAAAAGATCTTGTTCTAAATGGCAAATCCAGGGATGAAAGAGTATAAATGGCTTTCTATCATCTTTCTGCCCTCCTGACTCTGTTTTCACCTACGGAGGACAGAAAAGAGCAGGGTCTTTCTGAGTCTAAGTTACAGACACCTGTTATAGTGTTTTCTAGCCACCTTCCTTTTCTGTGCTACCACGCTGTCCTAGACTGCCAACAGATTTACCTCCCAAAAGATGCTGTCCTTCTATGCCTTATTGTTTTGGCCCAGCAAAATTGAGGGCATACAGCTTTTTTTGCACAAGCCTGGACTTTCAACCCAGCAAAACAGGGATGGAATAACATGAGGATCTCCCTTGATCTCTTCTGTGATTGCTGTCTGTGTCTTCAGGTTCTTACCATAACCCTGCTGTTGTCCTGGATAGCCTTGTTGGCCTGGATATTGCTGCTGTTGTGGTGGATAACCCTGCTGTTGGGGTGGTCCTTGATATGCATCTTGCTGCTGACCATATTGCGAGTTTCCTGTAAGATGATTGCAAGAAAGCAAAAACTTATGAAGATACCTACTTCATGGTTTTTTTTCGTTCTAAGATGCACAGCCAACAACACAAGAACAAAATGAAAACGCAATATTGATTTCAAAAAACTGAACGAAACAAAGAAAACTCAAACCAAACAGAAGGAATTCGGCCAGACAAACTGCAGTTAAAGCCAATTTTGCAAAGTTGAACTGCAGCATTTTCAGCATCTCTGCCAAACGAGCATTACATTTACTGGAACATCACAGTCATAAGATCATGACTATGCTAAATAAAATAAAAAAAAAGACAAAATTAAGGACAGCTACAAGAGCACAGACTAGCTACACAAGATCAGCAAGCTGTTTCCTAATGGCACTATAATTATACAAAATATATACACACACAAAAAGATATACAACTGAACCAACAAATTTATGTTTAAATAAAAATTTTCATTGAGATAAAAAAAGTCTCTAGAGTGTTTTAGTCATTTTACTGTTGTTAGAAATGGCAAATTTTGGTTATATATTTTAGGTGTTTGCAAGAAATTATTCTGAACGTTTCAAGTTCCCTGCAATTTTCAAGACAGCCAGCAACTAGTATTCTACAAGAGCTTTGCATGGGTATAAGTCGTGTTGTGCAAGAATTTTTGTTTCCATTGCGGGTGGGGGAGGAAAGGGAATGTATGTGCGTATGTGTGTGAAGGTATATAGATACCTCCTTCGTAGTAATGTTGTGAGGAATCCTCATAAGGCCTATCGTAGCCTTGTTCAGGATACGACGGTTGCTGATAACCGTAATCATTATGACCTACATCAATTCGACAAGAGACAGGAAGAAACGTTAATGGCCTCTGAGTGAAAACCCTAAAAATATTTCATTTCTCAGAAAAATGAAAAAAATTTCAACTGGATATACATGAAAAAGAATTTTCAATTGTATTAGCCAAAGACTTATTAATATGATTTCCTTTCATATTGAATTAACATGACAGGAAAAAAAAAAGGCTTAATGCAGTAGTTTTAGCAACATCACAGCAAGGGATGGTCTTAACCTTCTGATAATCTTCGTTGGGGGTGGGAGGGGAAAAAAAAAAAGTACTTTATCTTTCACTCAAAAAAAATGAAAGCATTTAGGCCTTTCACATGTAAATAACCTGAATTAAATTAGAATGAACAAAGAAAGCAATTATCATACTTTGTCTAACACCTGTTCTGCTGATCTCCAATTCAAAAGCATATGCTAAAAGCAGTGTGAAATATAACAAATAAAGCTCAATGAAGTTATGAACCACGTTCTACATTCAATTTTGCTTTTAAGTGACAGAAAAATAACATTCTCAAAGTTTTTCCTACAAACAGAATTCCTACAATTCTTAAGAAAACTTTTCCTCTTACATTCCAGTCCTGAGTAGGATCATTACAAACAAACCTTCTTTTTCAGAGACTACAGGCATCTCTGATTAAGAAACCAACATATGCAGTAAGCACCCCACCTGTTGTTGTTCTCAGAACAAATGTATTTGGTCTTACGGATGACCAAAATATACCTTATCACTAACTTGGTCAAGAAAACAAGCCAAAAATTTGTTTAAATTTGAAATTAAATTATACAGATTGTATAATTTTGAAATAAAATTTTGGTATAAAAATAAGGAAAGGAGAAAACAGCTCTAGAACTAAGTCATGTTTGTAATTAGTTCTGCGACTGTACCATATGTGATTGGCTGAATCTAATATAACAACATAACCATTAAAATAAATCTTACATTACTCTCATATAAAATGTAAAGAGAATAATGAGGTAATGCTAAAGAATGAATCTTTATAAGGAACAGGTCTTAGAGAAGTAATCTGTGCTGCCACAGAGCTGTTGATGGTAACATTGAATTGCTGTTGATGGTAACACTGAATTGCCCTTACTACAGTAAATTGCCTGTAACCATTTAAAGTTCATGTAAGTAACATAAAATGTCTAAAACATAAGCTTAATAATTACAAGTTAGCTCAACTTGTAAAATAACTCTGCATGTGCATCTCCAAAAATAACACATGTAGGCTTATACAGATGTGAGGATGTATCTTATAGAAATTAAAATTCAAATAACTAACTCGTATCCTTTTATTTGCAATGAGTAGCTGCTTTGCCAATTACACAGCTTTGTTTTGTATACATTTTTAAACATCTACCACGTTCCTTGAACTTTGTAAGATACCATTAAGTTGCACACACGGTTATCACAGTAGTCATGAGTCAGCATCTTTGTTCTCCCACTCTCTGCTCAGCCTAAAAACAGGTGAATTGCAACTTTTCTCACTTATAACACAATCCAATAGCCTTCAGCACTCTAAATTCCAAGAGGCAGGAAGATAGATTTATGAAATTCAAAGTTCTGGTCTTGTCTTGAAAGCACTGGGGGGACTTCTAAGGAGGATTCACAATTACAGTCTCCTCAGGGCAGGGACCATTTTATTCCTGCGTAAAAATTAAACTAGAGGCCCATACCATAGCAGTAATAACACATTTGTGCGACTTATATGAAAACTAAACACTAAATTAAAAAATAGAATCTTTACAGAAAACCCACATCTTTTTAGCAAGTTTTTCCACTTCAATAAAATCTTTAATAAAAGGATATCACCCCTTCTTTTAATAATAAAGTTATGACTGTTTTAATTCACCTCAGTTATACTAGATACCCTTAGGAACCCTCCATACTTTTAAACCAATGACAGAACTTCATTTTGAAATACTAAAACTGTTGGTAACAGTTTCAAATGGGAGTATTACAAATTACATGCTTTGAGTAAATTGCAAAATTAACTAGTCACAGTAACTTAAATTGTAGTAACAATTCTGAATTTGGAAGGGTTTCTAGATGTGAGGTAGGATATCCAATTACTATTCTTGCCTCGTTCCCTAATTTTGGGCATATGACTACATTAGTATCGGGCAGGTATAGAAAAATGGGAAAGTTAACATTTATGAGAGATTACCATCAGGGTAATATTGCTGGTTCATGCCTTCTGGAGGACCTTGTCCACCATGACTGTATTGGTCCCCATAATAGTCTTCCTGGCCTGAGTACTGCTGTGGTGGGCCTGAAAAACCACAACCAGTCAATACGTAAATAACTTGTTTTCTCTGTTATAAAGCCTGCTAAGTTCCGATTTTAGTATGAGAAATATTTCTCAAATGTACTCCCCACCCATATCGTTGCATTTCAGACAACATACGTAATCTGGTTTACTTAAAAAAATAATGTATCTATATGTATACACACAGACACAGATTGTTTGGCTGTACTAGATTGAGTACATATATATCAAACTTCAGTTTTGAGCTCATTTGAAGAGCATGTGCATAACAAACTAAGGTGTTAAAAATACAGTTACTCCTTTTCTAAAAGGACTGGGGAAAAAAAATAAAAGAGAGAAGCAATATTGTGGAACATTGTTCCTTTTTTGTCACTGAGTGAATTCAGAACCAAGCAGGTACTCTGTTCCTTTTCTGTACCTATCATTTAAATATCGAAACAGAATTCTGCATCAGCATATCTGAGATGCGTATTTTTAGGTACTTTTGTCAGAAAGAACTCAAAACAAAAGAAATGCTTGTCTTCACGTTTCATGGTGATACCAGTAATCTGTTGCTGCAAGAACCACCCTTAAAAGGGTAACAAAAAGCGTCTGCAAACAAAGTCTGTGACACCCAATGATTTGATTGAAATTTGGTGTAAGCAAGAGAGCGATTTAAAATAGCTTTAAAGATGGTTATATAAAATCAACGTAAAAACACTGAAGTGAAGTCCTACCTTGCTGTGGCGGCCTGTATGGAGGAATCTGTCTCTGTCCCATCATGTGATTTCCTTGGTTAACTTGGCCCATCATTCCCATCGGTGGCTGCTGCCCCTGGTAATGCTGGCCACCTGCTTGTGGCATGTTGTATTGCTGGGAGGGAGGCTGCTGGTGCATCATTGGACCTGCATGAGGAAAAGTAGCAAATGCGTCTTCTGTAACATGTGATTGTGATTAAATCTTTCAAAAAGAATGAACCCAGAAAACTCAACCTTTGAAAATGGAGCAAAAAAGGCTCTGTATTTCTAGTGCTATCATGAGGATGCATTGTTTCTGGACCTATGCACAGGCAATCAATTCGGTAACCAAATTACAAAATAGAACTCATCCTAAATAATGATGCTTTCTAGACGATTTTTCTTCAAGCTACACAGACGCTAGTTTAACTCATGCACAAAGATAAATGAAACACTTCTACCATTCTTTGTTTTCAAAAGCATCTGCAAAGAAAGTCTAGATGAAAACCCGATGGTGAAACCTTGACAAGTCATAGAAAAATTATTTAACATCATGAGCTCCTTAGGGCATAGTTTTAATACATGTGCAGTGTTGTTACAGTCCATCAACGAGCCACTTAGCTGTTATCACAAAATAAACAATTTTATTTAGCCCATAAAGACAAACCACTCGTACCAGCAAGTCAGGCTATCACGCAACAGGCAGTATGCAGAAAGGCCCATGGGAATACATGCTCTGCCCATCACTGAACAGTCCCAAGCAGCCTGTAACAAAAGTCTTCTTTCATACCAAACTGCACTAAGTTTCTATGAGCCACAGGAAGAAACCAGGAGAAATTGAGTCCTGCCCATGTTTTATCAACTGAGAAAATCCAGTTAAGGTTGAACTTGCAGAAATGCAAACTTCAGTAATGAAAACAGCTAAAGAGCACTCTACTGACACCATACAGCAATGAAAATTATGATTATGCCATTCCATTACATGGGATTACAGGTTAGGTTGATATAACTCCTAACAAAGAACAGCTTCCTCACTTCCTCTGTAGTACCACCTCAGAAAAGTTATTCCAGTATTAAGAATATGAAAAGAGTTATAACAGGGATCTAAACTTCCAAATGTATTTTTATAATATATTAATTCAAACCACTAACACATATTGCACACTTTATAATGGTAAAACCCAAAGCTTTTAATGCTTTTTTTAAAATTTATTTTGTAAACTACAAAGATGACAAGTAACTAGTCTCAACAAAAACCATCAAACTAGCACAGCCACTCCTTATCCCCATCCCAGGGAAAAAAAGGAAGGCATCATCTAGTTTTCTATATGCTAGATTTTGCCACTGCATTTAATATTTTTTAAATAACTTGGTGCTGGATCACAAGCAGAAAGTCCTACATAGAAACAGCAGTACTGGAAAATTACCTAGATACAGTCGATACTGAAAATGGGTTTATATAAACGGAAGGAATAAATAGTCACTTAGATCCTGTCTATGTGGGCTTATGAGAGAAAGTTAAGCCAAATTAATTAATGGTATGAATTCAAAGTGCGTTAGTTAAATCCCATTAAACCCCTGTGCGGAGTCTCTCAGTGAGAAGTAAAGTGGCCTTAGTTCTGTTAAGCTTCACCTTTCTCTGAAGATAAATATTGGCCACTCTTAAAATGATCCAGTTATGCTTCAATCCTTCAGGGTGGCAGTGTCTGTGTTCCAATTTTAAAGTAAGAAAAAATGGTTTAAATTGAGATGTTGTAATTATTTTGCACTTAGCAAAAATATATTTCATTTTTTTGATCTTCTGAATGAGTAAGTAATTTAGATCATTCCATTTCACTGCTCCTCTGTTTGGAGGTACTGAGAAACATTAGTCAGCCTTGAAAAAAATAAAAACTTGTTGCCATAATATTCCTAGATCTCAAGAAAGCTTGTTAATTAACAATATTAATATTAGTCACAATACAATGTGATAAAATGTGTTGGGTCCCCATGGTGCAATGTAGATGTTTTCTGTTTGCTTTTTAAATTAGAACTTCATTAACGCTTTGTAGAGCCACAATGAGAATTCACTACCCTGTATCAGACTGTGTATTGTGTTAATAACAGAGCGTCTGGCTTCCTTCCAGTTTGGTTCACATCTCTCTCTTATTAAGAAGATATCTAGAAGAAGAACCATGGTCTTTATCATCTCAGGCAACAGAACCATTTTATAAGGTAGTTTTGAGGGGTGAGGGAACTTTGAATTTGTTTTGGTTTTTTTTTTGTTTGTTTTGTTTTTTTAAATCAAGCCTACAATAAAGCTACATTTATTCATCATATAATACTTCATATAAAGCTAACCTAGAAAGCCCCTTCACAAAACTTAAGACCATTAGCTCATGATCTAAGACTTTCTAATATTTGTAGCACATATTTTTGTAGCTCACTTAAAATACAGCTCTTGTATCCCCAATCAGGTCATAACAAACTATACTCAGTGATCTCTTCCAGATGAAGACTTCACACAGAAGTTCTCAAAACCATGTACTGTAAGAGAATGCTCACTACTTTCGAAAACTCTCCTTAGAAACTCTTTTTGGGTGAATTTCTAGAACTATTTATTCCAGAGAAGAAAAAGTATCTGACTTGTACAGAGTCCAAAATAAGTTCAAGATGATACTGTGTAGGACTAGCCCCCTAAATATGCAAGTACTCAAGCAGACTCATCTTTCCAAGAAACTATTTTAACTTTTAACAAAAGCCTTGTAAATGTTTCTGTATATTCAGAAGGTAGCCTTCATATGTCAATATACTGGAAGCATTCCTAGGATAAAAGTCTGAAGAAAAAGATGCTAAGAAGTAGTACCATAGGTCCGGTGAGGAACACGGGCAGTGATTCGACAGGCCTAGAAAAATGCCCGGCCTAGACCCAAATCAGTCTTATGGAGTAAGTAAGTGTACAAAGCAAGCCAGACAGTAAGTCAAAACTGAACTGCTCATTGTTCAATTTAATTAAAAATAGTCTACATTATAAAGACTACACATCATTGTCCTCAACTGCTCAAAGTCATCTACATCTACTAAATGAAAAAAAGAAAAAAACACCACCCCTCAAAAAACAACCCAAAAACCCCCAAACCTGTCCCTGCTCCAGCCAGTGTGTCATAAGGAGGACTCACATATAGGGAAGAAAAGATATGTGGATTTAAGCAAAACCGGGCTGGTACCTGATCTTGTAAGTGCAGTGACCCAGTGGCAGTTTGAATTAAGGAAACTGACAGCATAGTTTTCAGATGTGTAAGATGAACAGAGGAGAAACAGAAATGCAAACTAGAAGTGGGTCCCAAATAAACCTAACAAATACCAGACCAGAAGCGTACTGAGAATGGAAGAGTTGCAGAAAAACTTTGTGTTTAAAAAGGTCTCCTTAGTTTTGTCTCTTCTGCTGAAACACAGATACTGGTGGCAAATGCTATGAGAGGACAAGAGTAACTGTTGACATAGATGAAACTTCTGAAGAAGCACAGAAGTGAGGAACTACACCCACAAATGAACTGATGGCTGTGCTGTTCTGATTTAGAAGCTACGGAAGCAGCTAGATATAACCAAAAAGCAACAGTACAATATATTGTTTCTTAAGTCTTCAAAAATACGTTGGTTTTGTTGCTAAGAGGTGTATTCTTCAGGCATCTCACAACATGCACTCGTATTGATAAAGCAATCGGATATCCACATCTAGAGCATCAGCAAAGTACACCATGGTAAATCTCATCATTGCATCCACTGTTACATAAATAAAATATATACACCTAGCAATGCAGCAACCCTCAGCAAAACCTTTTTGTTGTTTTTCTTCATGTGAACAAAAAAGAATTTCCTTGTTTTTAAACAGTGATGGTGGTAACTCTTGCAAGGGCTAGCTTAGGAATTCTACTCTAAGGTAAATTTAACTTTCAATTTTCTCAAGATTCTTGTCAAAAGTTACAATTCAGATGTAGTTGGTCAAATTAATCAAAATCTTAAAGGTGTTTTAACATGAGAGGCAGTTAAAACAATCTTGAAAGACTTTGAGGATACATTTGGAGTAGCAAAAATGTTTGTATGATTTAAGCTGAACATTAAAGGTGGTAGAAACTTCTCTAGGCTTGCTTGTTCCATAAAGTTCTCATCTCGAACTGAACCATAATCTCAGGTGTCATTTAAAAAAAAAAAACCAAACATAAAAATAAGTCAATCAAAAAATTCCTTAGTTACCAATTTCTTCTTTCATGTTTTACACTAAGGAAGAAAGATGTAAGAAAAACCACTATGGCATCTGCTTATATCTTTGGGGTTTTTTTCCCCCCAAGATAAGAGAACTGCAATGTCTTCTACAGCTAGACATCCTACAAATCCAGCTATAGCATGAGAATATGGCACTTCAGAACGTGGAGGCAATTTTGGTTTTTTTTTTTAATAGGTTAGACATCCAAAAAACTGTGACTGCCCTGCTTTGTTGTGGTGCATTAACTCGGGCTGGAGGCCACGTGCCCACCAAAACCACTCTATCACTCTCCTCCTCAACTAGACAGGGGAGAGAAAATACAATTAAAAACTTGAGGGTCAAGATAAGGGCAGGGAGAGATCACTCACCAAGTACCATGACCGGTAACAGACTCAGCTTGGGAAAATTAATTTATTATCAGAGTATGAGAATAAGAAATAAAAACTGAATCTTAAAACACCTTTCCCTCCCATCTTCCCAGGCTTGACTTCTGAATTCTCTGCCTCTTCCCCCTGCCACTGGCACAGGGGGGCGGTCAACGGGGGTTGGGGTCAGTTCATCACATGTTGTTTCTGCCACTCCTTCCTCAGGGTGAGGACTCCTCACACTCTGCCCCTGCTCCAGCCTGGGGTCCCTCCCATGAGAGAAAGTCCTCCATGAACTTCTCCAGCGTGAGTCCTTCCAACAGGCTGCAGTTCAACTGCTCTGTTCCTGAAGGTCCAGACTGCTCCAGCATGGATTCCCCACAGGGCCACATGTCCTGCCAGGAGCCTGCTCCAACATGGGCTTCCTATGGGGTCAGACTCCTTTGCATGCACCCAGCTGCTCTGATGTGGAGTCATCCACAGGGATATCTGCTCCACCATGGACCCCCATGGGCTGCAGGGGGACAGCCTGCTTCACCATGGTCTTCACCAGGGGCTGAAGGGAATCTCTGCTCCAGTGCCTGGAGCACCTCCTGCCCCTCCTTCTGCACTGACCTGGGTGTCCGCAGAGTTGTTCCTCTCACATCATCTCACTCCTCTCTCCAGCTGCAATTGCTGATGTGCAGTTTTTTTTCCCTTTCTTAACTCTATTATCCCAGAGTGCTACCACCATTACTGATGGGCTTGGCCTTGGCCAGCAGCAGGTCCGTCTTGGAGCTGGCTGGCATCGGCTCTGTTGGACACGGGGAAAGCTTCTCGCAGAAGCCACCCCTGTAGCTCCCTGCTACCAAAACCTTGCCACACAAGCCCAATACATTTATCTATGATACCACGGCTACTGTAATCATCTGAGGCATTGAAACCAACAGCCTTTGCTTACATGGGAATGAACAGATGGTAACACATCCACAAAAGGTCCTCAAACTCAGAAATCATTTTATCCTGATCTGTTATCCTCTGAATATGTTTATATTTCAGCTAACACTGGATATTTCTATCTTTATGTTCCTTTCTTTATGTGGACAACAAAAGAATAGTAGTTTTGCACCTGCTTTATCTCTGCTGTTTCCATGATCTCTTCATATTTGCTTGTAATATGAGTTCTGAAACTTTAATGGCAGTTTAATTTCTATAAAACTTACAAAAAATTCCATTTAAAAAAAAATCTCAGCACCAGATTTGACAATTCGTCTTTGGCAAATGGTCGTGTCAACATGATATTCTTATGTAGAGTTCACCTGTTAAGAGTAAACAAGTTCCCCTCCCTCACCCCAAGCAACATAAAATGCTCATTCAATACAGACTGAGGAGTTGGGCAAGTTTACTTCAAGTGCTTCTGGCAAGGGAACAGAATCCTAGCAAAAGGATGTGAGAAACAAAGTTTCTGAGATGGCCAAGCTATAATTTCTTGGTCTTTACTTTTAAAATATTGAATTCTATTGTTTATTATTATTCTCTGACTGCAAAAGATCTGTTCAATATAGTTAAGAGGAATTTCCATGTAAGTTTCAGGTTCCAGAAAATCATGCCTACACCCCCGCTCTTGAAAGGGCAAAAATTGGCAAGACTTGAAATATTTCATTCAACATAAGTAGCTTCCCATACAAAAAAGGAAATGCACCCACAAGAAAGGGCTTTCTTCCATGTTCACTCAGCTCCTGCTGCTCTCCCTATCTTTTCCAAAAAAAGCAGTCAATATTCCTTGCAGATGGCCCAGGCTGCTGCTGTAGTAGCTCTTTAAATCAAGAGCCATCTACAGAATCTGCCACTTAAAACATTCTGCTTCCAAAGTACAAAATTACTAAAATTTTTCTAACTTGCCTGACTATACAAGGACTATACCACAAAAATGTTGCTTCTCATTTAAGATATTTCTCTGACTAGCATTTTCTGAACTAGTGCAAATCAACGAGTACAAAGTTGAGACAAAGTAAATCCAACAATGGGTTCTGTTACTATGCATTTTATTTCTTAATTAGCACTTTTTCATTTTTACTTACTAACACCATCTGCCTCAGAACATGTATATACAGCAACATGTTCTGTTAGGAAACACACATTAAAAGTTATGCTAAAACCACCCAAAAGCTGTATGAAACCTTTCTGCGTGTTATGGTGTCTGTCTATATGATAGTATGTTTTTTCTTCTAAAAATACTAGTATCCTTCAGTACACATTAGATATTCACTGAAAAGCTATTTCAATATTTTGTTTCCTCCTAATTGTGTGAAATGCCATGCCTAGTCAAACACTGAAGACAGAATTATTGATTTACTCATAGGTTTTCTTATTGCACTCAACTAAAATGTTCAAATCTTCATAATGAATATACTTTCACACTCCTGTGAAATCAGATGGTATTATAATGTTACTATCAGATCCATTCCTGTACAGATGGGGAACCCATGAAGGGAAAGATTAAGGTCAAAAATAGCTACTAATTTTTTAACAGCCAACTTGAGATGCTAAGAACTTATCTTGCAGAATATTAAGCATTATGTTTAGCTAGTGCTGTTATTAACTGACAAATACAATAGGATCTCTCATTCTCCATATGGATCACCCCTTTATAAGAACACGTGCATAGAGGTTCACCAATGCCTCCTGACAACAATACCGAGGGTCAGAAAAATTTTCATTCGTTTCTGCTTCTGAATGGCAACACACCCTACCAATTAAGAAATATTCAAGTCACAGTCTGTTTATTCCCTTTTTGTTAAACTGCATCTCAACGCATTTTGTAGCGGCTCACTCTTGTTCCCTTACTTAGAAAAGAAGCCTGCAGTGTCTGTGCTTGGCCAAGACCCTCTGCCTAGCCAGACCAAATCTTGGCTACCTATCTAAATCTCTCATGGTCTCACAGATTTCTCTGCCATTCTCTCCCCTGCTGTCTTGGAGTCACAAGAGGGAAAATACAAAAATAGTTCCACTAATTTGTCATCAAATCTTAATACAAATGCAACAACTAAGAGTAGAAAAATGGAGAAAATGTATTAAGTAGACCTGACTAGGAATACTCTTAGGTCAAAAACCTTAGCTACCAATAAAAAACAAACAAGGACGTCTTCAGACTTAAAGATTTCTTCACCCTTAGATATTTAAAATTTGACTAATTCAGCACAATATTTTCACTGAAACAGGAAACAGCACCTTGCTGGCATACCAGACAAGTTTCAAAGCCTTGCTCTAAAGCAAGGGGCACCTGCACCCCTACATTTACATATGAAATGCTCTATGTATTAATGTTTTATGAGACACTGAAATATTTTAAAGAACGTAATTTTTCACCCCACTGTCAGAAATGGCTCTCCACTTCTGTAAAACATCTTCAGAAAAATCAGCCTTGGTGCAGACATTTGGAATGGAAAAAGTCTCAGCCTTAAGGGTCAAAGTTTGGCAAAATTAGAATTACCCAATATGAAAGCCTACTGTGGCCTTAAGTGCAGACAATGGCATCAGCTCTTGTTCTAACTAGAGATTTTGCTCTTGTTCTTGAACATGGAATTTAGTTAGATACTGCTTTATTCTTTATTCCCCAAAGCCACTTCAATACTATTAGTTGTTCAGAACAGAAACCTTTTAAGTATCTTTCTGCTTAATTTCTAATGAGCAATTTTCAAGTTTGACAGAGTACTGAAAATACAGCAGTGGAACGAAGAAGAGTAAAACCCACTACTTTGAGATAGAATAATCGCTAGACCTAAATTGTAAGCCAGTCACACAAAGAAAGTTGTTTTCTGTAGAGTGACTAGTGGATGACTCCCTCACAGATACTGCTGCATATTTATTTCCAACTCTCTGCAACTAAGACATTTCAACTGAGCATGCACAGGACTTTTCTAAAGCATCTTACACAATGGAGTAATTTTGTAAATGTTGTATTTCCCAGAATACACAGATAACTTGCCAGTTCAGAGAGATAGTCAAAAATATTCCCACGTTTGATGGTTTCCTCTGCTATGTGTCTATCTTTTGTTTCCTCTGCTGTTAAAGTTTAAGAAAAACTGCCATTAATCATGTGGACAATGAAAGACACAGACTTCCCATTTTCACTACCGTTAAGAAAACTGCAGAAACAGCCATTTCGTCCTGACTCATTTTTGGTCTCTCATTAACTTAGTCCTTTCTCTGTTCTAAATCTTTCTGTTATTTAATAATCCAACTGATCAGTATGACCTGGTCTGTTCATACACCTCAGGAACAAATGGTATCTACCTAACGAAGTGGAGCTTCGGTCTCCAACAAGGGTATACTGCAATAAGAAGAACCTATGCCACTGGAACATTATTTTTTCTACAATGTCCAGGAAGGGAGCCTTAGAAAAAGAGAAAACCACATTCTCCTACAGCATCAGAAAACAAGATGAAAACCTTGACTCAAGTCATATCCTCCAGTTAATATATCCATAAAAGAGTTCATATATATACACTAGGGAAAAAACCATACTTGCTGTAAATGCAGCAGAAGCATTTTTTTAACAAATTTTGCAGAATGTCTTCTAGCTGGTGATATGTCCAGTTCCAATACACTAACAGACTTAACAGGTCAACTGAAAATATTGCTTGCTGACTTGTAAAGCACATTTATAAGAATACGCAGTATACGTACAATGTAATAATTCGGTCTGTTGTGACTCTAATGCAATATTTAAATTCTGCAGTGTCCTTGCACTTCAACAAGGACCATACTGTCAACAGGATACATCATCCGTTTAGGCTATGCAAATATCCTAGATACAAAAATCAGTTTTGAATTTTACTATATACACAAGGACATCTAAAAACAGCAGGGAGTAGTGGGTTTGTTCCTGGACCTGAAATTTTATTTAAGATTAACAGACACTCCACACTAAACAGCATGCAGCAGAGAACAAAGATTAATTAGTTACAAAAATCTGATGGCTACCTGACTTTAATTTTTCAATTTACCCAAGAGATTGAAGAGTAGAGATGTATTTTATCAACTTAAGCAATAACAACACTTAGATAGAAGTGCAAAGTCTGAGAAAGACAAACATTAGTTCAAACTTAAACTGATGAAAGCAGATCCATTCCCAGATTCTCACACAATACCTGAAAACAGTTCAGTGTCTGCAAACAAATAAAACGTCTCTGACACATGGGAGAAAGGAGGTGTAGATTTCCCCAAACATGGGTATAAATGCATTTAGAGAAGGAAATCTACAAGAAAAGACCTTTTAAAAAAAGGTCTATACCTGAAATCTTCCTTTTTAATAGAAGCTAACAAGCACCTCACTTACCTTGGTTTGGTTGCATGTTCATGTTTGGTCTGGGACCATAGTTGCCCATTGGCTGTCCCTGGCTCATTGTCATCTGATTCTGCACTGGCATACTCTGTGAGGATGGCACTGAGTGATTATAGCCGCCCATTGACCCATGGCTACTTGAAGGCATGTTCATGGAACTGTTCGTCATATTGAGTTGGTTAGGTCCAGGTCCTTGCATAGGCATATGGTTAGGTCCTTCAGAAAGGAAAACAGGGGAAAAGGTTCTACATTAAGTATCATAAAACAAGCAAATATAGTCATACTGAATCACAAAGAAAGTCATTAAATATAATTACATTAAAACAAAGCTCAAACAGAGTTTGCTCATGATTTCCCACCTTAAATTTAAAAAGAAAAAAATTGTTTGAAGTTTAGCTCTACCAGCCAAAGCTACTATAACAAAGGTGTACATTATTATATAGCTCATCTTAAATCCATATTGTATGCAAAACTAGTCTTTTTAGTACTTGGACAACACACCCTGAATTTCAATCTGAATTGCACAAGATTGGTTTAACAGCCAGCTTCGTAGCTCTATCACAGCTATATAATTGTTACAATAGTTGTAACATTTCTGTTTATTCAAACAAATCGTACTAGACACTTCTGAAAGTAAGAGTTAATTTTTATTTTCTTCAATAGTCAGGCAATATTAACATTGACATGGGACAAATACATGTAGAATAAAGATGGCTGAAGGCATATTTAACACTGTTTGAACGTATAATCTACAGCCAATACTTTGCAACTGTATTTACAGACTACCAGAGTGGAAGATGATGACTGGAAGAACAGCCACCAAATCATCAGCTCACCTCTCACGGCTGCAAAGACGTAAAGAAAGGGCAACCTGTTCATAGACCCATGAGGCCAACTATGTCTCTTCACCCTTTACTTTCCCTCTTCCTGACAACACAGGTTGGAATTGGATTGTTCTCTGAATTAAATCTACTCTCAATGAGTATTTTAAAAAGTATAAACATTACAATACCATCTGATCAGTTTACTCATTACTTTAGCTGGAATAAGTGAGCAGCTACTCAGAGTAAAGTCAGTAAGAGGTGTGACTGGATATAAATATGACAAATGAAAAAAAGGAAATGAAATGCAAGGATTATGTGTATGACAGGCACCATATGAACAGTTTACGAAGATATGCACAACCAGAGCACGTGACAGAGTAGGTCAATTGTAAACAAGGCAAGTGTCAGTATATACAGAGTTCACCAAGAAGGTGCCATTGTTGCCAAACATGCCACAGGTTTTTTTGTTAAGCTACAGAACCCTCAGAAATACAGAAAACTTAGAAGAACCTAAAAGAAACTATGCCAGGAGAGTTGTATGAACATAGTGATTTGGTTACATATCTCCCCATAAAAAAACCAAACCAAAATATCAAAAAAAAAAAAAGAAGCCCAATTCTGCCTTCAGATGTGAACAGCTCCCACATCCTGTCTTGGCAAAAGAAATAACTGCATAAATCTAGGACAGAATGAAAGCAAAAAATAAGGACAGAGAGTTGTACACAAGGTCACAGAGGCAATACCAAGTGACCTGCAAACAAAAAGATGCAGAAGAAACAGATAACAATGATCAAGAAACACAGGGACCAAAAGCCAACACAAAGAAACAGAGAGTAAGTTTAAGAATATGTTTATCCTCTTGTCCTTTTCAAGACACCTTACGGAAATGAACAGATAAGCTTATTTTATCAAGGACAGTGAAAAAGCTGAAAAAGATATCATGCATGCAGTCTGCTGTTCCTGCAAAACAAAGTGAACAGAGATTGCTGAGTTGTACAAAGGTGGATCCACCACAAGTAACAGAAAAAGTAGCTCCGGTGAAAAGGATTACGACTATGTGTGTTGGGTTTGCAAGGCAAGGTTTTGGTAGCAGAGGGGCCACAGGTGTGGCTTCTGTGAGCAGATGCTAGAAGCTTCCCCTGTGTCCGATAGAGCCAATGCCAGCTGACCTGCTGCTGGCCAAGGCCAAGCCAATCAATGCCTCTGGGATAACATATTTAAGAAGGGGAAAAAACAAGTCAGAGGGAGCTTTTGCAGTCAGAGAGAGGAGCGAGAAGATGTAAGAAACTCCACAGACACCAAGGTCAGTGCAGAAGGAGGGGCAGGAGGTGCTCCAGGCAC
>VXBL01002781.1:75446-94165 GCA_013400195.1 Aramus guarauna | reverse complement strand
GCAGCCTTCTGGTGTATTGGCCACTCCTCCCAGCTTAGTATCATCAGCAAACTTGCTGAGGGTACACTCTGTTCCTTCATTCAGGCTATTGATGCATATGCTGAACAAGACCAGACCCAGTACTGACCCTTGGGGCACACTGCTAGCTACAGGCCTCCAACTAGATTCTGTGCAGCTTTTCACAACCCTCTGAGCCCTACCATTCAGCCAGTTCTCAAACCATTTCTGTCTGCTCATCTAACCCATACTTTCTAAGCTTACCTATGAAGATGTTACAGGAGATAGTGTGAAAAGCCTTGCTGAAGTCAAGGTAGACAACATCCACTGCTCTCCCCTTATCTACCAAGCCAGTCATGCCATCATAGAAGGCTATCAGATTGGTCAAGCATGATGACATTCTTAGCTGGTATTTTTAAGAGCCTGCAGTTCATTTCTTCCAGGCTGGTCAACTCACAGTTGTTGACCCTGGATTCTCTCAGTTTGCACATTAGTGCCTGTATTCCTTTTGGACAGATCCATCACTTCAGTTATTTAAGGTTTTGTATATGGCTTCTATTACAAAGTGTCTACATAACTTTAGAGTAAATGCCCTATAAACAGAAAGAAAATGCATACACTGCAGAAATTATTACAAATATGTATCTATGAAATACAGAAAGGCTCACACACAGGCAAACTAGCAAACACTTAAAAAAAAAAAATCATTCAACTATCTACTTAAGATGATTCTGTTTCTCCTTTTCCAACACCTAACTATGAAATTATTTCAGAATGTCTTTCCGATATTAAAGATGCCCTCGTCCTAAGCTGCTTATCTTCATATCCTCAGAGACAACCTTAAACAGAGAAGGGAAGGAACAGACATTCAAAAAAAGGGAGTATGTTGGAAGATAGGCTAAATTAAAGCTTAGTTGGAAATTGTGTTTGAGTATCTGTCTAGGTGAATACCAAAACAAACCTATTTACCTTTCACATACTTTCCTAAGAGCTCTTTTCTTATTCTATCTAATTACAAAATATGTATGTTTAAGGAGTGACTTTTCTCCCCCATGGCTCTGCAGTGAAGTCATTATGCTCACATTGTGACTTAGTAATCCTTCTCCTTGGAAAAAGATCATTATAATAACAATAATATGATTACACTAGAGGGTCAAAGAGACTGATTTGTGAGAGGCAATGCTATCCTCCATGGGAGCTGATGGATCTTAGATGATAGACAACTCTACAACCAGAATATCTCTGCCCTACTTAGGGAGCAGCAGCATATATTGCCTGCATTTGGAAGTGGAAAGTGCAATGACCAACACGTATGATGAAACTAACTTCTTCTCTAGATCTTTTCTAACACACAGCCTCTGGAGGCTATTCAGCTACTCTACTCAGAAATGCTGTCACTATCAGGTTCATTTTATCAAGATTTGCACAGAGATTAGAGACTACAGCAATCGTATTTTTTACTTCATATTAAGTTTTGCAGTTATTTACTGGACCTTATCTTTGTGACCACTGAGAGATGAATGCTCAGGTATCCTTTGACAGCAGTCTCCTTTCTTGGAGGTTTCACTACCTTGAAGAGCTTTTGTATGAAAAGTTCCTCCATACAAAAAAACCCGAAGGGGTCCTGAACAAAAGCAATCCTGGGAACGCAATTTTAAGCTGAAAACCAATTCACATGAAATAGGCAGTATGACTTTACGAGTGGAAATTCTGGAAAACAGCCTCTATATAAAAAGAAGCAAGCTTTTCCAGGGCCTACTCCATTCTGATCTGACTGCTAAAGGGAATAGTTACCCCAAAGCCAGTACTAGTAGCTACAATGTGGAATTTTATCATCTTGTTTCACTGCTTTGTTTCTGACTTCTCAAGCACTTTTCTTTTTATTATAAAACAGGATGGCATAAAAACTGACTTAAAATTTACACCTAGAACAGTAATCTGGAAGCCATATCTTTACAAATCCCTTATGATTCAACATATCTTCAATAATGAAGAAGACAGAGGATTAGAGGAAGCTGAATGACTTTCTGTCAAAAAGTGGGTTGGGTTTTTTGTTGGCTTTTTTTTTTTTTTTAAACATTTACCCACATTCACTCACATTCGAAACACCCTCCTTAAGATGTCTCTATTTTATTTGATTTGATTCTTTAGCTACCGTGATTTCACATTATCTTTTTATGGAAGGATTTGTGTTCGCTCAGCCACAGGCCAATACCTTTCCCCAATAAGCCTTCTAAAGCCAGCTGTACTGCACGGTTTCAAACAGACTAAATTTAGCCAGTTCTGTTCATCAGAGGAATGCTGTGTGTCAGCTACATCAAAGCCCAAGGGCAGCCTGATAAACACTGAATACAGGTCACGTAGCTCTGTAGCTAACAAACTCTAAGAGAGCTTGTACTCGGGGGCATTCAAAGCAGTTTTGTCATCAACAATCTAGTATCCCTTGAGCCCCCATGTCGTTTCAGTTGCCAGGCAACGCTGGTGTTAATGTCTTAGAGGAGAAAAACTTACCAGGCATCTGGCCGTTCATCTGGTTCTGCATGTGTGGTGCAGGAGGGCCCCCACCTACCATACCATCTGAAGACATGTTGTGCGAGCGCGGAGGTGGGGGAGGGCCGCTCTGACTCATCCCTCCTGGACCCATAGGCATATTCTGTGTGGGTGGCTGAAAGGAGACAGTTTAGTCAAACACAAGAAGCAGTTAGTCTGACAAATATATTATATGTACATATGGTACAGCAGTTGCCTATATTGTTAAGCTGGCTATGAAAGCAAGCACTGAAATGCAGTCCTTGCTCTGACAGGTTTAACTCCTCCTAGTATTAGTTTTGGCAAAACGTTTAATATTTCAATCAATTTTACATGAAGTATTACATGCAGACAACACCACAGCACCTTCAAGCACCACTTTAAAATTAAAAAAAAAAATACAGATCAATGTCTCATTAAAACAATTACATCTGAACAGTTTAAGATGGCTGGAGTCGCTCCCTCCCCCAAAAAAGCTCTCCTTCAAAGCAACGTTTGGTGAACAGAAAAATAACACTTCCATTACAATTCTCTCACATCAACAATTTGTTGCCATGAACAGACCTTGCACCAGGACAAAACAGGTACAAGAGACGAAACCCTCTGAACACTCATAGACTAGCCAAAATTTGCACCTGGGTGTGGTAAAACATTTGCGATCCCTTCCCCTCTCCCCCCCCACCCGAAGCGCTGAAGGCCTAGTTCATAATTTCGTGCCAAACACCCCCTACAGACTGGAAGCACATTAGTGCTGGCCTCCAAAGGTCCAGAGACAGCTGCCTAGAAAGGATGTTTTTGGCAAATTTCCTAATGAAATTGTGAGGAAAATAACGGAATAACCTTGAGAGTTCAAAGAGGGAGAGCAAGAAAAACAGTAAATGCAAGGGGGAATTTACTATTAGGTTCTACTCACGGCAATGTAAGGAGAGACACAGAAACTGCTAGTAGCCAGCTTCATTTTCCTATTAAAAACACCTGTGGGACTGTACAATCCTCCTGACATACCTTAGCCAAATGCTTTCAGGGGAATAAAAATCACCTCTGCAAGAGCGAACGCCTGGGTCTCCGGCTTTTGAGGACATAACTACTCATACAAAACCCTTCCCATGAGACAACTACGTGTGTATTTGTCAACATTTCTCCTCATAGCAACAACCAAGGGGGCGATCCCAAAACTTCCTCCTAGCCCAGCTCCCCTTATACCTATACCTACTCATCAGGAGGTTCATAAAGACAAGATGTAATACAGTCAAAGAGACTCACTCTTTCCAAATGAGTGGAAGGTAGAAACCCCTTTCTGGCTTTGGAGAAGGCAACATCAGGGTAATGCAGACACACATTTATTCACTTGCCAGGGAGAGGGGCAACAGTACTAATTTACTTCCTTGATATGTCTTTAAATAGATCAAGCATGTATTATTTTCCCTGCAATATTTTAAAAAAATCCTTAAGAAATCAGCAAAAGCTTTTTTTCAGCAGGAGAAGAGAGATGAAGGAAAACGCAAGCAAGCAGACAACTTCTCTTACTAAATTCCTTTCATTCCTCTGCAATGAGGGGAACAAACTTTTACATGCAAGTTTATTCCTCATCCTATAGCAGACGTATCAGAAGGTGGAAGAGGTAAGACAGAGGCAGCTCTTCTCTCCCAATAGCATGAGTTTTGCTTGATCTTCCTCCATTAGTGAGCAGCCAAAGCAAGGCTGCTCCAGCTAAGTCTTCCTTTCCTTCACCTTCAAAAGCTATAATCATGCTTTTGCGTTCTAAGAGAAGTTATCTAAAACTGATATACAGAGGAACAAACAAAAAAAACCAAGTCTATTTTTTAATTTTTATTTAGGAAGTATTTTTTGGAATACCAGCAAAACCAACACCTTTGGTATGACCACATGAGCAGCTAGTGCTCAGAGCATAACAAGAGCTCCACATCAGCAAAGAGAGAAAAGCCAAAAACCATCCGAGCTGAAATGTTTTCAGAATTCAGATGAGCTTCCTGTATTCCACATATAAATCATTAGTAAATCCAATGTTCACACAACATGCTGATAATAAAAAATACTATAAAGTACTAAAAAATATGAGATCATACCTAGGTATTAGCTATCCTGCAGGTGTTATTGCACAAACACAGGCATGCCCTTATACATGGCAAGATGGACAAAAAACCTCCAGAGGTTATTTGAGACAAAACTATATAGTACAACTCTGAAATTTATTCTGGAAGTTTTCAAAACAACTATTGTTTAACAGTACGACAAACACTGCAGTGATTAAAAAAACAGCATTGAAAGTGCAAACATTCAAGGACAGGAAAAAGTACTAAGGATTTTTAAAATCCCACTACATACAAAAACCTGCAGGAGACTTCACAAACCACAGGGAATTGAGAGAAGTGAGGAAGTAATTAAAAAACAACCAAAAAGGTACTACCAAAAAATAATTTAGCAAGAAGAGCTTTTGGATATGGAAACAGCCCAAAGAGCCCGTTTCAGATTCTTGAAAAGGATGCAAGAAAAAGGTCCAAGCTACTAAGAAATTCAATCTTTCATTAAAATAAACTAGCCCATAAGATGACTAGAAGGTAGGCAAACACTGTACCTCTTTTTCATTAAAAAAAAAAAAAAAAAAGAATTCTAGGACCAATTCTAGGAATCAAATCTGTGAGCCTTGTTGCCCAAGCTACAAGTAAATTGATGAAAATAATTGGAGTATTATAAAACTCCGAGGACAATAAAAACAAAGATGAGTTAGTAAAGTGTCAATATAGCAAAGTCATATCTTTCTCATCTACTATACATTTTCAAATATGTAAGCTAAACCACTTAGCTGCATATTTAACAAAAACTTCTGAATACAAGTTTTTTTTACAAAGCCATTTTGAAAATTATGGTGTCCAGGGGTACATACTTTCACTGATCAGAAACTGCCCAAAAGGAAGAAATAAGCAATAACCTTACATGAAGTTCAAAGAATAAAGAAACATGAAAATATTTCTGAGTTAATGTCAACATTTGACGATGTTGTGACAGTAATTACTGAAAGCTGTGGAAGAAAGAATAAGCAGAATAGTGCCAGGTGAAGTTCAACATGGATAAATATACAGTAATTACACTGAATTTCGAATCACTCTTTCTGAAGAAAGAGGAAACTCCTATTGCAACTAATCCAGAAAAAAAATAAATTGACCACTACCCAACCAGTTTGGTGGGAAAAAATAATCCATAAAAGCTATGCAAAATACTTGTGTATTTTCCCTTTCTGATTACCTGCAGTACCTGAAAGATCAAAAGTGAGGTATAATATGCAAAGAAAAAAAAAATGCCACGGTATTTGTGATAATGATATATGTTCAATTTGAGGAAAGCAATCACAAAGAGATACTGTAAAAGTAAAAGGATTTCAAAGACAAGTGACCAGTGATTAAAGACTTTGAATGTCTTTCACCTGAAACAGGTCAAAAGGGACAGGTTTTTTAATTATTTTTTAACATCGAAAGGAAATGAACGTAAGAGGATATAACAGAAATGCAATTTAATGTATGTTTCATACAAAAAGTAGATCATCCAATTTATGCTTTAACAACAAAGAAAACCCCAGGAGAATGGTCAATAAATTGAGGAATAACATTAACCATACAAGACACCACATAAAGTCACATAAACCTGAGGAATTTATCAACACAAAATACTAGAACAAAGTTTAAATAAGATTCAGAGATAATTATATATAAATGCAATCGAAACAGTTATATTACATAGGGTATTTTAAGAGTGTGTTATAAGCCTTCATGTCAGGGTTATAAACCAATCACTACCTGAAAAAGAAGTGTCTTCTGCAGATATAAATTATTCCCCAGTGAAATTTCTCCAGAGTATTTTTCTACTGGCCACAGCCAGAAGAAAACAAGAAAAGATTGTTTTAAAATGGCAATTTCCCTATTTATCAGAGTTAATCCAGGCTTTTACAGGCAATAATGTAAAAGAAGTTTATCTTTAAAAAAAAACCAAAACAAAAAAACCACCACCACCAACACACCCCACACCACAGAACACCCACAAAACTGGGGTCGTTTAACCTTTTTTGTTCACTACAGAAGTTAAGGAAATCTACTATCCCCAGTAATATGCACTATGCATGATAAAGACCTTTTGAAATAAAAAACGACCACACAGTATTCAAAAGCCAAATACTAAGAAAAAGAAACTCCCCACTCTCTGTGGGAGGAAAGTTACCCAACATGAATCCTACCCATTCAGTCTAGATATGAAGGGAGAAATGACATCCAAACATAGTTAGGTTAACAAAACTAAAGGAAAGCCCACTTCCCTTTTTCTGCTAGATGAATGACAGAATGGAATGGAAATTAAAATCACAGCTGACTGTATTCCAGTTATGAAGTAGAAAATAATAAATATTTTACTATCAGTAAAATGTAAATTAAAGAATTAGAAGATGTTAGACACAGCTTCACTTGCTAACACTAATTTTTGGCTCACTTCCCCAAAACACACAGATTACAATTTATAGCTGCTATGAGCATTTAAAATTTATCAGAGCATGAAAAAAAATAAGCTATTTTGTCCAACTCTGGAAATCTGAACTGGAAAAAGACTGAAACTGACCTGCAGTTGTAACAACAAAAAAAAAAGATGGGAAAAAACCCTATTAGTTTTTAATTGATAACTTTCAGTAAACAAAATCCTACTAAACCCAAAAGTTATTTGAAAGCATACACTTACAGCAATATCCAAACTGCATTTTTTTTTAGAGGATTTTCTTTTAAATAATAAATTAGATCAAATGCAAGACAATAAACATTAAAAGCTGCTATGGTGGAATTGTGCACCTGGAACTTTCACCTGTCATCTCTTTTCTGCCCTAACAGATTTTTCTTACCACCAAGAGCAGATTGAAAGATTTGTTTATGGAACTTTTGTTGTGATAAAAACTGGTGTGGAATACCAACTCAGTCATCAATAAAATGTAAAAGACAGGAAATACTGATAAGCACACTGAAACACAGTACTGCTAATCAATATAAATAGGAACAGATCTTTAAAGTACACTATCAAAAATACAAGTTTCTTGAAATTCTCTCAGAGTAACAATTAAAAGCTACATGGAACACAAACACAAAAGCCTTCTGATCTATCTGAGAAGCTGTAACTCAGGATGTAATCAATCATCTTTGTTTTCAGTTCTCAAATACCATTTTGTGCAAAGCAAAATATTCCATCCCAGGAGGTACTCTGCCCTGCTAATATCACAGCACCTGTCCCAGTCTCCAAGAGCAGCACTCCATTGATAGGTGGTGATGGCACCTGCAGAGTACTTACTGAGGTGTCAGGCTGGGAAATAAGATCATAAAGGAACACGGTTTTTAGATTTGAAAGAAGCAAGATCTATTTAATTGGATTACAACTCTTCTTCTACAAGGTGCATGGTATTCCATTACTGAGAATATCTTAAATGAAAAAAATAAAGAACCTGTATCAATTCTCAGCAAGTGTAACATCTGGAGGTAGGTAGGATTTCTACTTGAAAAACATTTACAATCACGTCTAAGTAGTAAAGTTAATTACAAATAAAATTTGCGCTCTCACTGTCGGAGTACCAGTTGTGACACTAGCAGTAAGGAATTCTGAATTCACAATTACAGCCAGTTTCTAAATCTCTTAGTATTTGAACAAAATGTTAAAATAGTGCATAATGTAACACTTAAAGAGGATATTAGAATCTTTAGTTGTTTCAAATTGCCTATCTCACTGTACAAAAATATTTCACTGTACAAAAATATTCTTTAGCATCATTTTAACAACCATAAAATTTAACCCTAAAATACTTAATGTCCACATAGCAATAGCTCTTCTTAAAAAAAAAATCATACAAAATTCTTTACTCAATGTAACTAGAGATTGTTTAACTTTTGATTTAAATAATCTGGTACGAATTCAGATATTCCTAGTCAGTTAAAATAAAACTAAGTTAACTGTTAACATTAACTTGGGGAACACTGAGCTATAGAAACTAGACAACTTCATAGGTACTCTATAATTCCCCCATAAAATGCAGTTCATATCTGTCCTCAAAAGCACGAGCTTTCTGCTCCACAGCTGTTTACCTCCTGCTTCTTCAGCTTTTAAGATGGTTTCATGTCTGGTCCAGTATTTACAGGTTTTGCTTGCATTTGGTAGCCTAAGAGAAAAATTCCACCTCTATTCCATCTAGAGCACCTTATGTAAACTTATTAAAGCAGCAAGAATCCTGTAGAACCCTCAGAGCATTTCATTGGGAAAAGAGCAAAACCATACAGGCTAAAAGACTCGGCATCTATGTTACCACACTGCCTGGTACAGCTCTCAGCAAACTGCCTAGGGTTGAAATAGGTATTTATTCTGCAGATACTGCACTACAGAAAGGCTAATCACACCTTCAGGTATGAAAGAAATACACTCTAGAACATACTCCTATTCAAATTGGCTGCTTTTTTCACTGATTTTTCAATCAGCCACAGAAGTTAGTAGGCAACATAAGTAGTTTTTTTGTGTACAGTGCGCTAGCTCCCCATGTGGACACCCTGATTAACAATACATGCAGAGTAGCTTACAGAAGTTAGAGTGATCCTCTTATTTAAAAAGTGAAGTATATTAGTGGTCTATGAATTTGCTCCTAACTTGCTAACAACTAAAAGTAGTTTATTCTACTTTTGTGTTTTGGTTTGTTTTTTTTTTTTTTTTTTAAATAGAATTGCTGGCTTAAGAAGCTCCTTCCAGCTGCTCTCCATTTCTCAATACTACCTCCTTTCACTTGTACCAACACAGCCATTTACATAGCCCTGCAGTTAATCTGAACTAATCCAAACCGAAAATATTCCCCTTTCCACCTAATTAATCTGGACTGATTCTCCAGACCGGCTCATCATACAACTACTTTAAAACATCACACAGCAGAAACACAGCTGACCAGAGTACGGCTCTGGTTATGTCAGCATAACCATTACTGTTGAAAGGAAATCGAAACATCAGCCAAGACTTCCTTCCAACATTTAAAAGCCTCTCTGGAGCAAAATGAACAACCTGGAAAAAGCAATTTTTATTGTAAGGCCATGGCATACATGGATAAATGGAGTATCCACAATCTGAAAATTCTTTTAGAAATGCAGCATATCCAGTCATCTTTTCCTAAAGCAGGATGACACTACTAGCCCCCAAAAAAACACTATCAACAGAAGGACTGGTGGTGTTACAGAGATTCACGAAATAGGCTAGGGGAGAAACAACCCAGAAAACTTAAATCTTAGCAAATACTTTGCCTTTAAGTCTTCTAAAAAGCTTTTACTACTCACAATTTTCCAAGACTTACTTCCCATAACAAGTAGTTTTCAGTTTCCTGGTATAAGCAATGAATGTGTTGTTTCATGCTCCACAAAAAAAAAATAAAATCTGAGTAGCTATTTGTAAAACAAATTCTCTTTTGGTTAATATACTATAACCACATTTTTTACATGCAATGAACTCGTAGGCAATCAGAGTGTTCACTGAGAGGCCAGAAGTCAAACAGCATCCACAGCCTCAAAGAAAGAAAATGGATACAGATGATCACATGCTGGCCTTGGAGCAAAGACAATTAAGTGATACAGACACACTAGACCTCTCTAAGTACTTATACAGCTAGATCATAATGCATTGCGTTTATGACTGGTTATTGCAGTCATACCTTAGAACTAGGCTACTGACAGCAATAAAGAATTAAGTCTCATCTCTAACAGACCCATAATACTGTACAGCTTCAGGAAAAGTCTTATTTACCATTTTGTTCTAAGTGCTGAGTCTCTGAGATCACTCAAACACAGCAGTAACACTGAATTCTTACAATAATGTGGTACCTAAGTAGCCTACATTTCCCATTCTTTAGTGACAAAGCCTAACTAACTGTGAGCTAAAGACTATTAGCAAAAGAGGCTCACCCCACATGCTCATGAAACACAGGAAATATTTTCTGCTATACAAAATCAATATAGCAAAAAGGTATAGTATGAACCATTGCAGGAGGGAATAATTTAAGAAATTATGTTCTTCAGGAAGGATACGTACACAAATAGGTTACCTTTTATCAATTATGGATTTGCACTAGCTTGATAGTTTCTAACAACAATCAGGAAAGTGAAGCCCAACTTCATTTACCCTTTCCAACCACAGTGGAAACCTACTCGCCTCTCATTTAAAGAGCAGCAGGAAAGCTGCTCTTTTGGTTAAGTTACTATAACATAAAATTCCACAAACAGATGCATTCAAATTTTTTGTTTTGCAGAACACAATCACTGTTAGTGACACTGTCTACAAGTCCTCCTTGAAGTGTACTTGCGTAATATGGTGGGTATGAATGCAACATCTTTCCTTCCTTTCTCAAAAAAATCTGCTATCTAATGTTTCTCTTTTAAAAAGTCTTTAGAAATTATCATGGGTTTTGAAAACTGTTTAACAAGCATTTACTTAGAGCAATTATTCTTCAAAATCCAAGTTCCACTTTCTGACTACCAGCTCACTTGCCTCGTCAGGGAACATTCAACCTTTATTTTGCTCTATTCTCTATTTCTTCAGTTTACAAATAGTTGAACCTGAACTTGGCATAGACTCATTCTGAAAAACTAATGCAGAATAATATACCATACTGCTTTGTGTATCTCCTTTAAAACTAATTTAATCAACACACTACCACTCAATATACACTGAATTAATCCAGAGGTTTAAAGATCAATGACAGCTGTGATTGCTAAGAAAGAAGATACCACTAAGAGATATTTTGTTATACTACCACAGATATCAGACTTTCTCAAGCATTTGTTACGTAACTGGACAAGAATTTTATTAATATAGGATTCCTCTCATCTTCAGTAACAGGAGTTTTATTTGCAAGTTTTATTTAAGCTATTAAAACTAAGCCATATTGGGTTTTTTTCTGGATGTCATCTTGCTTCCCCCTCCAAAAAAAAAGCACTATCAAGGTAATTCAATTAACAAATATTTTAGACAAGTTTTATGTTCAGAATAAAGGCTACTAAAAAAAAAAAAAAAAAAAACCACAGAGTGCACTATTCAGTTCCTAAGACTCTGAATTGTTTCTACAAACTAATCACAAGTACATTAAAATATTAAACATCACTCGTTTGAAAAGTACTAAAGGGTATTTAAGATCTTATGGCACTTTCCACAGATTGAGTAAAACCATTCTTACACTGAAGACTCCTATTTAGCTAACTGAACTCTGCAGCTCAAAAAAAACCAACACAAAAAACCAAAGCCAAAACACAAATAAACAATTGTCTGCCAATAAGGAACTCGAAGAAAAGTTTTAGTCAGGCAATAGTAATGATGTTTAATGGTTCTACCTCTTGAAGTAGTTTCTCTCGAAGTAACCAGCCTTTCAGTGTCTACTGATGTTGGGTGTTCATAAAAAGCAATCACCATTTTCTATAGAAGTGTTTTATAACTAAAACAGCATGAACTCCATCCTAATCTGCATGACAAGTTTGGGAACAGCATAGATTAAAGGATTTCACAAGTCCTATAAAAAACATCATTTTGAGAAGCAAGGAAAAAAAAAATCACTTCAGTTTGTTAATAAACTTTCCAATATTATGAAATTAAGAAAAATAATTTCATGAGATGGGCACATTTTGCTGCAAACTGGACACAATGAGTTTTCTTAGAAGTCACTTCATATACAGCATTTAGCTTGCTACTAGAAGAAACTGGCACTTTCAGTATAAAAGAAAACTGGTACATCATAGAAATGAGTAATAATCATGAGCATTGGTTTTCAATACCTTCTTGAAATACACACCAAAATCAAGTGCTCTGCATGCTCACAGAAGGCAAGTTGTATTATGTAATAAAAACTCTGGAAGAAAATAATCACTTTTTCTGCATTTAAAAAAAACAAAACATGAATGTTCCCAATCAAATAATTCCTGCAGACCGCAATATTTGCCTGTTATAAAACTAATGCCAAAATGAAAATTCTCCTCTACTTTTCTCAATACAGTGATGATCATGGGTTGTTTTCTCATGAACATTTGGCAAAATGAAGACATATGGGTGGGAAAGTGTCCAAGTTGAAAATTCTCTTTTCATTCAATAGTTTGCAATGACATTTTAATGTCACTAAGACACACTCGCTCAAGAAAACAAAAAAATAGAAGTCAGGGAGGGTAAGAGACCCGTTCTGCAGTTTGAAATTTAACATGTTTAGAAATACACATAATAGTTCATTACTATTTTCAGGAATTCTCTTGGAAGTTCCAGTAACCAATTTTAATTGCGTCTTTACACTCTACAGTTCCAGGAGACTAATACTTTGCTGTTGCCTCCCTCAAAAGTAGCACCAGTGGAAATCAAAAGAATGCAAGAGTGTTTTGTTCCTCACCACACAAGCCCTTTTTTGAGAAGCTAGCCTGTCCCATATGGTGGTGATAAATAGACTTTCCACTGCTGTCCAAGAAAGAGATTATCTGCCATATCTTGGAAAGAGGCAGCAAAAAATTGCATCGACTTTATGTACAGACTTAGCAACGACTCTCATCCAGCTGTGAGGACACAACAGCCCTGTCCACAGTAACGCTGCTGTTCAAATGGCTGAGAAAAGACTGACTGACTCAAGATTAACCTCGTACTTCTTTTGTCTTCTGACGTGAAGGAAAGCCTCTTACCCCAGAAGTCATAATTTTATAGTCTACATTTACCATGCATACAAAGACAACAGGAGCTTTGTTATGGCACTGGAGTTTCAAAGTCTTTCTAGTTTCCTTCACTCAAACCATGCAAAGCTTGCTTCACCTGTTTCACCTTTTCCTCACTTCCAGGCCCCCTTTATAGAAGCATTCCTCTGCACAACACAGTTGGTCCACTATATTTTCGTTTAATATAAGATATATCTTGTTCTCTACAGGCAATACTACACTTTCAGAAAGTATGTACAGTCATTTGATTAGAGTAGTGCATTCTACAAGATGTGGACAGGGCACAGAAGTTGACTTTTTTTTTTTTTAATATTAAGAAATCCAACTTTTACGTCCAATACAAAAGACAGGAAGGAGGCAGTAACTATCTTGCATCATCCCGACAGAAAATGTGAGGGAGAACATACTACAAGCATTTTTCCCAGCAATATGAAGCATTAAGTCTAAGGACTACTGTCAGAGGATACAATGAAGTTATGATCAGGTCCAAGTCATTTTAACTTACATTAAAAACTTCAATGAACCCGATCATTTAGCTCTTTTGTTCAGTGAGAATGCCATCTTAACAGCAGTATTTTCTTCCCAACTTCATTTTATCACACGAAACATTTTATAAAAACTACTAGTTCTGAAATTTCTTGAGTATATTTATCTGATAAAACAAAACAAAAAAGATCAAATTTAAACAAAAAAGAAAGTATAGTAAACTAGGAAAAACAGCCCTCCAGATATGCATAGATCAGATACAATCCAACTTCACAAGCTATTCAGTCTCAAGCCCTCCTAAGTTAGCTGGAAAACTACTTCAATGGTACTATCATAAAGTTGATTGATTTTACTATTAAAAATAGTAGATGTTTACACACATAGTATCTTGCTCCATATTTAACTGTTGCCAGCCACAACCCTTGAATTTAGTAAGACTGTTTGTTCAACAGCTGACCCAGAAGCATGGTGAAGAGAAACATAATACTTCCAAGTCAATTTGAGCCTCATCAGTTCTTAAATGAAAAGCCAATAAAGGAAAAGAGCCTGAAGCAGTTTATCTTGCATTGAAAAAAGCAGAGCTCACATTTCCAAATTCTTCTGGCTAAAATTTGATGAGACAACAGAAAGAATTTAAAGAATATTCTTCTAAATATCCCAAGAAAAAAAAATATTTTATCCTATTATGTTACCACACTTCAGGCAAATCTTCAAAGATTTGACTTGGTAGGTCAGAGTGTCTACAGTTAGGTAACACCAAACACTTGTATTTAAGCTTAAAAGAAAAACTAAGAAGCTACCTTCCTATTCCCCCTGCTCAGTTGTCCAAAGGGGACTCCTCCCTACCCCCAAACAAAATCCACTATGCTATTTTCTCACTGCTGTGGAATATTCCTTATATTCCAGATCACAAATGCACTTCAGTCCTGATCTGTATAAGTCTTTGCCAGCCCTATCTTCATTTTCTTTTAAAAAGAGAATGTCACCACATTCAACTGGAAGAACACAGGGCTGTTCACCAGGGACTAGGATAAGGTCAAATTAATCTCCAGTCATCATCAGAACCAGGATATGAATTAAGCCTCCAAAAACATATTAGTTGAGTAATACACACAGCCCTCTTAAATGTTTCTTTCCCTCCTCCTCAGCTACAAGCATGGATTTATAAAAAGAGAAGCCTCTACAGGCACAACAGGTTGGACATAATGAAGCACTGTTTCTATAGTCCTCTAGGTACCAACTTGAAAGGATGCTTTGCTAGTAGCAATGATTGGAGAACACTTCTCCAGAGACCAAAGAAAAAGTAATTCAATTTCAGTTGGTGAAAACTAGTATCTAGGAATGGCTGTTTTATAGACATTCTTTTTAGCTTCATATTACAGAAATGAATCAAGACTATATTAATTCAAGAAAATTCTTATTACCAAAAAACAAAGAACTTCCTTGTGTTACTCACAATGAACTCCCCAAGCTTTCCGATTAACACAAAAAGCAAACAGATAGTGTTTGTTGTATCTTTCCTTACTGCTCCATAAACAATGGAAAGAGGGGGAAATTGGAAGTATCTTATAAAGAGTTCAGGAATACAGATTGGGAAAACTCCAGGTTAAAAAAGATTGCAACTATTTATTATCCAAGAAATCCTTCATTTGCAAAGCAATGCAGTGTTTCAAGTTAAACCTGTGCAACCTTATTTCTTGCATATTACCATTATTCACCTTAAAAAAAAAAAAAGGTTGCTTTCTGATACACTAAAGAGATAAAGAATTTAAGAGACTCACAGAGTACAGAAAAACAGAAATTTACCCAATCATTCCACTGAGGCAAAAGAATGGATGATATTATGGGGGCGGGGGGGGAGGCGAGCAGGAACCAAAAACCCCACTCCCCCACCTTTGCCTAGTGTAAGGGGAAAACCAGAGTACTGTTGTAGGAGCTGGCTAAAAGCCACACCACTAGAGTTCTTAGCTGAGAAAAAAAAAAAAAACTAAGACTATCAGGCAGGCCAGATATTCTGAACTCAATGTGCAGTGCACAGGTTATCAGTCTTCAATTAAGCAAGCTGGATTTTGAGCAAGACCTAAGCAGTGAGATTACTAGACTCCCAATATAGCATGAAGCAACACTGCATTTTTGTATTCACTATAGAGTAAATCAGAGACTAAATGTTTAGTCATTGCCTCAAACACTTCTGTTTGGGTTTGGTTTTTTTTTCCTCCAGAAACCCAAATGAAATCTGTTCCCTACTTTTACACAATTTTGTACTTACTGCTGGAAGTAGAGACTGCATGTTCTGGTTGGAGTCAGCTATAGTGGCTAGGTAAACCAAGTTCGTATGCAGCATCTGCTGGTATCTATCAAAATAAACAAAAGCAAAACAGACCTTAAGCCATTAATACAATAACATGTGAATTTAATTCTACACACGTAAAGAAAGTTACCAATGTAAAACCAGATTCAAGAGACTTAAGAGTACCATTACTAGGAATTGTAAGCCTTTTCTCTCAACTATTACCCAACCTTTCCCAATGTCTCCATCAAGTCTGTGCCTGTGTCTTCTCTACAACTTCTGTCTTGCTATGAAAGCCTAAAGCTGGGTGACATTGATCTCACCTATTTCATTTCCTGCCCCAAACTAGGTCACCAGGAGACACATGTGCATGACTGGGGTCATTTCCATCACAAACACTAAGGAAAGAAAGCACATTTTATTATGTCCCCAGACGCAAGATATCACAGGTTTATGTGAATCATGACCAAGAGCAGCGCAACTATTTCATCAGGACCCTGAGCTTCGGGAATTTGCTACGGAATAATTTTTTCTGCTGCAGAATCACATTCCAAGGTCTCAACAACTAGCCCACAGTCACAAGAATAACCTTGAAAGCAGGAACAGATTATGAATACTACAGGCTTGCATACAGCTTGATACAGTAACTGTGCTACAATAGAAGCATTCCCTTAAAGCAAAAATACCTACCATTTATGACCCCCACTCCTACCCCCCAGAATACCAGTTCTCAAGAGCCATACTGTGATGCCCCACCTGTCACATAACTGAGCATTTGTCTGATGACAAGGGTACCATAATAACCCTATGCCAGAAAAGAGTAATGGGAAAATATTTCCTTAGTAAATCATCCCTTCCACAGTTCTCTCAGACCACTCTCCAGAGATCCCACTAGACAGCAAGTCCACATGGGATATTCTGGCAAGCTAAACTTTTAAGACAAGCTTGTTTGTTCTTGGGCAAGTGGTAAACAGGTATTTTTTAAACATGTTATCAGGAAGAAAGGTCCACTCCTACATGATTTTGAATGGTTTGAGAAGAAAGCTACTTCTTTCCCGAGTATAATTCTGATGCAGAGGAAACAGATCTTGGTTATACAATCCTCATTTTTATGAGCGTCATCATCATGTTATCAACTCACAGCAGTCAAGTTGCAGCATTTCAGTGATAGTCATATAGCAAATACAAAAATCAATTTTAAGTGTAGTATCTGCAGCAATACTTTCCTATTCTTCACAGCACAGTTCTTGTACAAAGTGAGCTAAGCAAATCAAGAATAGTGATCAAGATGGAAAATCACCCAGTACACAGTAGATTTGTATTAATGTCTTACTGAGAGCATTCAGATGTCTTTCCTTTGTTCTGATAGTCCATTATACACTGAATAAGATGGTTATTTTCATCCAGCATCTGAAATGATAAAAAAGCATGCAGTAAGTTTTGTGTTATTTATGGAAAAAAATTAAGATAAATTTGAGTCTTGCTCCTCTTCTCAGAGTTTTGAAAAACAAACAAAGTAGTACTCCAGAAAGTTCTACATAAATCAATTATTTACAGAATACTCTTTTGCTTTCATCTTCCCTCCCCCCACCCCAATTAGTTTTACAGCTTTCAGTTCAAGGGTTTCAAGCCACTATTACAGCTACATTTGTGAAGCTTCCCATTCAAATACCTATTATACTTCAGAAGTGTCCAGGAAAATGAACATATGTCAATTACTTTTCTAGAAAAAAAAGAAAAAAAAGGGAGTAGTCATCCTAAAATTATGGGAAATTACAGATCTCATGGCTTTTTACAAAAAGCTCACAAATTCAAGGTGTTCCAAGCTACATAAACAGGAAAAAAAAATAAAGCCTGGTTTCCTAGAGCTGTACATCCCCACACTCGTATCTTTTTAACCACCCTCCCACATTCTGATCAGATAAGAGTCAGCAGAACCATGGCTAATCTGAGCTACCAGCCAAGTTACCCAAGTCAACTCAACTAAATGGAAAATTTACTGCCAAATGGAAAATTTTGCATTGATTCATCCCTTTGCTTCCTCTCAGTGGAAGGCTAGTTTAGAGCCCTTTACTGTACCCAGCTGCTGAGTTTCACAAAATTAACAGGATCTTAACCATCTCCAAGACTCTTGCCTTCTTCCAAACATGGTTGAGACTAGCCAAAAGGTTCATGCTTCTACAAGGAAAGCACAAACACTGTCATTACATCACCTTTACTTCCCTAGAAATCCAACTTAAATAAATTCTATAGATGGGGCAGGGCGGGGGGGAGGGGAAGTAGTGACTTTTTTTTCTTCTGACTAATCCATCTCTAATATAAAAAAAAAGGTATGAAGTCAGAAACCTCATCCAGTCCACTCAGGACTTCTATCCATGTAAGAACGAGCCAATCAGCCAAGTCCTCCTGAAATCAAACCGATAATTCATCAGAACTGACTAGAACAATCCCTGAGCAATTATTTTGCTTGAAACTCCTGGATCTGGAAACACTGTCATTAGGCACAAAACACAGACAGAACTGCAGTATTTTGAGTTACTGTCTGAGCCTCAGAAACTAAGCAAAACCGTAGCTGCACACTCCGAAGATCAGAGTGCTATACATACATTTCACATGTACCAACATCAAGTTTTGTACGAAACACAGTGGCCACTTCCACCAGAAAGGAAAAAAAAAAAAAA
>VXBL01002781.1:49444-74500 GCA_013400195.1 Aramus guarauna | reverse complement strand
CCGCGCCAGGCCGAGTCATTACGGATTAGCTCACGCCCACGGCCCTGGGGGAGCCCCGAGAGCGCTCGGGGCAGCCGGGGGACCCCCCAGGCCATCGGCCAGACTCGCTCCGGCCGCTCCCCCACCCCCGCGCGGCCTGCGCACCCCGCCCCGCCGCAGCCCGCCCGCTCGGCGCCCCGGACCCTCGAACAAGTGCCGAAGAGCGAGAGACAGCGCCTTGCCACCGCCCCCGCCGAGACGTACCCCGAGCACAGCAAGCGCGGCCCAGCCGCGGCCCCCACTCCCAGCCGGGGCCTTGGAGCTCCGAGGCGCCGCCACCCCGTTCCCCGCGCGGCCCGACGGCAGGAAGCAGCTGCAGCCCCCGGGGCCGGGCCCGGCCCCTCCTCTCCCCTCGCCCTTACCTTCTGGATGGCGGCCGGCGTGATCTCGCCCTTCCCCCGCTGCCTCGGGGCCGCGAACGCCACCGACATGTCGGGCAGCTACCAGGAGGGTCCGCCCCACCACCCGCCCGCTCACGCGCCCCGCGGACCCAGCAGCGGCNAAAGGAGCTAATACCTTTGATACCAAAGTCAAAGAGAGCACTTGCAAAGGAAGCCTTGAATCAAGGCTTTCCTCAGAACGTCTCCCACCTTCCAGAGGAAGGCAGCACACATTTAAAGCTTAGCAGACAGGTAGGCCTTCAGACTCCCAGTTAGACAGTTGCATTCTTCACTGTCACCATGTAAGCTGGACCTCTTTGAGGGTTGAAAAAAAAAAAAAAAGGAATGCTAAGGCCAAAAGGAAAGCAAACAAGAAGGAATACAACTGTATCCTAGACATGGCTGCGGGCACTGTTTTATACAAGTTTGATTGAGCAGTTGCTGATACAAAATTGAAATAGTCCTTTGAAAGAGTTATAAACACCTACCATCAAAAGAGAATTTAGTTTCCAGCTGGATGAAGATACCTCCAAGGCTTCTGACAACTTATGTACATTATAAAGATCCTTCAGCTTTAACTATACCAGAGTTTTGCTGGCACACCACCATCAAATTAATGGTTTGACTACAGCACAAGAAAAATTTAATTGCCTGCATTCTCTATATGCACCCCAGCAACTTGAAGTCTCTACTGACTACCGTTAGGCAGCTTCCCACCCAGTAGGTATGTATTTTTCATCTACACTTCTCAAACACTGACTTCTGCTACACTACCTTGGAGGTGTCCATTTTAACTCTGGGGTCTTCTTTGCGGTCCCAATCCCTGCAACCTTGTTCACACTCTCATTCCTTACTAAATCATGGGGTATCTATACCTACCTGAAAGGCTCCTACACAAGGAGCCGGTAGTACTCTGAAATCAGTTTGATTCACGGTTATCTACACCAATAACAGCGCGAGCCTTGAGTTAAGTTTCTAAATACCACCAAGTTACCACTGAACTTGAACACGCTCCTTTGCTTCTGCTCATACAAAGCATCGTGGGCAAACCCGGGTTATGCTTTTCGCATTGCTTCAGCGAGTTAACTTGCTCCCTCCCACACAAGCTTAAATGGAGTCGTCCGGAGTCGCTGTCATTGGCTCCGACCACAATGTTCTTCTTTAACAACGCTCAAAGTTTAGGGGGCAGGGGGGACCCTTACAACCCGGAGGATCAAGTTTGGGAGCTGCAGCCGCCGCTTACCCCGCGGCGGCAGAGCGCAGACTTAGGCAGGCTTTACTAACAACCCGACTGAAGTCCGACTTACAGGCAGCCCTCACAGGAAGGAGCCACTCGATTCCTCCGTCGCCCCACCGCGCCAGGCCGAGTCATTACGGATTAGCTCACGCCCACGGCCCTGGGGGAGCCCCGAGAGCGCTCGGGGCAGCCGGGGGACCCCCCAGGCCATCGGCCAGACTCGCTCCGGCCGCTCCCCCACCCCCGCGCGGCCTGCGCACCCCGCCCCGCCGCAGCCCGCCCGCTCGGCGCCCCGGACCCTCGAACAAGTGCCGAAGAGCGAGAGACAGCGCCTTGCCACCGCCCCCGCCGAGACGTACCCCGAGCACAGCAAGCGCGGCCCAGCCGCGGCCCCCACTCCCAGCCGGGGCCTTGGAGCTCCGAGGCGCCGCCACCCCGTTCCCCGCGCGGCCCGACGGCAGGAAGCAGCTGCAGCCCCCGGGGCCGGGCCGGGCCCGGCCCCTCCTCTCCCCTCGCCCTTACCTTCTGGATGGCGGCCGGCGTGATCTCGCCCTTCCCCCGCTGCCTCGGGGCCGCGAACGCCACCGACATGTCGGGCAGCTACCAGGAGGGTCCGCCCCACCACCCGCCCGCTCACGCGCCCCGCGGACCCAGCAGCGGCGGGAGGCGGCAGCGATCAGGGAAGAACGCGGGGGGCGGGGCGGCTGCCCAGCGGGACGGCCCATCCCCGTCCCGCCGGGGAAGTGTGAAGAAGGACCGGCTGCTCCTCCCCCCTTCCCACTGCGACGGGGAGCCCCGCTGAGGCCGTGGCCGCCTCGCACCGGTTGGCCAAAACAACGGGACGGAGAGTCGGCGCTGCGCTGTTTGAGCGTAACCTCCCCTTGTCACGCCACCTTCTCGGCTACCCCTTTCCCTTCGCAGTGTTGGTACGTTCCTGCCCAACGCGCCTCAGCGCCGGACAGGCAACGAAGTGGTACGGCCGGCGGGGGGGATGGGAGCGCTGTGGTGCGCACGTTACAAGGGACGCGCTCCGGCTGTGCCGAGCGGCGCGCTCTCCTCCCCCCTCTACCCGCCGCGACAGTTGGTTGCACCCGGGCAGCCCGCTCTCGCGGCCGCGCTGGGCCGGGCGGGGGGAGCCACCTCAGGGAAGCGCCGAGAGGCGGCGGCCGGTGCTGTTCTCCCGTAGCGAGGCCGCGGCGGATTCGGCCTGTGAGGGGAGTTGGCACCGGACCCGGTGCTGACTGCCGGGGGAGGTGCTGCTGCTGCCGTGACACTGTTGCCGTTTGTGCTGCCGCCGCTGCCTGCGCTGACAGGTGGTGTGGGGGGGCACAAACCATGAAGAAAAAAGTTGGTGAGGCGGCAGCTGGCGCTGTGCGACCCCCGGCCCGTTGGTGCGGGGCGGCTTTCCGTGCCGGCCTCGGCGGCCGCAGCGTCCCTGTCGTGAGGACGAGAGGGAGCAAGGAGAAGCAGTTGCTGCTGCAGCTTTAAGTAAATTATAGACGCTGAAAGTGCTAAAGTCAGCCTTGGTTTTTTTCAGTGCGGCCGCTGGAGGGAATCTCAGTTTCACCACAGATCCTCACACACAAGTTTGCAAAGTCTAAGACTATACTTTCCAAGGATGAGAGTTTCAAAGGGTAATCGTACAGTACGGTTGAAAATCCCCAACTAAAGCATTTAAAATCTGCTTTTTCCCGGGCACGTCCCCTGCTCGGCCTGTGTGCTGCTCAGTGCCGCACTGCGGGCTGCGAGTGCCGTCTCCGTCCCAAGCTACGGCCTTCCCTAAACCGATGGCTGCTCCTGCGGTTGGCAGAAGCGCGTGGTGCTGCGGCTGATGGGACGCTGCTCGGTGGTGTCATGACGCCACACCACGGAACGTGAATTTTGTTGCTTCCTCGGTGCGTTGCTTGCTCTGTTCCTCAGCTGCTACTGGCTGAAGTCCCTGGCTCTCCCCGCAAGCCCGAACCCCTTTGGTTACAGCACACATTTGTCAGTGGCATCCATGGCCACCCCGTGGCTGTACAGCTGCTTCCCAACTGGCATGCTCTCTCCTCAGACTGTTTCTAGGCTGGCTCCTTTCCCCAGCCCCGTGGAGATTACTCTTCCTGGCTCTGCTGTCTTAGGACCAACTGTGTCTGCCCATCACCCCCTGCCTTTTTCCCTTGACAACTCTTTCCCAGGCTGCTGGCTCCAAGCTGTTCCTGCATTCCTACAGCATCCCCCTCTCCAGGCGCCCACCACCTGGGCCTGATGCTCTCTGCTTCCAGCATGGCACTGCTTCTGTCCTGTCTCTTCAGATTATACAGGACCCTGCGCTGATGTGATGCTAATCTGACTTGCTCTCTCTCCTCTCCAGAAAATGTCTCTGGCCCAGTCCTTGGACTGAAGGTCATGATAAGGAGGAGGAGAGGTGGTAGCATATCCATTAGACAATTTGTGTTTCTAACCATTCCACTCATCACCATGGTATCTGGGTCCATTTTTTATACTAGTAGGGTGTTTTTTTCTGTCTCCCACACGCTACTTATCATCATCATCATCACCACCACTATGATACTTGTAGGAAACCAAAAGAAAGGGTTGAAGAAACCTGTTTTTTCTAAAGTTGATAGTCTTCGTGGTGATTCATGGTTATTATTGTATATCTTGGAGTGAACTCATAGAATGACTGTCGTAATAGCTCTGTGCTCAAATTGATACTATTTCTAGTTACTATACATGACAAGGAATCCTAGGAATGAAGAATGCAAGACAGCCATGGCCAAATCAGCATGTCATCAGAAGGTACCATCTCCTAGCCAGTTACAAATAGAATTCCAAGGACTTATTTATTTAGCACATACTTAGCTCTGGAGAACTGGTGATGTGTCTGAAAGTGTCCCAAGGCTGCAGGCATCTTCAGCAGCTGGAGGGCAAGCATGTTCTCATGAAATACTCTGAACACTGGGAATTCCACTGAATGTTATTCTTTTCCCACAAGTATAACTTGTCTTGCTCTCATCCTCTGGTTACCCAAACACTGTTTATAAAATATTTTCGATTGGGGTGTCTTGGTGATTGCAGCATTTGAGACAATGTGAGTTAGATGTCAGCCACATAAATAATGCTTTTAAGATCTGAATGCCCCACCGTATTCTCCCACATTTTCAGGTTGGTTTTGAGTGGAGGAAAAAAAAATAGGCTTGCAGGATGCCACAGGCGAGGAACATTGAAATGAAAGGAGTCATTTCCCATGTATTTCCCTAAACAGTCCAAATGAAATATGTGGAATTCCTATTTCCATGCAGAATATAGGAGAACAGTGTTTGGAATTCAACTGTATCAGTTTTTAGAGGATGATAAAGATCATTCATTCATTCATAGTAACTAAAATCTTCTCCTTTGCCTAATTTTGTCTGACGATTAAATTAAATCAAATCAAATCCATTTATTCCCCTTTGTGATGATTTTTCATTCATCTGTTTAACATTTTGGACTTCCATATTCATAAATAGCAACAGATCTAAAGAAATACTGAAAAAAAAGCTCTGTTTTTTGTTACCATGTAAAGGGAAATTCGCACTCAAAATCAACATTTAAATAATGGCACAGATGCATACAAGCAGGGAAATAGATAGCTGCAATGGAAATGTGCCACATGTCTCAGAACACATAACCACAACAGGGTGTCTCTTTTATGACTTTCTTAATGCACTGCAATATGCCTAGATATCAAAGGACATATGGTATATTTTCTCTTTAATTGCACATTTCTTTGCTCTTGTGAGTTGCTCACAACCTTAACATTATTTAATTGTAATTTAGATGCATAAATCTAGACCATCATCAAGAGTTTCAAATGCAAATACGTTTCAATCAGATCTTCCTCCACCTCTCTTCCAATTTTTGTCTGTGTAGTGTCTTTTTTCTTGATGTGTATTTGTGTATGTCAGTTTTTTGAGAGAGAGAAAAGAATGCAGAGGAGAATGGGTCCTTTTCTGAAAGATTTTCTCCTCATGTTTCCAACTTGCATTTCTCAGTAACAAGTAGTAGGTAAAGATACAGTTCCTGAGACTCAGGTCTGGAAAGCATTAACATTTAGTTCCTAGAGAAAGCTATCTGAAATGAAGTGCTAACAGTAGAGCGATTTTAGTCTTAGGATTGTGTCACAATTCCTCATTGCAGAGGAATTCATTTAGTTTTGGAGAAACCTGTAATATTTGCAGTAATCCAGTCTTCCAACAATTCTGAGAAAAATGGTAAGTGATCTTCAGTTTCTGTCTATATTTTCTGCCATTTTTATTACATGATTTTCCACAAATTCTCTGGAATAGAAGAGAGAAGCAAGAAGAGGAACCAGCAGACATTAGCATCCACAAGCTCGAAAATACGGAATGCTGATTCATCATAATTTTCAAATTTATATTTAAAATTAAAATTTCAAACTTGGCATTTACAAAGCTATATATACAGGAGAGAAGACAGCAAAGAATTTTATGGTAGCACCATCTGCTTAAACTTGCTTGACTAAAGGTCTCAGTATAAGAGCTGAGAATGGTTCCTGAGAGTTAGATGTTTCTCAGACAAAGCCTTTAACGTGTTGGTGACAGCACCTCATTTTGTGCATTCACTTCAGATTAATTAAAAAAAAAAAAAAGAAAACATTTTACTACAGTAAGTATGATAGCTCAGGGTCTACTGCTAGTAAGATGACAGGGTGAATTTGAGCCTTTTCTTCAGGGTAGACTATGTTTTCAATTTGTGATTAAAAAAAAGAGGTGTTTATGCATGTGTTTTGTGTTTTGTAATATCAGCAATACAGTCAGGTAACAGAGCAGATCCCAAGGAAGGAGTGTCTTTTGGTGTACGAAAAAAGAAGACAACAAAAGGAAGAAATGGTATTTTTGGGTTAGTATTTCTTCACCAACTGAACTTGGTGTTATCTTGTAACTTTGGTGGGATTTTCTATGTGCCCAGTCTTCCTGTTAATCTGTCGCGTTGCAAAATGGTGCTTGCACCTGAAGGCCTGCCAATGTAAATGGTTGAATCTTGAAAGCTGTTCCAGTTCTGCTTATTTAATAAATGGTAATTTGTTACAAAAATACACAACAATATCAGACTGTTGGTAGGGTAAACAGTGCTTTTTGATTCCTATAAGAGATTGCACTAACAGGATAAATTTGTCTTGAATTTATTCTGTCAGCTTCCTGCCTGTTTGGTTTTTTTTCGATTTTATCATTTATATTCCACACTGGTTATTGTAGAGAATATTAATAAGAAGTAGCACCTGAAGTGCAAGCCTATATGTTCTGATATAGAACGAAGTACCCAAACAGCACTGCACACTACAGGGATATTGGTGGCTCTGCCACGTTCCAGAGGGACAATAACAAAACCAGAAAAAAATCATTGGGATGCTAAATTTTTATTCTAGTATCTGTCATTTAGTCTGCAAATGTAAATATTTAGAATAAAGAAACTCACAGTGTGTTCAGCAGTTTGCAGTAATGGGAGTAAGTCCAACAGCTGCGGTGAGAAAATCTTTTTGTGTCTTGATTTTATTCTACAGAAGGGAATCTCTAGCTACTAGGAACCTATGCTATAAATAAAGGATAACAAAATGGCTAATGGAAGCCTCCTTAAAGCTGAAAATTCTTCAAGAATTCTTAGAGATTAATATTTTATTTTAGGACACAGAAGCAAAGTACTATAGTTCACTAACTTCCTCATTTTTTGAATGTTGAAAGCAAAGCAGAAAAGATAAATGTCAGAAGGCACTGCTAAGCAGCGCTGAATAAAAGGTAGCAATGATCTTGACAATCTGAATATTCATATCTGTTAAAGGCAACACATTTGCAATGGAGAGGTATACTATTCTTCTGGAGATGCTTCTGAGGACTCTCACTTCTGCATCATCTGCATCATCTTCAGCTTCTGCCTGACTCATGACCATGAAGGTCAGAGGAGATGACTGAACGCTACAGGACAGTAGTTCTCCCTTATTGTCACCATCCTAATCAACAACTTCCTGAGGGAATACAGAAAGATAGTTGTGTCAAGTGCAATTTTCTTTCACCAAGCCTGATCTCATGGCCTAAAGAAGATCTTCCTTATTCTGCTAGCAGTGATGCTCCCAATGATGCCCAGAATGCTGTTGGCCTTTGCTGGAAGTGGCTCATGTTCACCTTGTCCACCAGGACCCCCAGGGCCTTTTCTGCAAAGCTGCTTTCCTGCTGGTTGGTGCCCAGCAGGTACTGGTGCCTGGGGTTGTTCCTCTCCAGGTGCAGAACTTTGCACTTCCCTTTGTTGAACTCCATGAAGTTCATATCTGCCCATTTCTTCAGCCTGTTGTGGTCCCTCTGAATGGCAGCATAACCATCTGGTGCATCAGCCACTCCTCCCAGTCTTGTAACATCTGCAAACTTGCTGAGGGTGTGCTCTCTCCTGTCATCCAGGTCATTAATGAAGACATTAAACAGTACTGGCCCCAGTATTGACTCCTGAGATGTATCACTACTGACTGGCTGCCAGCTGGACTCCATGCCACTGATCACAACCCCATCAGCCTGGCAGTTCAGCTTTTTTTCGGTACACCTCACTGTACACATATTTAATCTGTACTTCATCAGTTTGCCTACAAGAATGTTATGGGAGATAACAGTCTAAAGCCTTACTAAGGTTGAGATCAAAATAAAAAGTACTGCTCTCCCCTCCCTGCATGCTCAGACAGTGTCTCTGTATTGCTCCAGGTCACCTGTCCCTGATTCCGTCTCTGGTATGCTTCCTTTTTGTATTTGGGTTGTGTCAGGAGCTCCTTCTTCCTCCCTGCAGGTCTCCTTGCTCAATTTCCTGCAGGTCGGAGTGGACCATCAGCTTGGAGGAGCTGATTGTTGAAAACTGATCAGCTCTCTTGGATCCCTCCACTCTGCAGGGCTGCATCCCATGGGACTCTTTCAAGTAGGTCCCTGAATGAGCCAAATTTTGCTCTCCTGAAATCTAGGGCTGTGATCCTGCTTTTTGCTTTGTTCCTTCCTCTCAGGATCCTAAACTCCATTTTCTCATGGTCACTGCAGCCAAGGCTGCCCCGGACCTTCACATTGCCAACCAGTCCTTCCTTGTTTGTAAGTGTGAGGTCCAGCAGAACACTTCTTGTTGGCTCCTCAAGCACCCTTGTTAGGGATTTGTCATCAATGCACTCCCCAAACCTTTTGCATTACTTGTACCCCCTCCAGCCATGGTTAAAATCCCTCATGAGGATCAGGGCCTGCAAACATGAAGTTTCTTCCAAGAAGAAGGCCTCTTCTACTTCTTCTTCCTGATCAGGGAGTCTGTAGCAGACACCCAAAACAACTTCACCCATGTTGTTCTGCTCCACCAGCTCCCAGTTGACTCCTCATCTGTCCCAAGGCAGAGCTCCATGCTCCATTCCTGCTGCTGTCTCACATAAATGACATTTGGTTTTGTTCTCTTCTGCCTTCTCTCTTTGTTGGTATACTCTATATACTACTTTTTAAATCATAGAAGAACAATAATGGCCATTTAATATTGTGTTCTTTAGCTTTCTATACATAGTGTATCTCAAAGCCGATGTATATGGTATCAGAAGGTCTTCAAGATTAATTGTTTTGATAAATAAAATTAATAAATTATACAATGAAATACAAAGCAGTACAGTTATATCTGACCAAAAATAGATTACAGAGATAGTCTTGTCACTGTTAATAACCAGTGGTGCCATTTCTCTTGCACGGCACCTCAGTGACAACAAAGCACAACAAAGAAACAATATACTCACATTTCTGTAAATATGCTTTGTGAGTATTACTATGCTTGAAACTAATTTGGGAAAATGTACTCTAACTAAAATCTTGTTGTATTGAATGTACATTTCTTGTTTTCTGCTTTAAATATCTGTGAGATTCTTGCTTCTTGCTTGCTTTCTTCCACTTTTCAAGTATTTTCAAGGATAAAATTATGATGACTGGAGATCCAGTTGCAGAGTAAGGCTCTATAACCTTTCTGTTACACCTGATGATTCCTCTTAGCATGAAATTACAGATACAGCATATTCATATTTTATAATGTTTAAAAAGAAACAAAAATAAATATATATTGAAGACACATATTGCAACATAGCTTGTACCATGGAGTTCACCCTTCCAGAAGTGGTCCTGTTTCTGTTTGTCCCCATTGCTGTATTTGGTATGTGTGCAGGGATTTAGTCATTGGGACTGCTTAGAGACACATGATTCACTGAAGGACAAAACTCCTTTCCTGTGGAACCTTATTCATTTATACCTGACTGTCCTGAGTAGTTCCATCATCAGTGGAAACACAGTAACTGAGTAGGTATGTATTTTCAAGAGCCAGGAAAATAATTAGGAAAAATAACTATGATACTCAGAAATGTTTCTTTTATCTAGTCCGAATTTCTAACCATAGACTGTGCAGGTACAGTGAATGGTTTCTTGGAATGGTAGTGTCTCTAACTCGCATTACAGTAAACATATATAGAAATATATATATGTATAATATGCGTCTATGCATGCGTACTTCTTTTCAAGCAGGAGCAAAAGGGCAGAGAAGGAAGATGCTTCGTGTGAGTGCAGTCTGTGAGAAGAGGTACCCCGGGTACAAAACAGGAGGTTGCATCCATGGGAAGAAGCCTGGCCTGTAGGGCTGATGGCTGCTGGAGCACTGCTCTTTCCCTGTTACACTGCTGAGGAAAGCAGCTGCGTAACTTATATGGACCTCTGTAATGATGGCAAAACGTTTGGATATTCCCCTGTCATGTGAAGTGTCCTTCTGCCTGCCTGGGAGGACCTCCCGGGGTGCTCACAGGAGTAGGCACACCAAAAGGTGGTGGGAAGGTTGAGCTCCAGGAGAAGCAGGGAGCACACACAAATACACTGTAATTACAACGCCTATAGCTGGTATTTGCAAGGTAGGAACGACAGGCCTTGGTCTCCCCTTGTTTTAGAATGAGGGCAACAAAGGATGAGTGCTAGAAATAGATAAATTGCCTTTGAACTACCCTACAAGGAGAAATTTTCTCTAAGCAACATATGAAACCAGAAAAAAAAAATAGTAACTGTGTTGATTTCTAGTGTTCATTTTGCTTTAAGGACATAGCAATGCTTTTTACCACTCCTCATCTTTTCCTTTCATTCAGCACGAAATTTTAAAGCATGGCTCTAGTCTAAAAAGATACTCTAGAAAAGTATCATAGTGTTATTACATAATCACTATATATTATTTTGCAAGTGAAATAGCAATTTTTCAGTCTGAAAATCAAGCTGAGTTTGCTCTGGATATCAGTGAGAAAAAATCTAATTTAAAAGACTCATTAGAAGCCTTCTTGATGGGAATGTGAGTCATAGTAATACCTATGTCTCTCTTGTATTGATTCTATAGGGAAAAAAAATGAGTCTTTTGTTCAATGACATCACCTACACTTTAGTATTAAATACTACTAGCTTCTGATAATGATAAAATGGCATTTTGCATAACTTTCTAAATACATTCACAATTTTGCTGTTAGGGTGTATTTTTTTTTCAGGAATAAGGTATCGTTGCTCAAATAAATTCATTATGCCATTTTCTAAATGCTACATTCTTTCTTACTCATTCCAAGTGGGCCTTTGATTCTGCCATATATGATGCATCATTTTACCCTGCTGATTCAGCTGTCAGGAATAATTCTGTCTGGAATAGTTCTGTTTTGTAGGATTCAGGGTTTATGTATTTCTTGAAAATTTTAAGTATAGATTTTCTTTTTCGTTGATCTTTGTCTTTCCCAGACTTCCTCATAGTGTTTGGTCAGCATCAACTTGAAAAGTTGACTAGATACTGGCATGGACAAGAAACTATAACCCATAAATCAAGAATAGAGGTAATTTTGCTCTCTGGGGATAGGAAACAAAAGTCTGAAATTCATCAGAAATGGTGACCAGGAGAGCCAAGTGGAAGAGGTAGTGGTCAAATCTGGTGAAGAGAAGCAGATAAAACCTCCTGTGTATATTGATATTTATTAGTTCAGATCTAATTTTTGTAAGCAAAATAATAAATGGTAAGGCTAGAACAGAGGAGAAAACTTGTAATGGATTGAAAATGCAACAAGAAATTGCCTATGAAAATTTTTGCTGGCCTAGTTAAAATAGAAGTTGTATAAGCTCTAAAACAAGTAGAATTGATGGCTGGATTGCATGTTGGTTTGGATTTTTTTTAAACACCAAACATTTTATAGGAGAAGTATGAAACTATGGCCTGTTATTCTTCCTAAAGGCTCAAAGATATCAGCTTCTGTCTTTTTAAAATAATGTACAGTTTTCTGCATTCGTTTAGGTAATATTTTACCCTCTATGTATTTTATATACAATAGTCACAGAAACCAAGAAGTTTGATGTTGCTTGTGATGCAGCAAAGCTTTGGTCTTAGGTAAGTGATAAGGAGAATATTTATCACAAGGAAGGCACATAAAAAAAGGGATGAGTTTTGTATGTAGTATACTCAAAGAGCTTTTCTTTCTTAAGTGCTGGATAAGATGATGAATTTCTGCAAGAAAAGGACTACTCATGTTCCTGTCAGCCCTCTTTTGCATCAGTTCCTTATTGTTGGTAGGAGACCATCTTTGAGGAAGACTGAAAAACCAAAGGAGGGGATGCTTGTGTGATGTTTCAGTCATGCTTGAGGCTTTCAGCTTCAAATCGTAGTCTGTTTATCATCGACCATATCGTTCATTTATTTTCTTCAGCCCATTGTCAGACCTGACACAGTGTTGGTCAGTTTTTCTTTCCTTTTGATCTGCATCTTCTAAGGAAAAGGTTTTATAAGGGGAAACGCCAAGTTTCAAACCAACTGAGAAAGAAACAAAGTTCCTACCTGCGCTTGAGACATTGACCATAGCATCCTTTCCATTAGTCTTTCTTAGAAGTTTTCAAAGAAGCAGTCTTCATCTTTCTTTCTTTCTTTCTACCTGTGGATATGAAAGGAGCTTCTCATCAATGTCTACAGTACTTCATTGTCTACCTTCGAAAGTTTTCCCCACCAAAACACCTATGAAACCAGGGACAGCATTGAAGTTGCGGTCTGGCATTATCCTATAGCTAAGTAAACCTCACAGCTAGCTGTTACCAAAAGCCATGTTTTTCCTTCAGCCCCCTCTACACTCACTTGTGGCCACCTGTTCCCACTCTGTCTCCTGTGCCATCACTTTTACTCATCTGACCTTGCAGCGAGATGTTTAAGGAAGCTAAATTAGCAGAGAAAACAATTGCTTTTCTGTAAAAGCAGTTTTCTGCCTGTTGCAGTTTCCCAAATTGGGAGCAGATGAGTTTCAATGTCAAAGCAAGGGGAGACAATTCCTGGGGCAGAAGAGTGGAGCAGAGTTACCCTTCTTTGCCAGCAGTTAGCTTTTAGATCAGCCTAGCCATGACTGCTCCTATAAACAGTGAGCATACTAAGAATTCTGCTTATCACCTTGATCTGTGTTGCTTTTCTGTCTCCCTGGGTTCTTGTCTCTGTAACCACCTTATTTCCTTTGTTTTCTGCTTTGGTTGTAAGCCTTTTGTGCGGGGGCTGCCTTTCTGTACTGTATTTGTAAACCACAACTTTTGCAACTTTGAAACTTTTTGCTGTGATCTTTACCGCACCTTATCATTTTTCCTTCCTAACAGATGTCAGACATTATTTATTGTTTGCGGAGGATGACAGAGCATCCACATAGCTGTTTGCCTATGTGCTTGTGAGAAACCTTAGTATTGTAACATGTCCTCTGCATAACATAAATAAAGTTAATATTGGAGATAACAATTTCTATATTCTCATCTAACAGGCTGGAATTTGAGGGCTGGATACAGCCGTGTTGGGTACACAAAAAAAATCTGTCACCAAGCTTCAAGAGGGAAGAACTGTAAGGAAAAAGTATGCACTTGGTGATCATGTCTGTTTGGCTTTTGCAGGTATCGTTCCTAGTGTTATTGCTCCACAATACATTCCATTCCAGGTATGGAGTACGTAAAAGGCCTTTAAAGACTGGATTTATGAAAAACATTGTGAAGATGAACATAGTGGTTTGTGAGATTGGTACTAGGGTATGAAGGCTTGGGTTCCTACATAACTGGTTTGGATATAGCTGAAGGATTCTTATGTGGCCAGTGGGAATTATTTTGATTTTTTTAAAACTTATTGGTCTCTCTCTTATTTTTTTAAACCATCCCTGGTTCTGTTTGCATCTCTTCAGCAAAGACAAGCCCCTCGGGTAGCATAAGATGCTCTGTACCGGTTGCAACAGCAATAAGCAGGCTGAAAGGGAGGAGAAAGGCAAACCTAGAGACCAAATTCAGCAACACAAATGAGGTTGATATTGGAGATATTCCTGGAGAGTTGGGTAGACAACTTTGAGCTTGAATCTCCGTCCTCCTCTGCCCTCAAAACTACCTCTTGACATGCTCATCTCATCTTGTTCTGTGTATGAGCTAGCACTTATGAACATTTGCTTCTGCAAGGAATATTTTCCTTCAGGTGAGGATTGAATGAAGGAAAAGCTGCATGGAAATCCAGCAAATTTGTTAGCAAAACTGCCTAGAGCATAGGTCTCATCTCAATGTACAGTTTTGTGTGACCACTAAACTAACTGGTCACAGCTAGTTGCCACTGCAAGACAAAGGTCTTACTCCTGGCTGTGCTCTTCCACTGTCACTTTTGTGCCTGGCTGAGGCGTGGTAAGAGAGATAAGCCAGGAAGAAAAGGTTTCTTGCAGTGTCTGACCAAGGTCAGGCGAGAGCCGGCAGAAAGGGGAGCAGTTCACAGAGGAGAGCCATGGTAGGACTGGTTTAGATCAGTCTAAACTCTCGTACAGCCATGGTAGGACTGGTTTAGATCAGTCTAAACTCTCGTACAGGTGCGTGCTCCTGTCTCTGCTCTACCCTAGGCACTGTCATCTCCTCCCTGGTGCCCCTTCTGATGCTTCTTTGACCCCTCGTGAGTTGACACAACTCACTAACCTCACAGAAAGAAACCCTCTTCGTTTGCTTGTTGAATTGATTCATTGTGCAACCGTATGAACCTCCTAACTCTGTGAGGGAAGAGGGGAGTGGAGGAAGAAGTTGGAGGAGGAGATGGAACTGTCATTTTTTGGTGATCAAACCATTATTACCACCCACTGAGAGTGAAATTTGATGTTAAACCTAACCAACTGTTCACGCGAGCTGCTACTGAAGAAAATAATCCTAAACTCACTGATCTGATGCAAAGTGCATTCTTTTTTTGGTGAGTTGCCACGAAGTTGTGTGATTGTTAAATCCAGCTCAGGGAAGCGGCAGGAATGTCTGTGTAGAAGTGGCTGGGAAGAAGAGAACTGCTGCTTTTTGTGGCAATCTCCATTTAGGTCATGCTATCAGGATGTGAAACTGTCCTCTCTGCATGCTTTCAGAAGGAATGAAAACAAAACTCAGCTTGTCAAAAAAAAATAGTTTTGAGTTGGGTCAACACACTTATCTGACTTAACAGCTGCAGAGCAGCTTATCCTAACAGAAGGAGAGAATGAGAAAATGCAGTAAAGGACAGGAGATGGGGCAACCTCCCGTTTTGATAGCAGTGTGCTCTTAGATTGGCTGATGCTGAACATGGAGCTGCTCCCCAAGAAGGGGACTCCAAATGATAGAAGAAATTGTCAGCTTTTTATAGTAAATAGCTCATCAAAATGATCCAACCTAAAAAAAAAAGTTAAAAATTATTTTTTACTTTTGGAAGCTGAGTGTTTTCACTGGCCTCACAAGCAGGTGAATTTGTGGGAGAATGGGAGGGTGAAGAGCTACACTGTTGAGTGCATAATTGATGAGGAAATTGGGAAATCGGGAACCTACTCAACTGGTTTTACCATCAGGAAAGTTATAATGTGAAATGTGCCTTGGTTTTCTACAGTAGCTTGTAATGAAGAAGAATAAGGATGTACCTCAGCAACCCTCTCTTCTTACATGCTATTATGGTGCTGTAACACCAGTTTCCTGGTACTGCAGGGTGGAGGGAGTTGTACAATACCAAAACCATGATATGTGGTATGGTAGGGAGCAAGGTACTTCTCATATGTGGTTTTGGAGCAGCTAAATCCATATTTAATTCTGTAAGTTAACTTTCTGTAAACTTAAAAACTGTTACAGTCTGGAATTTACTTTATATTGCTGTTTCTCAGTTAGAACGAAGTTACTTCTGTGTACTGTTTTGAATTTATTTCTGTCTTCACCTACATTGCTTTTTCAGCAGTTTCTGACCTTAAAAACAAAGTTGCAATGGTTTGCTCCTTCTTGAATAATAATTTTTGTTAGTTAATGAAATAATCTTTGTGATGACTTTATCATTATGATTATGCAGACCTGGCTGCTGGTGCCAGAATAGTGATTAACAGCACCATAAACAGACTCTTGAGGGTCCAGTCATGATAGAATATACGACACGCTGCCTTGCAACTTTAGCAGGTAAACAGTTTGACACTTTTAGGTTTTTGCTTAAAAATGTCAGATGATCCTGAGTATTGAAACCAAACCCATTGTTTCTATTATTATCTGTAAAAAAAAAGGAAGTCAGGTTAAGTCTCCTTTGCACGACTTGTGAAAAACAGTGAATATCACTTGAGAAAAAGAACTGTTTTTCACAAGAGAATAATCACCATTACAAGCTCTTGCATTTTAAGGAGCACCAGCAAACATAACTGTTCTTCAGATGTATAGATCTGTGAAGAATTTATTGTATGATTTGGTTCAGGCAGAACACCTGTGAGCAGGCTGATTGATTGCAACCATCTGAGATGTTCCTTCAAATCTGTTCACAACTGTGCCTGAGATCATGTTAAAGGATAATATGAATAAGCCTTAAGTCCTGTAGTCTGTGTGGATTTTAACAGGGAGTTGTTTTTTTGTGGTGAAGTCTGTTTTGCCTCAATTACTTGAGTGTGACTTGAATGGAGTTGTACAACTGCAATGTCAACCACGACCTGACTTCTGAAGATTAGAAATAAGCTGTTGATATGTTGGAAATGAAAAGTCTTATGGTAAGTACCTGTATCCTTTTCAATCTTGTGCTTTGCTTGTGTATTGGGCCAGTAAATTTCTTCATTTTCTGGGATGGCAAAAATGGTCAGCTTTCCCGCAGTACTGCACATAAAGCTGTGGCTTTTTTGCAATGTCTGCCTTCACTGTGGGCTTTGATAGCAATGGCAGTCCTGAATTCTACCAGTCTTGGAAGCTGTGTCAACTTAATATATATATATAGTCTATAAGTATCTAAGTATTTATATGTGAGTACTGCATATATGGACTGTATGAAGAATCAATTTTGTGCATTAGAAGTTTTTGCATAATCAGTGCATGTCTCTGGCTTTGGGTGTTGAATTCTGAATGAAACATCAACAGGATCAGAAGGAAGGTTCAAGCTGACTAAGTCACTGAAGCATATTTGGCTTTGGAAATAGTTAGAAGAAGCTATAGCAAAAATACACAAATAGATGCAAAAGCTTTACAGAAGCTTAATACTTACTGCAAGAAACAGTAGCCTGTCCAAACAGAGGAAAAAAAAAAATCCATCTGAAATGTGTCTTGTGTTTCTTTGCAATTGTTCACCTGTTACTTCTTATAGAAACTTTTCTGTATAGATACTGAAAACTCACATATCAGCTGCATTTGAAAGAACAGAAACAGCATCTAGGCCGTTAGTGGAGTTTCTGTGCCAAAGACTTTTGGGTCCTACCTTGCTCTTCGTCACAGGTTTTTGTAATGGACTCGAGCAGGACTGGGACAAACACGGTGAACCCTTCTGTCTGTGCTCTGCTCGCGCTACAAGTTCTCCCTATCGGTGCAGCAGCTGTGCTGCTGGAAGCAGGAGCAAGACAGCAATCTAGATGATTATTTTTAGGTTTCCATTCTAACTGCAGGGAAACTATTGAATGTGTTGGTTGGTCATGGAGGCAATGACCAAGGGTTTCATTACTGTAATATTATATGAAGACAGGTAGAGGCAGGGTTGAGGAAGTCGTCTGGCTAAAGGAATAGTCACACCTGACTGCAGGTGGTGTTGTCCATACTTTGTACTCAGTCAATCAGATATTTATGACTTTAAATTACGGGTGTAATTTCATTACTGAGTTTGTGCCAAGCAGTTGCTGAAAGCCCTTACGGTGCATGAGCTCCTGTGAGAGAGCTCACTCTTCGCTAGTGAACAGAGCTGCCAAAGCCCGCTTCTTGCCCTCAGGACCGTGTTCGTACCAGTCTCTCCTTGCCTCCAAAATGGACTAGCTGTGTCCTGGCTGCCTGGTCCCCATCTGTGCCAGAGACAATTGCAGCAATAGAGATAATTTAGGATCTGTGTACCGGTGGCTTTTCTGTTCTGGCATAGGTATAGCTAAGGCAGCTGAAAGCTGCTGCAGGGGACTGGTCTCCCCAGTGCAGACAGGAGCAGTGTCCACCTTTGCTGGTCAGAAGGCTTTGGAGTAATTCTCTTTGAAAAACAAGTATCTTCCAAACTTAGTAGGAGAAGAGGAGGGAGGAAGATAGTATGTCAGCATGTTGTATTAGCTTCTGTGCTTTGGTTATGTATAAATTTGAACAATTTTTCTGTAGAATGGATTAAAACTGCCCCAGACCTGTAAGTGTATGTGCCTTGGTGATGGAAAAATCAAAGATCACATTTGCTTTGAAGCAAAGGACTGAAGTGCATAAAGATCCTTTTAAGTCTTACACTAGTTTAATGTATGTTCTGTGTGTTTTATGAATTTCTTTCTGTCTTTGGCCACCAATGAAATAAAAAAATCCAAAGAGGAAGTTGAATAGTGAATATCACTTCTGTATTGACCTACCTTTGTTTCAAAGTGGATAGTTTTGTTATATAAGTATTTCTTATTACTCAGTTGATACTGTAAATGCTAGTTTTATTAATTTTATATTTTTGCCATTTTTCTTACACCTCTCAATGCTATTGCTGGCTTTAACGTAGCTGCTAGAACTGTCAAGTAAGTAAACGCTTTGCATTGTCCCCATTTAAGAAATTTTGTGGGGAAAGTTACCTTTTAGATAATTTAATATGCCAGGTATTAAACAGGCATTCTTGCTGTTAGCATTCTCTCCCCTTCAACTCCCTTTTGCTCTGAGGCTTGGGTTCTTAACTCAGAAGTTATAGAGAAATGGGAAGGAGAAGTCCTAATTGCTTCTTTCCTCCTTTCTTAATTATTGCATGTTTGTTTGTTTTTATTTTTCCCAAGGTGAGCATAGAGTATTGAGTTACCTACCAATGCAAGTGGCAGTGTTTTTGCTTTGCAGTCTTCTATTTTTCTATATGATGATGTGCACATCATGCCTTCTTCTTGGTTCCCTGTCCTGCTGGGACCTGCTTATTCCCTAGTTTTTGCCTCAAGGGTGTAGTTAATTGGATTACAGTTCATGTTCTCTGCTTGATTCCCAACAGCCAGAAAGCAGGGAAGTCCTAGCCACCATCTGCTTTTCCCCTGTCCTCTGGATTTCTTTCATCTCTAATGAACTCGGACCAAAACACAGACTGCTGTGCTCATGAGCTATCACTATATTTGAAAGGCGGTTTTGAGATAGTTGGGAAAGAGTCCTGGGACATGCAGATAGATGCTGGACAAATCAAGCAATGAGCCTGTGAAAATTTGAGGGTTTACAGAATCTGACAACTGGTTTATCAATGACAGCGTTGTAAACACACAAAAAAAACCCCCAACTTTCTGAATGTACTTTTTTCACTGTAAACAGTGCAAGACACCATTCTTGCCATTCTCATTTTAATTTGAAAAAATGCTGATGGAACCTTGTCTGCAGGATTGGCAGAGGTGTGTTGGCAGTTGAGCCACCAGGGATATGGTTAGCTGACAAAATCATGGCATGGGTCGAGATGGTCATGATCAGTTCCTCACTAAACCCAGATAAAACTTCTTCCCACCACTTCCCTTTGAAGTGAACAAATGTTAGTGGGTTTTTTATTATTATTACACTAGAATATTTTTTTTACCATTAAACTTCTGTTTTGGGTTTGCGTGGCAAGGTTTTGGTAGCAGGGGGGCTACAGGGGTGACTTCTGTGAGAAGCTGCTAGAAGCTTCCCCCCCAACAGAGCCAATGCCAGCCGGCTCCAAGACGGACCCACTGAGCCCATCCACCACGGTGGTAGTGCCTCTGTGATAACAGACTTAAGAAGGGGGAAAAAAAAACAAACCAAACAATCTAGCAGCAGTTTTTGCAGGCAGAGAGATGAGTGAGAGGATGTGAGAAACTCTGCAGACACCCAGGTCAGTGCAGAAGGAGGGGGAGGAGGTGCTCCAGGCNAGTCCTCCCCCTGAGGAGGAAGGAGTGGCAGAAACAACGTGTGATGAACTGACCACAACCCCCATTGCCTGTCCCCCTGTGCTGCTGGGGGAGGGGAGGAGGGAGAGAAATGGGGAGTTGAGACCAGCAAGAAGGGAGGGGTGGGGATAGGTGTTTTAAGATTTGGTTTTATTCCTCATTGCTCTACTCTGTTTTGCTTGGTAATAAATTGGATGAATTCTTTCTATGCTGAGTCTGTTTTGCCCATGATGGTAATTGGTGCGTGATCTCTCCCTGCCCTTGTCTCGACCCATGAGCTTTTCATTATATTTTTTCTCGCCTGTGCAGCTGAGGAGGGCAGTGACAGAGCACCTTTGGGGGGCACCTGGCCTCCAGCCAGGGTCAACCCACCACAACTTCAGAGATGGGAAGATAATCCTTGAATCGCTACAAATATTTATTCACTAGATATTGCAAGAAAAGACAATAGCTGCAGCACTAGAAGCCAGTCTTGCACACCAGACCACATGGACTCTCCTCAATTCACCAGGAAGCTCTTTCAGCAATTTAGATGCCAGTGAAACTGAAAAAAGTTTGTAATTCCATTTGAGAGAAACCCTGTGTATGCCTTTCTTTTCCCCTCTCTGATGTAAAGAAATAGGTACTAATCTTTGGCAGTTCTTCCAAACAGAACTTCTTGGCTAAAATCAGTCAGTAAAATCCTGACTATAGATCTCCATTGGTTAGAGAAGAATTCTACATCCTGGCTTACTCTGAATACTTCTCCCATGGACAGAATTTAATTTGAGTTTCTTCAACTATTGCTCACAGGACGGTGTTAAATGGTTTTGAAATTTCTGTCCTTCCCATAGCTCTACACCAGAAGAGGTTTTAGCAAACATAGAGTTGCTGGAATGGAGTACAGAAAGAAAAAAACATGTGTGGCATGAAAAAGTTGAGAACTGCTGTTCTCGTATATTAATGTTTCACTACCTGATCTTAGGGTATCAGGGAACATAAGCAGATCCTAAGTAGAAGCTGCAAGGGGAAATCATTGACGTGGCAGACACAGGTATGCTGCATTTTGTGGAGTGGTAGTGAGGGAGTCGCAATATGAAATGCACATTGAGCTGTTATAAGATTGATTACAGCAGGTAAAGTTAATGTATGTTGTGGTGAGATTTATAACTTCTTTCTGCCCTCCACAGGCCAATGCAATTGGTGGCAATGCTAAAACTGGGAAAGAATTTTTGGAGAAGAATTGCCTGAAAGTTACAGGAGCTCAAAAGGACACCGTTGAATTAGCAATCAGCTTTGCTAAGAAGTAATCCAGTACAAAGCACATGATAGATGCTTCAAGAAAAGTTTGGGCTTCTTTCCTTCGTGAAAATGTGAGATGTTTGTTAAATATACTTGTTTAATGATTTCATTATACGCTACACTGTGAAATCTGGTGGAAAAAACATTGACTTCCTATAATAGGGAGAAACCAGCCACTACAGGTACGTGTTAATGACTTTACAGGAAACAACTATATAACTGGCATACAAAATCTTCTCACAAAAGTTATTCCAGGTGACACCTGTGCATTCAACTTGATGTATGAAATCTCCCCGAACATCTGGTGGTACAATGTTAGGTGACTTTTGTAGTGTCTCTATAGATTGATAGTGCTGGGAGCTATAGTGATTGCTGCTAATTCATAATAGTGTAAGACACTGTTGGGAACATTTCATGCAGGAAGCAGTGTAGGAAGGTGTATGGCAACATGCTACTTGTGTGGGTTGTATAAGACATTATCATTGTCTTTGAAAATGATGAAAATGATAGCAGTGTTTTATCCTGTAGTGATCCTTATCACAGTATTTCTGACGTGCTGGGATCCCTTTGTAGCTTAATAGCTTCTGTTTCTATCACAAGTGGAAAATACAGGCTTTAGAGGATATACAAAAATTTACATTAAAAATACTATCAGAATGCAGTTGGTTTTTTTAATGGTTACTTTAATATTTATGTAGTATTAGAAAGTGTTGCCAGCAGGTCGGGGGAGGTGCTCCTTTCTCTCTGCTCAGCACTGGTGAGGCCACGCTTGGAGTGCTGGGTCCAGTTCTGGGCTGCCCAGTGCGAGAGACATGGACGTACTGGAGAGAGTCCAGTGAAGGGTCCCAGAGATGATGAGGGACTGGAGCATCTCTCCTATAAGGAAAGGCTGAGAGAGCTGGGGCTGCTCAGCCTGGAGAAGAGAAGGCTCAGGGGGATCTTGTCAATGTCTACAAATATCTGAAGGGAGGATGAAAAGAGGATGGAGCCAGGCTCTTCTCAGTGGTGCCCAGCGACAGGACCAGAGGCAACGGGCACAAACTGAAACACGGGAAGTTCCCTCTGAACAGCAAGAAACTTTTTTTTTTCACTGTGAGGGTGACCGAGCACTGGCACAAGTGGCCAAAGATGTTGTGGAGTCTCCGTCCTCAGAGACATTAAAAAGCCAGCTGGATGCAGTCCTGGGCAACTCTGACTGTTTGCATTGCTTTGAAATGCTTTACAAATATTTAGCAGCGCTGTTTTTGCTATGGAATGTAACTAAATAGATTAGAGCATCAGAATTGGAAATCGGTGGTATTAATCATTCAGACTTTTAGTGCAAAAGATATTGACAGGCAAGTTGCAGAAATAGAGAAGGGAAAAAGAATCTGAAAAGAGAGAAATACCTAAGTCACAGAACAATTACGACAGCTGTTGTAACGTTTCTGAAGTTCTAAGGGGCAGGAACTGTCAGCGCACGGTGTTGCTGAATGAACTTGTTTCTTCCCAAGCTGAGTTCTGTAGTTTTCCTGAAACTTGATGGAGGTGCAGTTCTGCTAAACCCAACATGCTTGTTCATCCTGCACTGTGCAAAGGGGCATATATTCACCTATTCTTATTTTCTCGCACATGTCTTTGCCACAAAAAGTTATGAACATGTTTTCCAGGAGCTGATGATTGCCCTGGTTAGTGTTGGTACAACATAGGTAAACTCTGTCAGAATGCCTATTTTTTCCACCCTTTTCTACTGTAACTTTTTGCAAATGGGATAAATGGGATACAGTGGTATCATGAGTCTAGTAAAGTTCTGTTTTTTGTTCTGTTTCATTTACTAAGCATTGCAACACTGTACATTATTAATGAAAAATATATTAGCAATGTCACTTTACATAATGCTGTATTATTATAGGCCACTGCAGCTTCAGTGATAAAACTGCTTTCTTTTAGTGAATCTTACTAGATAGCAAGTAGTATCCGGTATGACTTCTACATACAGTTATGTAATTCCTAAAATTTTAAACCTTAGATCAATTATTTTTTTTTTTTAATCTCTGTGTTCCATTGAGAATATATTTGTGCCCAATGGCTAAGCCTTTAATACTTTGGATCTCTTTTGCAGCGGCATTTTAACTGTAGCTGTTTCCTGTTACTGTATATTTTCAGCTACCCATTTCTACTGCTCGTGCCCATTCCTCCCGTCTTTCTCCCTCCGTTCACTTAGTCTTCTGATCTTCCTTCCTCACTCAAAGCCTAGCTTGTGAGGTGTGTGTGCTTCCTTGACCTTCCCACCGCATCAGATCATTTCTGTGGCTTCACGATGTAACTTTGGGTTCCCCAAACCAGCAGGAATTGCGCAGCCAGACAGGCTTTCCTCTGCTGGGTCTTCACGTGCCTCAATCTTCCGTCAGCTTTCTCGTTATTAGTAGCTCAGTCTGGTCAACCAAGCTTTAGAGCTTCGAACAACATAAAAGTATTTTGCCCAATTCTTTTGTTGTGCCTTCCTGTTGTACTTTTAAATGTTTGATAAGGCTTTGAAGCTGCAGTGCGTTGTACCTCATGGAACAAAGAATTTGACTTATTTATGTGTCATGTTTGGTTTAGCATCTGTCACCTGTCAAAAGAAAGAGGCACCTCTGTAAAAGATCATCAGTCAAGATAGAAAAAACAGGGCAGACTGTAACACGACTATAGATTTAGAAAAAAAAATCTACTCAAATCACAGATTTAATGTAGAAGTACTGATGATATTAAATAGCCAGTTTTGATTACACTTGGTTGTTTTCATTAGTAAATAAATTCACATTTGCAACTGTATTCCCATTAGTTAATCCTTTTTTATATCTTCTATTTCTGCATTTCCAACTAACTCATTCTCACTTTTTTTGTATGAAACTTTCTCTCCCTGATTTTTACTACTCTTATTTATAGTATCGCATTTCTTTAAGCATCTTTTCCTGAAGAGCTAGTGTTCTTTGTTACTGTTTAACTTGTTTCATGGTAAGCTTTCCATCTTTCCCATTAAAAGTAACTATTTTAACCAATGAGATTAAATCTTCACACATATTTCTTCCCTTCATGTTGCAGTTACATGCTTAAGTTAATTCTGTAGTGTTGCCAAGTCTTTGTCATTTAAGAAAAGCTTAAGGCAAGTATTACAAGTTTCTCATTCCAGCCAATTTGCTGGTTGTATGTAATTGATGATTTATCAATCGGAGAGAATATAAAACTTTTGCAAAAATGATCACTGACAGATTAAAACCCCTGAGGCATGTTAGATGGATTTTACAGGAAAACAAAACCAAGGTGTTGGATGTGAAACTGACTTAAGATCTCAGGACTTTATAAAGGTCTGTCTTTGGAAGAGTTAAGGCCTGCTGTCTGGACAGGAATTTTGGAGGGTGGGTAGTTGTTTTGTATTTCAAATATGCTATTTGAAAGCCTCAAGAGGGCCTGGAACAGCAGAGACGGATTCAGTGCGTGCTGCATGAGTCTCAGCTGTTGGAAAGGAGTTATGCAGACCAAACTATGGGCACTGTATCACCTAATAGCTCCTGGGGAGGAAATCTGGAACTGTTGTCTGCAGTAATGCTCCCCTATGACTGGAAGGTACAGGAGATACTTCTACGTGATCCTGTAGAGTCCGTTCATGGGTTATTTGAAGAGGTAAAGCAGGTCGGTTTGCCAAGGCTGGGCATTCGTGGAATGAACAGCTAGGTGCATGTCCGGCTGACTTTGAAAAGCAGTTATTATGTTTATCAGTATCTCCTGGACAAGGTCTTGGGGGGGGGGGGGGGGGGGGGGGGGAGAAGGGGGGG
>VXBL01002781.1:32223-46875 GCA_013400195.1 Aramus guarauna | reverse complement strand
CAACCGCCGCCGCGCCTAGCGGCCGCCCCCGCGGGAACGCTGGTGGCGCGGGTGGCCGCCTCCGGGGGCCCGCGGCCGGTGGCGCCCAAGGGGCCGCCCGCGGCCACTCTCCAGTTACCTGCCAACTTCCAGCTGCCTCCAGGTGAGTGGGCGGCCGGGCCGCTTCGGCTTCGGGCTGTGTCCCGTGTCGCGACTTAGCCGACACGTCGTGCTCCCCCCGTGCCTGGGAGCGGGTCGGGAGGACGGCGTGGCAGCCGGGCGTCCCCGGGAGCCCGCCGCCCGGCCCTGGCCGCGGGGGACGAGCCGTGGCGAAGGACAGGGCAGGGCGGCGGGGGGAACGGCGGCGGCCGCTACGGGAGGGGTGTTACGCGGGTGTGTCGAAAGTTTGGGGCGAGTTGCTTTTCTGCCCCGAAGTTGTGGGAATCGGGGTGTTTGTCTGTCTCGCAGGGCAGTGGAAACGTAAATGGGTGAAGTAATTTAGCACTTGGGATGCTTACAGCGTATCTGGAGGATGGATCTGGAAGCCTCTGGATTAAGGCAACTTTTTACTCTGCTGGATAGCACGAGGAGCAGGAGGAGTAACCAAAAACTCAGTGGCCAAGTTCCCGTAATTTGTGACTCGCAAAAGATTAACTGAGGCTTTCGTGGAATTTGGATGAACGAGTAACACAGGGAAGCGTGAACGTGGATTAGCGACTGCAAAGTAACTCCCACTTGAAATGCGAATCATACTGCGCTTACTCCCCTCCGAGCAAGCTGTTCTGGAGGAATTGTTTTCGCTATTACAACCAGGCCGATGTGAACCGTAATCGAAACAAAATATTACCCTGCATAAGGAGTGTCATTTTGAAATTTCATGGCGTGTTGCTCTTCGAAACGCTCTTTGCCATAAAGCATATGTGGGAAAGGAAGAGTGCAGAGAGGTGCCACACTTACGGATGTACTTCCTATATCAGCCAAGAAAATATTAGTGTAGGAATTGCACAGTGCTGATAAAGATGGCTTAACACTTCGGATAGCAGCAGAGGGTTAGCCAGGGCTCCTACCTGCGCTTTCTCACAAGAGGAAGAAGGTGCTGTTGGTTCCAAACTTCCCGCTCTTCCCTGCCAGGCTGTATTTAAATGCTTTTTAAAAAAATGTGACTTTGCTTCTGCTGGTCTTGGTCTCGCTATATTGAGATCCCAAAATATGTAGTCATTTTATTGCTATTGTTGCTATAATTATTTTCTGCCAGGACAGTTCCTTTGTTGGAGCATCTTTTGTGATTGCTTTCAGGTAGGATGTTGCCTAAAAGGATGAGTGGTTTTACATTAATTCCTGTGCTGCTGGTGCATATTTACATTTTTTTCCTTTTTTTCTTTATTTTATCTTTTTTTTTCTTTATCAAAGGCATGTACCTCTCAAGGAAATATATAATGCTAATGTAATTTTTTAAAAAATACTGTCTTTAATCAGTAGTTTCACTATAGATTTCCCAGCACTCACATGATGCTATAATGTCTGGGTAGTCAGTAGTCAAGGATGACTCTAAATACTTGACCACTTTCTTCTGAAATGAACAGTGAACAATATATTGGGGGTTTTTTTTGCAGCAGAGCTCCCAGATCTTCAGGTTTTCTATCTAGTATTTTGGCTTTCTGGAATGTGTTGGCATTCAGTTAAACATCTTGCTGTGGAGGTGAATGCTCATGTGAGTTACCTGTAGTTTGGGAACTATAACAAAACTTTTGGTTTTCCTAGTACCTTGGGCTCGATTACATCAAGGAATACAGCTGAATGTCATCTGACTTGTATGGTGGCTGTATGCAGGTGTAACAAAAATAGTGTTACCCTTCAGTTGCATCAGCTTGTTTTCCTTGCTCCTGGGACAAGAAACAAAGCAAGCAGATTCTGTGTTGGAAGTTCAGAAGTGCCGGTACTCTGCACAGCATAGTAAATTAAAAATAACAGTATGGAGTTTAATGCTCCAGAAGGAGCACAGCAGTTGTCGGATTTTGAATGGATCAATGTTACAGGGAAACTGCTCTAAATAATTGTCCTAAGGAAGATTTAAAAATGCATTCTGGCTTGAGTGTTAGTATTCTGCTTCTGTCTTCTATGTAGATTCAATTATTAATGAATAATAAAATCATTCAGAAACTTAAATGCAAGGTGAATACCATTAAGCTACAAGTGTTAGCGTGCTTAGAAAAGAATAAGTGAATAAAGTGGAAGTGGAATAAACCACCACATTCTTAAGTTTGAAAAGTTTGTATTTCAAATAGATTTCAAAATCTAGCCACGCAGGATAAATAAAACACAGAAGGGAGAATGCACTTGGCTTTAAAATCACGGCATTCAAGCTGTGGCACCTGTTAAGGAAAACGCGTAAGGAAAGCATCCTCCCCTGAGTTTCGGAAGGAGGTGTTTGAGCTGGCTTGTTCTGAGGAAGACTGGACAGCACTGCCCTTACTGGCCATCCTCAAGTATTCGTCAGCTGCTTGTGGCCCAGAGCAGGCATTGTGTGGCCCAGAGCTTTGACAGGGCTGCCTTCTGGGCAAGGAAGGCACTCTGGGAGCTGCGGTTGTCTCTGTGGCTTGTAGGGGGGTGGAGGTTCATGGAAGTCATGGATTTAGGCTGGTCTTTCTCTTCCATCTCTACCTTCCCTCCCTCTTGCCCAGACTAAAGCCTGGCAGTGGGAAAAGTAGTGGCTGATGACCAGGTATGACTTCACCTCTCTAAGCACAGATTGTCCTTCTGCCAAATACTACTTTACCTGGTTGCCCAGGGAAGATCACTGAGCTTCGCAAGTTCTCTGGGTCTTGCAGGACCCAGACTTGCTCATGAGTAACAAGGGTTTTTCATCACCTTTCTATGTTTTCCTCTACAATATGCTGATTTTTGGCTGACTAGCCAGCTGTTAGACCAGTGCTGGTACTCAAGGCCTTCCTCCTTCACCCTCAGGGTATGTGCTGTACTAGCAGTCAGGACGTGTGAGTCTGTCCCTGGCTTATGGCCAGCCACCACCGGGGGTTTTAGCAGAGAGTGGAGCTCCAGTTGGGTGCTGTGTCCTGTACAGACTTTCAGCCGGACAGATTCTGCCTTGGCATTGGACTTGGTTGTGGCATTTTGACCTTACGTACCATCAACTTCTAGACTGAATGCTTGGGCTATGCCTTCCTAAAGGAAGGCAATTTGTATGATCTACCAAAGAGACCTTTCCTCAGTTGCCCTTGTGTTGTCAAGATCACATTTGCACCATTGCAGAGGGCTTTGCCTGTAGCAAACGAGTCTGTAGACTGGCAGAGAGCAGAGCAGCGTGGTGAGAGCGGTACTGCCTCAGTCCTGAGCTCTGCTGGTCGCGTGGCCTGCGCTGCCGCTCACAAAACTGCAAAAGTCTTGTCTCGCACACCATCTCCTTAACAAGAAATTGTGTCTTTGAGCTTGGTGGGGGGTGTGTGGGGTCGTTAGCTTGAGGTTAATGTTGTGGGGCAGGTGGTGGTTGGGCTGGGCTGTTAACAGGAGGAAATAGTCAAATGCTTGGGAAGGAGTGACAAGGTTTTCGTAGGCCATGACAAATGTCTGTAGCTCACCTTAGTGTCTTTGGGCCCCACACCGCTTTGGAGAAATGGAGGATAGAAAAGAAGCATTAAAAATAGCAAGTAAAGAGTTGTTTCTTGGTTTTCTTTCTCCTTTACTTTTCTTGAACTTAGTTTTCTCTCTTCTGTGTCCTTGTGGCTTTTATGCTATCCTTGCCCCTGGAATGCTCATTAGAGGCAGGTGTTGAAAGGATAATTAGCAGGTGTATCTGCTTCACTTGTGGAGGGACAAAAAAAAAAAGACTCAACTGGATGCTAGGGATCCTCTGTCGTTGCCTTAGGATCTGCTTACAGCAGGAAGCTCTTCAAAAAGCTCAGCTGATGCCACTGCTGCTGGTTACGGGGCTGTGGCAGCAGCTGCCTCTGGCGTTTGTATTTCTGTTATTGCTAACACCAATGGGCCCGAACAAGTATGGTGTCAGCAAAGTGAAGTTGCCCTGGCTCTGCCTTAATTTGTAGTAGTAAGCTGGTGCAAGGCATGGCCACCACATGCCTTCGCATCCGACTTGGAGGGGAACAGCAGCAGGCACACGTTCTTGGTTTTTGTTTGCAGCTCAGCTGTATTCGCTTGGATGTTTTGGCTTGTCCCTGGCAGGTTTTCCGCTGCCTACATCTTATCGAGGCTGATAGTAGGTAACTGTTCAGAAAGCACCGCTGCTGTTCGCGGCAGGTGGCCGGGGCTGTGTGGCAAGGGATGAGCAGTCAGTGTGTGGACACCTGCGGGTAGGAGGGAGAGAGCTGGTGGAGGTATCCCAAAACAGCTACGGGGTGATATGGAGCCTGATCTTGTCAGGTTTCTCTTCGTTGGATATAGAAACTAAGGTAACCTGAAGAGGTATGAGCTGGTAAACACCTGGATGCTGCCTCTTTCTGCTTTAGAAGTTGGCCTTATACCTCTCAAGTACAGTACTCTGAATCTCCCTTGTCATGCTCTAGTTGTTATTTCTCTGTTGTAAGACCATATGAGGAATTTGATATTTTCATATTTGCATCTGGTCCTTCACTTTGGCATAGGAGGAAGAGCTGATTTTAAAATGCTACTTAGTTTGTATTTTGTTTGGGTAGGAGGAGGCTATCCAAAGATTTCTTGTTTCAACAGGACAAAAACCCAAGAAACTCCTTCAGAGTCTGCAATTTCTGGGTGTTGATAATCTCATGAAGTCTGAGCGTAATACTTGTGCTGTAGGATGACCAGTAGGCATTAAATAATACTTGGTTGCAACCTTTTGTATCCCAATAGTGTCCTCTGTTTAGCAGGTTTATCAGGATGGATTGTTTGCAAACTTCTCTCTTCAAATAGGCAATACCAGTCAACTTTTTTCCTGAGGAGGAGTGAGCAAAGCTTTGGTGGACTTGCAGAGCTAAGTCAAACTTAAAAAAATAGTAAATGCCTTCCGCTGTAACCAGCAGAAATTTCAGCTGCACTGTAGGACTTAGTTTTGCTTTTAGGACTGAATGTGTCTAGCAAAACAATGCCTTCATATCATTAAATGCACAGCCCTGTGGGAATTATGATTTAAACCTTGGCAGAAGATATAAAGCTAACATCTAGATTTATGATTTTCACAAAATTACCCAGATGCATTCTGAATACTGAAGCACTGAAATATGATGCTCAGTAAAACTAAAGTTAAATGCTGTTCAGATTTTACAATCAATTGGAGTGTATTGCAAAGAATTGCAGCTACAGATTGGTGAATAGTAAACATTTTGTAATCCTTAGAAGAGAGAGAACGTCAGCCTGACTTCTGTTGCTTTTGCAGTATGTAAAGGACCCTCCAGCAGTAAAAATAGCATCATCTACACACAAGTGACAGCTGGAAGAAATACTAATTACATTTCAGTATTCTTTTCCCCAAGATGATGATAAAGTAGGTAAGCTCATGAGTTGTTATCTTGAGTAGTTTGCAACACCAGGTTATTTTTTTTTAAGTTATCTTGGAGAACCAAGTATATGTCGTGCCATGTGGTACAAATCTGTGCTGTGCTTAGTGGATAGGATTGTATGTTACAGTTCCATATGCCAGTTTTGCTGTAAGTTGCAAAGCTTCTGATAACTATCAAAGATGAATAATTAGTACTGCCCTAACCACTTAGATAAAAACCCCAAAGGCAAATACTTTTTTTGCAATTCTTTCTGCATGAAGCTACTTTTCAGAAAACCATGATGACTTCAGAAGAAAATGTCTGTAACTTGCAAATTTGAAAAGATCTCAATAGATATTTCTAAGCGGCTTGCTGTTCAAATTGTCACCATTGAGGTCTGTTCTGTCATCTGGGTCACTTTTAGAACAGAGTCCACTAACGGATCTTTTCCACCACTGTCTTGAGGAAATAGTTTCTGATCACAACTGAAGCAGGATAAAAATGGCAGCAGATGGAAGATCCTTGTTGCTAATAAGCAAATCTAGGATCTATTAAGGCTGGAGAGCTCGTGGAGCTTAGTAATCTTACTGAGGTAATTTGGTGAACTAAGAACAGTCAGATGTTGTGATGGCACTTGGTTTTCTTAGCTCGTGTTTGCAGACCTCTTCTAGCACGCACTCCCACTTTGGTGTAGGCAGAGGAGCTGATGGCTTTGTTAGTACTGGCTGCTCCTAGGAGTTGCCTGGGAAATCAAAGTTCCTTGTGTGGATGTCCAAGCTAGATTAACAAGTGGGTGAAATAGCATGCCCTGGTTGGCTGTATTACTGGGCAGTCTGTGTGGAGCAGCTCATGGTGTGTTGAAGGGGTAAGTGTATTCAGAACATCTTTATATACAGCTAACATACTAGCCACTTGGCCCATATCACACAATTTTGGTGACAGTTTCCACAGTACCTGTGTAGACAGAAGTTAATGCTTTCATGAAGGTTCTGCTGTCTTCTGCAAGAACTTTTGTTTGCTCCATCCCGCTTAGAGCAAGGTGTAGTAATCAGTGTTAAAATTCAGTGTTAAGTCCTTGTTTGTCTTTCTGAAATAAGTGAAAATCCATCCAACAGAGGGGTGAATACCTATTTTTAGAGGAAATTATGTGGAATTCAACCTTCAGCTGGTCCCCATGTGAACACCAAGGAAAAAAGCATCCCATTTCAAAATTAATCTGGATGAATTGAGTTGATTCTCCTCTTATTTAAAGGAGACAGAGATTTAAAGGGATCTTGTCCTTTATTAGAACTATACAAGACACCAGTAATGTTTTTAGCATCTCTTGGTTTAAAATTAAGATTTATAATTCAACAGTTTGTAAGTTTCAGATTTCTCTGTAAGAGCTTAATAGCTAGTGGTGTTCTAGAAATGGTAAGTGAAGAGTATCGGCATACCTTCTGGTCCTTATAAAGCTATGCTCTGTATATATATGGCTGCAATGTGCTGAGCATCTAATTTGATACGTAAAGAATTTGACTCCAGTGAATACTAGGAGTACACAGCAAAACTAGAAGAGGGTGCAGTGTATAGATTCTGCTTTTTTCAGTGCAGTAGGAATTGTCTTGAAGGAAAGGAAGTGTCACTTTGGCTCCTTTGAGTTACTATTTCACTGCCATCAGCTGAGTCCTCTGCAAATACTTGAAGCTCCTTCAGGAAGTAACTTGGGTCCTGGAGAACTCTGAAGTCAGATCATCTTATCTGTAGACAATCCTGGAACTGTCTGTATTCCTATTTCCTATTCCTACTCGTATGGGAAAGCAACCAAGCCTCGAGTAGCAAAGTTGCAAACCACAAAGATGAGATGTGGAAATGCTGAGGGGAAATGATCCTGGTTGCTGAAAGATGTGGCCCAAGGACAAGAGCTAGATGTTCTCACAATATCAAATAAGACTCTGCCTTGTGGAATGCAGCAGGAATCCCGTATGCCTACCCACAATAAAAACAAAAACTCTTGGGATTCAAGGGTAATAAATAAACTTCAAATTCAAATAGAAACAGTAGTGCCATCTTGGAACTATGCCCAGACAACATCTATGACCCGTCAGTTATTTACAGCCCTTCCAAGAATCAATGCAATGTCCAGATTTTCTTTAGATGGTTGGTATGGACATCTGTTGTTTGCTATAAATAAAAGGTATACTATCTTGCAACTGGGACAGTTACATTTTTGCACAAGAGTTCTATTAGAACTGTGAAATTGCGTGCATATAAATGTATTCTCAAGTAATGAAGCTCAACTGTGCGTGCAGTCGAGGAGAACTCATAGCTCTAAAACGTGGGCCTGTATTCTGTGAAAAGGTGTCAGCACTATGGGGGCCCAGTTGCTAGTCTGTTAAATAGAGATATCCATCTGGGCACCAAAATGCATTGATGAGCAGCTAGCCTCCAACAGCTTGGGTGAGACTTACTGATTGAGCAGTGTGTGAAAGTTGGCTTCAGGTTTTTGCATTTTTAGCACTTTGTGTCTAGTTCCTGGAGGAAAGGAGGGAGAGAGTACGTTGCTTAGACTCTTCAGAAAGATGCATGGAGTCCATTATTCCAGACTATTTGAAACAATAGATTATCAAACTCTGCTTCACCCTGCCTAGAAGAGATTTCTTCATCCTTTTCCTGGCTCCCTGTGGTTGAAAAGGCTGTGCCTGTACTCAGGAGCTGGTGCCCACTGTTAGCACAGAACCTTGCTAGAGAAAGGTTGGAATTCGTGGAGGCAGCAGCCTTCACTGGGGTTGTAGACCCCTTGAGCTGTTAAATGTGACAGAGTTGTGGGTGCATGGTGGTTTAAAAAGCTGCTCACAGCAACCCAGGCAATCTGGGAGACAGTAATGCTAGTGAAACAGTGCTGTCAACTGAACAGCCTGCAAGTAGGGCTGGTCCCTGGCTTTGAAAAAGTGATGAGATGTGGTCAGACATCTGAGGCTAGTGCAGCCTTAAAAGCTGTAGGCCAGAGTCTGCAAGAATCCACAGTGTGATGTTTGTACAGTTGACAAAGATGCAGTCAACTAAAGAACTTAGGGGTATAACATTTCATTGTATTTTATTTAGCCTGTCCGTGTTCTGTTGTAGCATGAAAGCATATTGGGATTATGCCCTTTGAACTTTTCTCCTGACCTGGAAATTAATGAATTACATATCTGTGGACAAAACAAGGTGTCTTTCACTGGAACTCAAAATCGGGTCTGTCGTTGTTACACTACAATGTCTACGTGCTAGTCATGGTCCTGAGATATTGCTACAAAGACCTGTTAGTATAGAAACTTCCCTGGAACAGAGGGAAAGGGTGCAGAGGGTGATTGCTGAGATACGTAATTATTTGGTTAGTGAAATGACATGTGAACGGAATGACTTGGTTGAAGGCTTGGGTATGTGGTGAGTGATTCTAGTTGCTGTCATAACAGTGTTAATGATGGGTTGATCATTGCTGAATTCCTCTTGCATCAACTAAAGTTGACCTCCAAAGGTTGGAATTATTTGTCATACGGAGTGAAATGCTTTGTGGATGTAGTGTACAAGCTGAACAACTCAACTTGATCCACATGGTGTAGGTGAGCCCTGTACCCTGCTTATCTTGGGAAATCTAAGAGCAATCAGATGTTTTCCCAAGAAAAGCCCCAAACAGGCAATGTCTGTGGCTTCCCAGAAGATCAGTTGTCCAAAGTCAATTGTATTTGATTTAAGAATAGAAGTTAGAGCTCGTCATTGGGAGCCTGTGGTGAGGTAACCTCAGATGGCAGCCAAATTTTCATTGTAGCTTCATTCCTAAGACTGAGTAGCACAGCTAGATGTTGCCTCCAGGTTGGGCTGTCATCTTTGTTTCTTCATCTTCAGTACAGAAATCTGCAGTAGACATCTAGGAAAACTGAAATACAAAGTAAGGGTCATGGGAAATAAGTAGTTCTCCAGCATGTGGTACAGTCCATGCTTCATCTGAAAACGTATAGCCCCAACACATTAGAAGGGTTATTATGCAAGTCAAGTCAGTTCAGTATCAGACTCACGTCATGTCTTTCACAGTATTTCATTAATGTTTTCTGCCTCTTTAGCAGTCTTTTGTGGTCAGTCTACAACATAATACACCTTGATATGATCACTGCCTGAATAGTCAATGTCTCTAATAATGTTTTGGGTCTGTCTTATTCAGTCCTGTAATGCGTTTTTGTAACTTTTAAGTGACCTGTTCTGTGGGGCTCAATAAATGGGATTGAAGAAGAAAAAAAATGTGTATTTTTTTAAAGGATCCCTTTAGAGAGAAAAACTATTTTCAAAGCTTTTGCATGGATTAGTAGTATTTGGCCCTTTATTTTCTGAATTTCAAGTCTTCCTAAATAGTCAGGCTTAGAAACTTAAAACCAATATTCCTTTCTAGTTGCCATTCAGTTACGTACTGAAACATTCCCTTTAAAACTTGGTCTTACCTTGTAACTGCCTTAAAAGCTATCCCTTTGTTTTGAGTAGTTCTGTGAAAGAATTAGATTTGTTTAGGAACAGAGAGCACTGAAACATCACTGTTGTTATAAAATATTTTTTGTTGTTAAACTGTTCACTTACTGATTTGGGACCAGAAAGTCTCGTTTAGCCCTGTATTTGTAATGGGCATTAAAGTGAGCTTTTTCTAAGGTTGGCAACATACCTGTTGCAGGAACCCCTTGTTTTGAAATAAGCTAAATTTACCCTTCTTTCAAAGTGGCTTTTGTAACTTGTGTTCTCTCATATGAGTTTGGTCTAATGCAGTTGGTTCTTGCTTGTATTTTGTTTTAGGAGCAGCAGACTTCACTTCCTCGTGTTGCTCCCCACCCAGCAGTTCCGAAGAGCTGTTGTGTTGGAAACCCCATAATTGAAGTGGTAGCTTAACTTGACAACTTCAGCTTCACATATAGGAGCACGTGGTGTATCTCCACTGGAGCATACTTGCTGGCTGGTTCATCTCAGGAAATTCCTTCTGGATGTTCCCCTTCAGAAATGGCCTCAGGCTTGTCTTAGGTGGTAGAAATGTGACGGTGGAAGTTGCCTTTACGGTGGGATGCTTTTAGCATGTGTTGGTGTTCAGTGCTGCTGGATGAAACCCTGAGCATTGGTTCACAGCACAGCTTTATGTTAACAACAGTGTGGTTTCCTCAGCACTATTGCCTGAAATACGGTGAAGCCCATGCAGGGGGCGTTACATACAGTGGCATAAACAGATCTCTGCCGTGATCCCACAGCATCTTGTGTATGTTTCTGGTGAGTTTTTGGTTCTCTGTATGTAGTTACAATGAAGAGGTGTCTGTAAGCTGCTGCTCCCGCTAACCTGTGTTTCTTGATTCCTGGATTGGATGCTCAACACAGCTATAGCTTAGCAAATTTGAAGTGCATTATAACCAAGTTCAGAAAAAGCTGTATTTCCTTGGCTGGTGGTGCTGGGACAGCAAAAATTTACAGCAGAGGTATCTCAGGTTTGAGCAGCAAATGGAATTTTAATAGAAGGCTTCTGGTTTTCCATGGCACGCACTGCTGGTGTGCCTGGGTACAGGCTGTTCTGGGTGGTGGCTGCCTGAGCTTTGCAGGAGTGATGCTGGGCGCTCCTTCTGGAGTCATGGATCTTGGAGACCCTGTTCCAGGAGAAGGCAAGTCACTGGGGAGGAAGGGTATAGATCTTAGTGAGACCCTCACTTTAAGGTGAGAACCTATAGCATGGCTCCTTCTAGGTAGCTTTGGAGGAAGCTGAGCTGAGTTTCTATTCTCAGTTCCTTTCCCCCCAGCCTTTCTGCAGAATCACAGCTGAAGGAAGGTGTGCAGGGAACAAAGGGCAGAAATAGCTGATTTTATTTTAACTGGCTTCTCTGGCAGGCATGAAAGAGAAATAACTTTCCAAAGGATGTTTTTTGGCAGGACAGGCAGAATATCTAGAGACAGTAGTCTCAATTCATTGTAAAAAGGGCTGTTTGTTAATCTGCAAAAGACACCTGAGTCCTCCAGTGAAGCGTGCAAGAACTAATCCCTGCTGGTAACCGATCACTTAGGTTTTCTGTTTGTCATCTGAAAACAGGAACAGCCCTGTAGCCCCAAAGGGTCTGTGCCTTACTATCAAAGTGCACGAGTGGTGAGGAAGTCTTTCCTGTTCTCTGAAACAACTTCAGTAAAAATATCAATCCGTGTATCCGGTAAATGGTGCTTTCTTGGAAGTGCTGCCTAAAAGAGGGCACCTTTGGCATGGTGAAGGTGTCTCATTGCTGTTCAGTAACTACAGTTGGTGCTGATATTTTGGTCAGAGATCGCACATACCTTTTTTGTTGTTAAATGCTGTGCTGAGCAGTGTTAGCTGAAATTTACACCCCCCACCCCCCGCATTTTCCAGTGAAATTGCAATGACTGCAAGGCCTGACCTGTTTTCACATTTAGTTTGGCAAAAATTACCTTCTAGTGAATGTGAAAACAGCTCTTGATAAGAAATATTATCATCCTCCCCCCCCAAGTGAAGAATGTGGATTCTTGCACTTGTCTTAATTTCTGATAGTAACATCCTGGTAGCTGCGCAAGTCTGTTTATGTGATCTTTCTGTTGAGAACCTCAAGGTTACCATCACTTGCTGTTCCCTCATTTTCACACTGGTGCAGTTGTACGTGGTGTATGAGACTTCAGGCATTGATTGGGTTTGAGTGCCATGGAACCTTTTCTTCTGGCAGAAGACACCTCCCGTGTCTCCTCTTGGAGCCTGTTGGGTTGTTGCTTTTCTTTCAAGGCAGAAAGGGAGTAGCAAAAGATTAGGGGGATTTTTAAGTTGTGAAAAAGTAAATAAGTAAATTGTGGCTCCAGAAGTGAAAAATAAATGTTACAGTATTAAGCCTGCAAAAGTAGTAGTTAGTAGATTACTGTAATCCTGGTTTTGGAGTTCTAATTTTGCTAGCTGTCATGAAAGGCTACTGCCATGAAAAAACTACCACCAAATTAAAAATTCTGCAAAATTGAACAAATATAGGGAAATTAATGTTTCTTCCAAGTGGAACAGGTTCTTGCTATAACTTATATGGAAGTAAACAGGAATCATCTTAATTGTATGCTCCAGTCAAGGCTATGGCCACTGGAGTGGCCTTAGGTGACGACATCTGTGGATGCTCTCAACAAGCCTAAAGTTGCTTTACGCTGTTTTGATGAAGTAGGGATGTCCTTGTGTTGACTAATCCTGTTACTAGGAGGAACGTTGATTCATATTTCAGGTTACCGCACTGTTGGGGATCATTGCAGTCATGGTCAAATGTGAAGGGGCTACTTGGACTTGTTTATATTTGTGGTGGTTTGCTTTTTGTTTACCTTTTTTTTTTTTTTAGGTGTTTATGAATTTGGGTATGAATGGTATTGGATTTGTATAAACTTGCTAGCTCTTCAGTTAATTTCTTGTCAAGTGGAGCCTGCTGGAAATTCCCCATTCAGGTGACTGGAGGATGGGATACTCTTCAGGCAGGGTCTCCATCTCTGGCAAATGCTAACTGAAACTTCGTAACAGTAGTGCCAAAAAAACCCAACCCTGTAATTGAGTTGACTGGTAATGATGCTGTTGCTGGTATGCAGTATGATTCAGAAGTAGAAATTATGCTTCTGACCATTTGTCTTAGAAAACAAATGTAACGAGTAGTGACAAAATATCCAAATGCATGAAAACAAAAACCACTTAATGCATTCCAAATCTCTAAAGGAATTAAATGATAAATTTATATGTGCCTTCTCAAAGAGTAGAGCTAGTAATGACATTTTTAAGCAAGCTTAGAAAAGCAAAGCCTAAAATATCCAGTAGCAATGCTTCTGCCATCCTGAATGTAGACTTAGAGCAGAGAGAAATGTTATAGCTATCAAAATGTGTGGTATCATCAGCTTTCTCTTTCCCTAGAATCTGTATAAGCATGTGATGTGAACAAGGAAAAAAATCGCCCCTTTTTTGACTGATGATAAATTGTATGCCATGAATCACTGTCTAAATAAGATGGCATGAAAAAAAAAATTTGAAATCTGATATGTTTTCTATGATTCCGGGTATTCATTGATTAAATTAAAAGATCCATCTGTACCTAAATATAATTATAGTCAAGACTTCAGTGGAGGGGGAGAAAGTTGAGTTGTCAGATGGAGTAACAGTATTTTTCTGAATAAGCAATTGTCTTGCGCATCTGCCTCATCTAGTAAAGGCTGCTTGTGAAAGGAGGGAATCACTCTAGAAGCTACTCTGGCGGTCTCAGTTTGTGTGTGCTATGTAAATGGCAATATGTTGATGTTACAGGATTTTATACCAAGTTTTGTGTTGTCTTGCAGTGTCTTCTTATGCTTTTAGATGTGGAGGATGAAAAGCTGGTTTTAAGCATGTGATTATATCTTGATTTTTTTTTTTCTTAAACACAATCCAACTCATGGAGCTTGTGGCTTTTCCTGTTGTATTAATTTAAACTCATAGAGAAGCAGTGTTTTAGGCTGTATTGTACAGCAATATTTTGACAGTTTTCAGACTAACTAGGTAGTAAAAAGACTGTGCTGTTGATGCAGGCTTGTTTTACACTGGGAAAGATTATCAGTGTGCATAGAAGGTCTGTGATTCTTCAGGTATTGGATGACTTGCAAGAAAGTTTAATCCTCCTAAAATGTTGATGTATACTCTTATTTACGTATCTGCCATTCTCCTGTACCTTCCCTCCTTTTTATGCAAAAAGCCTTTGTGAAGTGAGGTGTTTGAGGAGGTGGTTTTGCTGGTGGACTCTGCAGCAGCTGCTGTTGAAGGTAAAGGAGGTGAGGCAGCAGCAAAGGTAAGGTGCTCTGTAGCTCCCTTGAAGGATCTGAAGCAATTCAGGCCGGGGATCCAGCTTGCATTTTGTATTTGTGACCCCGATGAGACGTCTGGAATTTCCAGAGCCTAGCCCTTGGGGGGCTGGGGAAGAGGAAGAGGCATTGGTAGCTGAATGGTTTCCAAATGCAGGGAAGATGGGACTGCGCTATGGCATCTGCCTGATTCTCCTTAGGGGGATTTTCGTTTGAAAGCTTGAGTAAAAATATTCATTGTTTGTTAACTGTTTAATTGTTTGTCGTTATAGCTGATGGGAGAGGAGAAAGGTGATAGGAGATGAATGGTGTTGGGCTGACACAGCTGTAGGTTTCAGAGGAAAACAAAAAAGCAGGGAAACAAGGCAGAAGAATTTTATTTTGGTTTTGG
>VXBL01002781.1:0-32206 GCA_013400195.1 Aramus guarauna | reverse complement strand
TGGATTCTTTTTATTTGACTGTAAGCTGCTGTGATTAAAACCACACATTTTAATGCTTTTGGACACACCTTTGACAGAGGGACAGCTTCAAATGTCTGAGTGGCTTTGGCTTTCATTGGAGACCACTACCCTCTGACTAAGAGGGATGGTCTTGATATAGGTAGGTGAACTGGTATCAATCAGGCTTCAGCTCCCATTGCAGGTTTTCTTTAAACCATATCTTCACCTGTAAGAATGTGACTAAATGTTCAGAAAGTGAAATTGTATAGAAGCAACCAAGTCTGATAGTGATGATGAATTTTGCAGGTTGAAGAACTGCTGTTAAAGTAATCACAGAGTGTCAGGGGGAGGTGTGCCTGTCTTTCTAATGTCCAAAATAGCTTTTTGACTCAAGTGATGTACTGCTTTGCAGTCTGCATCTTGTATGCATGTAGTGTTTCGATGTGGCTGTCTAGTTAAGCTTTTCTCTTGACTTTCGGAATTACTTTCTGTCATCAAATGCAGAGTAAAGCTGATGTACGCTTAGCTTTTACATTCCTTGGCAGCTGTTCCTTGGAGTAAGAAACTAAATATTACATTATCTTATCAGTGTAGTCTAGTTATTTCTTCCACAGAAGCATAGGAAAGCCACATCGTTTAATTTGTAACAGTCTGGATGTTTTTCTCCAACAGGAACTGTTCTTATCAGAAGCAGTAATGGCCAACTAATGCTAGTATCTCAACAAGCAATAGCACGAGCACAGAGTCAGCCACAAAGTAACACAAGCGTGAGACCATCTGCACCGACCAGCACACCTGCAATCAGAATATGTGCTGTACAGGTAACTTCTCTCATAGCTTTAATTTGATCTAGCTGTATGTTATATAGTTATAACAGAGTTTGTAAATAAGTTATAGAGGGTTAAATAAGCATTTGAATGCTTTCTGAACAGCATGATGGTTTTTGGACATAAACATCACTATGTGCTTTGCTTTCTCAGTTTGAAAAAAACCTGCTAGCTGTTACATATGGTATAGTTCAAATTAAGGCATTCCTCTCTGCTGGTGATGATGGTGATGTAAAGTGTTTTAAGGAAAAAAACAACCCCAAGCCAACAAACTTACCTAAATGGTTACTGCTAGTAACTGCAACCTTGTGGTCCTCTGGAGGGATACTTCTCTGAAGCCGAGGACCTTTCCCATGTCCCCAGGAGGTTCCTCCCTCCTTGAGGTCTGCTGGCTTTTTCTTCTGTCTCTTGTAATGTAGTTGGCACACAAGAGTAAGAGCGGATACGAAAAAAGTGACAATCTGCATAGGTCTTGCCAGCATGCTCATCCTTTAACTGTTTTGTTCTGACTATGCATTGTGTCTAAATGTCTCTGAATCTGTTCTTGAGTGTTAAACTGGTAGAAGACAAATAGCTGCTTTGAACAGTGTTTAAACTGTGAATGATGCCTGTATTGTTACTGTGAGAGTGGGTGTCCTGTTTTATATCTGACAAGAGCAGGTATTAACTTCAGTGACTGTTTTGTTGCTGGCTTGTCTGACAACTGTTCTCTGCATGTTTGTTTTTGTTTTGTTTTTAAGAACTCTGGCACCCAGTTACTAAAAAAAGTAGCAGCTACTCCTGTGAAACCATTATCTCAAACAACAAATGCTGTGGCTTCTACTGTTCAGCCACCTGCTGCAATACAGGTAGGTGTCAAGCTTTATAGTGCGGTGGGATAAGAATAACTGACAGAGAGAAGTGAAGAAAACATGGATGCATTCTTGTTATTTCTAACTCTAATGTGTTTTTTGCTGGTAACTTTTGTCCTCATGATAAATTCTTTCCTGAACGTCTCTCTTTAAACACATAATTTAATTATGCTTCTGCTAGTGTGTGTCAGCTTATCTTCTCTCGCTACAGGGGAAAGCGCATGAACAATGGATAAAGTAAATAGTTCAGAGAGCTATTTCCAGTGCTTTTGTACCCTATGACACAGCTCCTTCAAGCTCTAACTGATGCTTTTCTGGGAATGGAGACTTCCTAATGCTCTCTTCTGTTTGGATTCCCTGATTCCTTTGGAGGGGTGAGGGGGGAGGGGAAACAGTATCCCTGGGATGTTGAGGGGAGAATGAGCTGTCTGCACTAGTGAAGCTCTTTTTCAGGTCTACATTTTTTTCCCCCTCATTAAAAGCTGAAGGAAAGTCATAGCTGAAGACATCTGTTATCTAATTGAATTTGGTAGACAGGTTCCACAGATGTGACTGTAAATAGTGGTTAGAAATGCCTCATTATTTTTAGGTGGTGTTTTTGTCTTATTTCCTAGGTGTTAGTTCTTTTTTTCCAGAGAAAAATGTTGTAGGACTCTTCTCTTCTGAAGAGGGTTTTGGTACCTGTTGGGTATGAGACTTCTAGATACAATTCTTCTTCTGTTCTTGAGGACCACAGTTCTGGATAAGCACATGCGATGAAAAGAAAACCACTCCTTTCTACAGCTGTAATATTCTGTTCTCCTCATAACCTGGAGGAGAAATTGGGAAGAAGTCTGGCTCGTACATCCCTTTTCTTTTGTGAACAAGAGCTTGAAGGAGACTGGGCTGTAGCAGTTGACTGAGCATTCAGTAAATGATCAGGATCAGTCATTCAAAACACCTCACTGGATCTGTGTTCTTGACCTTGAGGGTATTTGAAGGATTGGGGGATATGTTCGCTGACAGCGGTAACTAACAGTCTGACTTACAAATTCGTCTTCCTGCTGTTCTTCTGTATCCGAAACTGAAAACTACTCACGGCTCTGTCTGATCTTTTTTCTCTTCCTTCTCACTACAGATGGGTAATGTTGGGATTAAAGGGAGAAAACCCATAGGCCTCTCTTAATACATTTTCTATTTTGCTTAGAGTGGAAACAACTTTTTGTGTTTAAGTACAGTAATGAGTATTCCTTACACACTTTTATTTTGGAATACTAGCTTGCAAACCATGTGCTTGTGATCTCTGCATAGAGATCTTTAGCATATAAAAGCAATAGTCATCTACTATACTACCCTTGCACTGTGGAGGAGAGATGAAGGTAAAGATTTCTTCCATCTGCTGGATGATGCTGCCTGCATCCTTGCACTCTCATGTGGATAAACACTGACACTCACCACTTTGTAAACTTACGTCTGCCTTTGACTTGGTTCTTCTGTACTTAGTTCGGTTTTGACATAATTAATTCAACTTCTGAGATATTTAAAGAGATGGACAGGGAGTATCTTTGTAAGCCATATTATTTTCTGTTGTAGAAACCTGCACCCTGCTAACAAGCCATAGGACTGGATTTAAACAGCAGGAACAATGACTCTGGGGAACAATAGTGCTGTTATGTTTGGAATGGCTTCCTTGGAGCCCCTCTATTTTGCAGAGGATTGCAAAGCCCTCTGTACAGCAAAGAGTAAATAGGTGCAATATGGATACATCCTGCCATCACAGGGCCACTTCACTCCTCGCCCTGGGGCAGAGAAGAGTGCTGACAAGGGAGTCCATGCATAAGGTTGCAGGAGCTGTCTGGGAAAAGAAAGGAAGAGTCCTTGGGTCTGATTTCCTTAGCAGCAGTTCATTCATCAGTCCTAAAAACACTTGCTATTAGTCTTGACAGTTTTTTGAGGCCACAGGAGAGGAGCATTGGTGTGGAAATGTGATGTCATCACAAAAAGCAGGAGACAGCGGGGAAGAAATAATCCTTGGCTTGGCCATGTAGCACCTATTGTGTGCTAAGTACACCTTGGAACACTGCTACCTGCAAAACTCTAGTTACTGGATTATTCTCCTCATCTACAAAAATATTTCCATTTTTGACATTCCTGAATGTTTAAGCTCTGAGGCTAGACAAAATACCTGCACATTTTTATTTTTTTACCTTCTTTCCAGATGGGGTAACGAAGCTGCAAAGTATCTAATTAGCATCATGCTGGGGCACTCTCATTTAGATGCAGAGCACTTCTTCTTTTGAAATGACTTCAAAATATGCAGGATTAATGCCATTTTTTATGGCGACTGTTTCTGTGTTGTTTGAAGTGAGAATGAGAATTGTCAGTAGTGAAAAAGGTTGAGGGCAGATGACAGAAGTTAATTCCCATATATTCATCTTCTTGGGAAAAGGGTCCAGCAGACTTCCTGTTGTTCCCTCCCTCAGCTGATAAAATGCCGTTCTGGTCTTGATATGTAAACACGCTGGAATTTGCAAGAGATCAGCTCCCCGAACCTCATGTTTTCAGCTTTTAAAAGCCCAGGGCATTGCAGCTTGACAGATCTGTACTCTGTCCCCTTCCGTCTTCCTCCCATCCATCTGTTTCTGGGATTCTCATGCCCAGTTTGCCTCCCTGTGGTCTTAGAGCTGTTGAGCCTCATCCTTGGAAGAGGCAGTGGTGGTGGCAAAGATCCTGCAGAGAGCTATTAAAGTGTTACCAACAGTGGGAGCCTAAGCTGGAAAGCTTTCTGGTGGCTGCCTGCTTCTTTCATGTCAAGCTGGCAGCAGCTTGGGTGGTGGGGGGACCCACCCAGGAAAAAAAAAAATTATAAATAAATGACAAAAGTGCCAGTGTTTTGCTTTAGCTTTAAATGTTTGTTCATTAATTTTCCCTATCCTGAAAGACTTAAAAGCCCTTTGATATTCTACATGATGTCTGTCCAACTCTGATTAGTTTTTGTTTTATCTGTGGTAGGGCAAGTCGGGCTCTAGTGCTTCTGCATTACCATTAATGCAATTAGCAAGTATTAATTCGTGATTGCGGGACTAAACTTTGGTGTTTAAGTGTGTTCAGAATCAGTGAAAGCAATTCTGTTGCACAGATCTGAACCTACGAAACCAGACTCTTCCTTTTCTTGAGAGGTTTGGAGGAAAAGCAACATCCAACTTCAGATTTTGAATGCTAACCTGAAAATCTTGCTTTTCTGTAACCTGTGGGTTCAATCTGGCTTTTCAGTTTTCAAGTTGAAAAATTGAAAGTAGTGTTTTTTATAGAGGCAAAGTCTTTTACTCATATTGTATTCTGTTGTATCAGAACTGTGTTGGGTTTTTTTTTTAATGTGGGGTTTTTTATTGTTTTCCTGTTTTTAAAATCTGAAGTAGAAATACTTCAGTTTAGTGGGTTTTCCTCTGGAAACTACTGTTTAGCCTGGTTTGCAAAGGAGACAGGCAATTGTGGTGTTCTTTTTTTCCAAAACCTTTGTTACTCTCCTGTTGCTGGAACTTCTGAATCTGTTGGTAAATTCTAATGAGATTTTAAAAAGAGGTCTCAAAATAACTGAATTTTGTGAGAGTTTGTGTCTGGGCAGAGCAGAAAGAGATCCAAATTGCTGTCCGCAAGGAAAAGGCAGGAAGAATTTGTTAGGTGCATTTGCTCAGCTGGCTGCTTCTGCTGGCACATGCATCCTTCCAAAGTGGACACGATGTCTTTTGCCTACTGCTCATGTGATAGGAAGAGTAAGGGATATTGCAATTGAGAGAGGAGCTGCAGGGGAAGAAATGAAGATAAATAATCACTGAAGATTGTATTTATCCTCAGAGTGGTATCACCTGGCTTAACATTGTCCAGAATTCATTAGTCTTAGACCGTAGGAGCTTGGCAAAGTTAATCTGTTGGTTTCTTCAAGACAACTTTACCTTTGTCTCTTCACTTGAAGTTGCAGGCAGTGCTTCAGTCTAGGTGAGCCTTTGTCATGTCTTCCCCCCACCCTTGATTTAAAAGTACAATTATGGCTGTGGGGGTTCTGTCACTTACTCGATTAAATAAAGCCTCTCAAAGCAAATGAATCCAAACTTTGAAAGCACAGATAAACCCCCATTTATGTTTTAAATAGTATGTGCAATGAAGGTGCTACTTTATATGCTAGCAGAATATGGTATGTTTGTCACGTTAGTCTTTGGTTAAAAAGTGTTAATTTTTCTTTTCAGCCAGCAGCTGCAACGGCTAGTGTTACTACAGTTACTGCTGTAAAGCCTTCGAGTACTGGAACACCTGTAAAACTTCCAGTTACAGGACCACCTGCACAAGCTTTCTCCCAAAAGGCAGTCTCTGTGAAAGCAGAGGGCACAACAGTAGCACAGACCAGCGCTTCTACAGTAAGGAAGAAAAAAAGTTTTTAATTAAAAATTAACATTCTCTATATTCATCAGAGGTTGGAGAGCCAATGCAACATCTAACAGGTTTCTCTTTATTTCCATATTAGGAGATGCTAGAGAATGTGAAGAAATGCAAGAATTTCCTTGCTACGCTAATAAAACTGGCATCTAGTGGACCTCAAGCCCCTGAGATGGGGCAGAATGTGAAGAATCTGGTGCAAAATCTCTTGGTGAGACTTTTCTTTTTAAACAATGTCTGCATCACTTGTGTATCAGTTTTGACGTTGACTTTATCATAGTTTTATTTCTTGTATTTTTATTTTTTAAACAGCTGAAGAGTTGGATTTGTGGCTGTGTGCATCTGACCCTCTTTAACTCTTATTTTTAACTGGATCCCATGCTGTATTTCCCCCCTTCACTTTCCTGTTTCATTTTAAGCACACAGGTAACTACAGCAGGGGCAGCTGCTAGCGTTACCACAGCTTCTGGGTCTAAGCTGCCTTTTTTTTTTTTTTTTTTCATGTTACTGTAGTTTTCAGTCCCCAAGGGCAAGAGTGTTACTGTGGAGGTTGTAGTGCAGTGCTAAGTCTATGCTACTACTTTACTCCAAGACAGAACTGACTTACAGGTTGATAGTGAAGCTCCAGTGGAACAAGTGTGACATTATCTATGTCTTTAGACAATGGGATGAAAAAAATAATGTGGTAGCTGCCAACCTCTCTCACTCTGTCCTTGCAGGTGCCTTCTGTATGGCGCTTTGTGCTGTACCCCAGCACAGCTGGGTTTTGTTGGTAACGATTTCTCCTGCCACTTCTTGTCTTGGCATTTGACCGCTGCTGCTGTTTTGTTGTTCCACTGTAGCAGAAGGCTGCGGGCTGGTGGAGGGAGATGACTTTCCTAGTGGTACCAAAGGATTTTTCAGTCTAGAAAAGTGTGGTGTAGATGGAGGTGTAATTTCAGAGAGCAGATTGTTTTAAGATGCACACTTGCAAATCTATTTGTTTCCTCTTTTTCCTCTGCCTTTGAGCCCCTGCTGGACTGTACACCTTGATTATGTAGAAAAACACTAGAATTGTTCCTTCTCATGCTTACAGTACTCTTGTGGTTTTTTTTTAAGAACAGTTGTTACCAGACATTAATACATTGTTTAACTGTGCATTTGTTTGTTTTATGTAATATTTTAAAAATACTGCTGTTCTGCCATTCAGTATATTTGTATTATTTAAATGCAAAATAAATTAATGTTTCATATGCATGAGGGAAATGAGTAAATGACAGCTGTGAAGTAAAATGGTCCTTAAGGCAGCATCTCATGAAGTGGGTGTCAAGTGCCTTATATGCACTGAGATGTAGCGTGCCAAATCACTGCATCTGTATCGGTGAGAGCTCGGTGAGACCTCAGTGACCTGTATCCGTAGCTTGAGACCTCACAGGCAGCAGATCAAACTACTAAATAGGAGAGGTGCTGTAAGTTCTGTTTGTGAATATACAATCCTTAAAACCCTCGCTCTGGTCATGTAGCTCCTTGGAACGATTGTTCTGAAGGAGAATATGGGTGAGAGGAATAATTTCTCTGTAGAGACAGAGACTGATGCTGGGGTGTCTCTTCCTTGTGTGCCTGTACCTTCTTGGAGCAGGTAATGCTCTTGGTGACTCTGTGGCAGGGTTTCACCTGGGAGGGTGAGACAGGGCAGCAGTGTCTGGGGCTACCCACCCCCTTAGCCCTGTCATGGTGGCACTGATGTAGTGGGCGAGGGGGTCTCAGAAGTCTGCTACAGCTTCCTAGCCCTCCCAAACCCTTGAGTCAGATGTTTGTGTTGGGGTAGAGTGGAAAGCATTGTGAGCTGGAGGACTGTTACCGTAGTTGTATGCAAAAGTGATGCTCTGATGTTCAGTTTCTCCTGCTTTTGAAAGATGTTAAGTGTTGTGCTTTATTATGCTATGTGTGTGTTAGACTAGAATTGTCCTACAAAAGTTACTGAGCTGTCTTTTGTCCCTGATCGCTTTAAATTGATCTTTATGCAGATAAACTACTTTTAGGGAAAAGAGTATTCTTGGTGGATTTTAAATATTTCTGCATAACAATGAGGTACTCAGTGCTACTTACAAACTTGTTTCTATCAGTTCACTACAGTGAGGTGTTTGAACAAGTATCCTTAAGTGTGTTACTGTCTGGAGTTTAAGAAAGTAATTTGGTTTGATAATACTGTATCTAAATTACAAGATCATTCTATCCTTAAACCTTTCATTTATAAGTGAGGGGAAAAAACAGTTGAGTATTGATATTGAACAATTTCACAATAAGGTAAATCTCCATGACCTTTTGATACACCTGGGGAAAAAAATGTCGTGGATTCATAGTTATAACTTACCATTGTAATTATACTTTCCTCTTAGGAAGCAAAAATTGAACCAGAAGAATTTACAAAAAAGCTATACATAGAGCTCAAGTCGTCTCCACAACCGTATTTAGTTCCTTTTCTCAAGGTAAGTGATTATGGATATGTAGTGTTTAATGAGGGGAGGAAGGATGACCAGAAAAGGAAAGGAAAGAGACCATTTAAATAGGTGTTTGCTCATGTCACTTGAGGAAATGAAATTTAACCTAGCCCTGAGTGGCTGTTGCTCTTAGACAACATTTTTGGGGGAGGGAGGATTTCAGAGGAGTAACTTATGCTGTGTTCTTAAATTGGAGAATAAATTACCCTCTAGTCATTAGTGGAGACTAATGTTTTGGTGCATCTACAGCAGAGCAGCTATACTAAGATGGCCTTTTATTTTCTCATCAAAATTGTAACCACACTAAGTTCTAATACAGAAGACTGACAACAGAGGCTGTGCACAACTTAGGCAGTTTTTAAGCTCAAAGAATCTCCATAAAGCTAGTACTCCTCTGTCTGCTGGCTTGTGTTTAACTAGAGGTAGTAAGAACCAAATCCCTTTCTCCAGGAAGTCTGACGGGACTACTGCAACTTAGGAGGAGTAACCCAGGATAACTCTACCTCCATTAAAGCAAATAATCATGTAAATAAGAAAAAAAGGCACTCAACATTTTAAATAATATGGTAGAATGGAATTCATTAGCAATCAAAATAAAAAATATCTTTGTATAGCAAGCATTCAATTCTACTGAAAACATGGAAAACTTAGTTATATTTAATTGCAATGCACATAGTATTCTTAGGTTTGATAGATTTTTTTTTTTTTTTTTTTCCCCCCTTGCCATTCACTATAGGCACAGTTGAGAATCAAGGAAGAACAGGCTGGGACAGAGATTTTCTGGAGTTTGTCTTCTTCCTTTGTATTTGACAGCATAACAATGCACATGATAATGTTGAGATTACTTTAGATGCCTGATGTTAATCTGTTAAAGTGTGGTATGAATAGTTTTGTTACAGTGGCAGCCTTTAGATGCTTTGTTAGAAAGTTTGCCATGAGTCTAGAAGACTACAGTCTCTTCTGCAGGGCTTGATATAAAATTTTCATATTAGTCACTTATTCTCTGTTTAATTCCCTGGAGGTTTCTTAAAAGCCCATGCAAAAGCTTGAAAAAAAAAAAGGGAAGAAGGAAAAAAAAAAGCTCAGGCCTTCCTGCGTGTCGTGTAGCTCTGGCTGCAGAAGGACCAAGCTGTGAATGCAGGGTCAGTGTGACCAGCAGATGTTTTCTGTGAGCGGCGTGGAGTCTCAGCAGAGCTCTGCTAACTGCCGGGAAGTTTGGCTTCAGAAGTAGTGTAGCTGCCTTCCACAGGGCCCTGGCTGATGAACCTTGTTGGAGGTGGGCTGGCTGCATGTGCCTGGGGCCAGTGCAGATGAGTCTCAGTAGCTCCACATAGACTCAGCCTAAGTCTGGCACAGACCTCATCTGGGGCTGGGGGGCCCTGGACTAGTTTATGCAGAGGAGCTGAGCTGAGACAAGAGGTGGCTGCGCAGCACTTGCTAACGCTTCTACCCCTTTGGGTCCCCCAAGAGTTTATTAGCTCAGGCACCGTGCTGTCTTCATGTACTCGGAGGTGCTCAGCCTGAGTTAATAAGTCATCGCACAGTTTGGAGAGCTGTGACGTGTGGTGCACAGACCTAGAGTCAGTTCCACAGAAGTTATGTTGGGTTCATCAGCGTGGGTCAGACCCTGACCCATCATGGCAGAGGTGTTGCACATTTCTCCTGCGGCATGCTGCCAGGTACTGCCTCATCTAGGCTTTTCTGTTGTGGCAGTATCCATACCCCATCATTCTTGACAAGGTGCTCTCTCCCTGTTGTACTCTATATTAACAATGAAATACTATGACTTCAAAAACTTTGACCATGACAGTGACTAAAGGACGTTAGCTGACTATAGTGTTACCATCCTTTTAAAACATCTTGCACCCTGATGGCTTTTTTTTCTGAAATACACTAAGGATGTGTAGTTGATACAGACTGGACTTAACTGGTGTGCAGCACTGGGCGGCTGTGACAGGATTGAGTGCCAAATGGAAGGTGACTTCAGGAGCACTTCTCTAAGGTGCTGTGAGGATTGGTGCTGGCCTTGTTTGTGGGGGAAACGCTTGCAGCTTGAGTCCGGAAGGAAATGTGATACAGTTTACTGCCAATTGACTTTCAGCTACTGAAGTGGAATTTTAGGGAGGACTCTGTGCAGTTGTCTTTTGTCTTTGAGCTGCAGGTTTTTTATGAAGCTGTTGCATGTGTTTTGTTTTTTACCTATTCCAATAAGTGGAAAAGTACAGTGACTTTGGCTGTAGAGCCTGCTTGGTTTTCAAGTCTGTGCTGGATGCTTTTGGTAAATAAATTACATCAGGAGCATGTGGAAAACTGAGAAGCCTTTAAAAAGAAAAGGAAGTGAACAGTAGAGATAGGTGTGCCACAGAAGGTCTAGATGTCCAAGCAATTTGTTCAGTATATTAGCATGTGAGACAACACGTTCCTTTCACGTGAAGCCCAGAGCAACAGCACTGTGCTGGAGATTCTTACAGACTTCAGAAACTGTTAGGGGGAGAAAAAAAGGTTTGTGAGAAAATACAGGTAGCTGCAGAACTGATTTCCCCTGGTTCTGAGCATAACAAATTGTAAGTAGTGAAGGAGAAAAACCTGTGGAGGGCTTGAAGATTATTCTGTCCATTAACCTTCTCAAACATAGCTGTAGTGAAAATGAGATGTTGCCAGATACCTTTACTAATGTTCTCTTGTTGCAGAAACCTATCTGGCTTAAGTTGTGCTGCTGCAGCTATACAGGCATTATTAAAGTGGTATCTCCCCCTAGTGTAGATACAGCTGCATTGGTATAGAAGCACTCGTATCTTCAGAGCGTGTTTCTGACTTTATTGGATAATTTGTAGTTCTCTGTCAGACAGGCTCGGTGGAATAAACACAGCTGTTACAATATAGCAGGGGTTTTTGGCAAAACAAAAATTTTTGAGGTAGTAAAACAGTTAAAATGGTCTTTTTCTAGAACACAAATTTCAAGTTGAAAAATCTAAACAAAAGAACAAAGTTATGAGTGAGTTTCCCTATAGATGGGGTTTGCTACGTGCAGTGAAGCCATGGTGACTGTTGACCTTTGCTCAGCCTGTGTTGGTGATTCTTGTGGTCTTCACTGAGCAGTATCGTCATCAATTTAAGGGTGCCTGAATTCTAGCAAAACTTGTTTGGAATAAGAAATTTATTGTCTCATGAAAAATTAAATTGGAAGATGAGGAAGCAGATTCAGTTGCTAATGTATCAGTATTGTTGAAGACTGCTGATGTTACGTCCAGTGGTTTTTTTTTTGTTTTCTTCTAGAAAAGCATGCTTGCCTTACGGCAGCTAATGCCCAATGCTCAGAGCTTTATCCAGCAGTGTATGCAGCAGCCAGCTCCAACCCTAGAAGCTGTTTCGACTTGTACCTCTGCAGCACCAACTTCTTCGATAGCAGTGGCAACCTCAGCTGTAGCAACCACTTCTCTTCCAATTGTGAAACCAGTGTCTGCTTCTGTAACAGTCACAGCCTCTCCGGTTACAAAACCTGTCCTTGTCAGTGCGCCGGCGACAGCTTCTCTGCAGAACGTGAAGCCTGTTCCTGCCTCTGCAGCGGTGACAGCATCTCTTCAGCCTGCAGCTTCAGTCCTCACCACGACGACAGCAACATCAGGGCTGACTGCTATCCAAACTGTCAAGCCAGTCTTCACCTCTGCGGCAGCAACGTCCTCTCTCCAGTCTGCAAAGCCACTGCTGGTCTCTACAGTGGCATCTTCAGCAGTAACCCCCCTCCAGCCTCTGAAACCGGTCATTGGAACCCCAATCAGTATTAAAATCTCACAGCCAAACTCTGTTGTTGCGCAGTCAGTGGGTGCTCAGCAGGTGGTTAAAGTGAAACACTTGGTAAGATGAATTTCTCTGCTTCTCTGTAGCCAGGCTTCTTTACTTTGACTCTTACTCTTTTGTAAAGAGGATACCAATTTGCATCGTGGCTTTTTTTGTTTGTTTGTTTTGGGGTTTTTCTGTTTTGTTTTGTTTTTTGTTGTTGTTAATATATGAAGCCAGTCTGTCATGAGTTAATCAGTTACGTTTGTCATAGTTAGGGATATTGAGCCCTTGCTGGAAAGGTGAATCTAAAGCCAAGCTGTAAGCTCGGTCTCTTGCAAGACATACCGACCACCATTCCACCAGACTGAACATCCAGCTTGAGACACAAGGGAACACGGAGTTCTGACCCCTGCTATGCATGCAGCCGGGCTAGGTTTGCACCAGAAAGAAAAGGCTGGAAACGCTAGTGTCAGAGACAGAAATTGCTGGCGGGATGCTTATATTAGTTACTAGTCGATGCCCTGTTAGGGCTGTGCCTCAGCTAGCCACCAGGGCTTCCACTCTCTCTACCTTGGTAGTTCCTGCTCTGGATACTTTGCAGGCACCGGGTGGCTTGATTGATGTTTAGTGATATGTTAACTGAAATGTAAAAACTAGCTCAAGGAGCTTTTCAGAGCAGAGTTCTGACCTCCAAATTTACTAAGACATGTTAATTCTGAAGTCATCCAAAAGTGAGTTTTTTCTATCAGGCCTCATTAGGTAACAAATTCCACGAGGAATAAATGTCTTATTAAAACAATACCCTCAATAGAAATGTGCTAACATTTTTTTCTTGGCACAGGTTAACTACTTGCTAATGTTAATGTTAAATACCAACTAACTGTGGATCACAGGTATACCCAAAAGAGTGACATTGTGAAATACATTAGGTTTGGTTTATGGGTGTTTGAGATACTAAGTAGTACGCTGTATGATGGGTCTACCTGCAAATAATGTTCTCGAGTACTTGGGGGAGAATAGTATCCCTTTGGCAGATAAAGAACTTGATTCTTGAATAGGACTTCCTTGTAAAGATTTACTTTCCACAGGTATATTAGGGCATCTAGTGTGTGAATTTCCTTTGTAGTTTGTTTGTGTATACTTGATTTAACAGTCTTTAGACCCCTAAAATGTTTTGCTTTTTTTCTTCCTTTCAAAGTGCATAAGGTGGATGCAATACAAGAATCTTGCATTCTAAATAGCTTACACTACCAGCTTTTCACCTTTTCAGATTTGCTTAAAAAGAACAAAGCACTCAACTATATGGAGGGTATAGGGGGTCCTTTTATGAGTGGGCTTGTTTTAAAAACAGTTATCGAGCATATGCACTAACAGCCTCTGGTAGTAGCTAGAGCCAAATTGGAAAAGGAGTTGATACCCTTACTGTCTTTAAGGACTAAATTTGAAATTCCAGCCAGAAGAAAATGAGGGCTTCTTAGGTTGAACAAGGGCTGGAGAGCAGTTTGTTGGCTACACAGCAAGCCATGTAATCCAGGGGAAAGGTTGACCATCTGTACAAATAGACGAGGAAGCTTAACTCTACACTGGGGAGTCGAAACGCTTCTTGAATATGATATTGGTGAGCTCAGGAAATGACTTCTGCCTCCTCAACTACTGCTGTGTGGCAGCCTATTGCAATTGCTTTTCTTCGCTGTGCCCTACAAGCATTGAATTGCATACAAAACGTGTTTTTTATCCTCATTTGGGTCGATCCTAGGCATGGTGATTAGAATACTTGCTCTTCAAAATACCTGTTTAATTTTGGTCTTGTAGTTAAAGGGCTGAGTTGACCACTTCGTAGCTTAGCCATATCAGGAGCTTGGTGTTTGTTCAGACAACATGTTAGCATAAGAGCACAGTTAGTAGAAGCAGCTGCTATCTTCTAGGGCTTCCCTGGTGCTGTACCTTGAAAGGACAGAGGGACTGCTTTCCTCCAACAAGAAAACAAAGCTGGACCTCCCCTCCCTGAACACAAGGGTCCTGCTGCCAGCTGAAAGGAAGCACATGCCAGCTGTGCAAATCTGTCCATACAATGCTGCCAGCAATTTCTTTCCCTTTCCAGCCCGTAGGGTTGTCTGATGCCATACACTCCCTCTGCATGCCCATTTCTAATTTAGGTCTCTTGTGCTTGGGAATGTTTAAGCGAACTTTTATGTGCCAGTTCCTGTGTAATGTTGGTGCTGCTTAAGAATCCAGCACTGCAGTATTTTAACATCAAAATTGTGAGCGGAGTGATGCAATGTGTAACTGTCTTTTCTGTGGCATGAGTATTGAAACTCTGGGTGTGTATGGTGGACACTGAGGGACCTTTTCTTCAGGGATGTTGTTGGGGTTGATGGCTGCTGTGAGAGTTGCATCACGGATCGGGTTCCCTTCCGGTGACTTTCTTAACGCAGCCTCATTTAAGGGCATTGGCATACACAGAAGTCTCATCTTGGAGAGAAAGCTTGTCTTTCTGTAGTATTGTTTTGTCTCTTGTTAAAGCAAATAAATGAAAATTTACATTACTAGCCACTGTTTCCAAAGGTGAGAAAGCTGCTGTGAGACTACAGCTTCACGTTAAGCATAAAGAGCAAGAGTTTTATGGTGTAGTCCCTGCAATTACCAGTGAGACGTGCTCCCTGGACATTGCTAGTGAATGAAGCAAGGAGTGAAGTGCTTGTGCTGTTCCAAGCACTTGTTCTTAATGAGTTGTTGTTAGTGTGGAGTCCCCTCAGAGCTGAGTTTGGTTGAGCAGGGAATCTCCTCTGTTATTTTTCAAGAGTTTTTTTTAGTCCTGGATGTATGCTTTTGCATTCAGCTGGTGAGGCTTCCTTCATGAAGCAGCACTGCTTGTGGTGATACCTTACCATCTCTCCGCTGATCTCCAAACTTTGCTTTATGAATGCAAAAGAGGTTGAAGTAGGGCTAATCAAAGTCTCTCCCAGGCAGCTGTCCCTATGCTGTCAGCTGGATGCTACATTGCACTTTTTTTACTAAAGAGTGCTGGTGCTTTTTATTCTGATGTCTGTCAGCATACTTAACGGGGCACTAAGGAACACTCCCTTTTCTTTATTACTTCTTGCTGCTAACCTGAGGAGGCAATAGCTCTTTCTTACAGATATTACCTGGCTTTTTTTAATACTTTTTTCTGGCATTAGATCCCTGTTGAAATTTCTAGGATTGTTGCCCTGTTCTGTTGCAAGTCCCAAGGACTTCCACAGTTTGTTAGTCTAGCAGCTAGAATAGCAACCACAAAATGAGCTTTCTGATTTCTTGTTGATCTAGTCTCCTCAGTTACTCGACTTACTTCCCAATCTCCACCTAGGCTATTGATTTAACATTGGCTATCTCTGTTCTTTTTGTCTGCTGCACCTTCATCTTGAACGCTTATGTTTCCTCCTGTGCTCTTTCAGTGTTTTGCATGCTGAAGATGAAGCATCATTCTTGCTGGTGGTAGGGAGGATTTCTAGGTGCACGGCAGCATGGGTGCTGGCAGAGCCTGTGTATAGTTTACCCAAGCTGGTCAGTGGGTCAGTGAATATCTGAACAGGTAAATGATGCTGTTAACATTATTTTCAACTTCCAGCATATGGAAGCTGGATCTTTCAGAAAGATCAAGTTGTGTTTTCATAAAAACACATAGAAGCAAATGTTAGCCCGTGTACCAGTGTACAAGGCAGTGCTGCATGTGAGCCTTGACTGTCCACAGTACCTCCCTGTACTCCCATGGTTCTTTCCTCTGCATAAAAAATTGGGAGATACGGATCTTATGTTTCTTCTCAAGAACTGCCTGTTCATTGTTTGGTTTTCAAACACCACCTTCAGCTCAGTTGTTCTAAGTTACTGCTGCTATGCCAAACCATGATGCTATTTGCAGATTAATATGGAGGTGGGTGGGGTGTATCTTGACTATTTGATATGCAAAGTACCTCCTTTTGTGAATGTGTGATACTTACCCTGATGATGTTTACTGATAAATCTGAAGTTAGATGACAGAAGGAGACAGCCTAATTTCTGAAGTATAATAAATGTCAATTCTTTATTTAATTAAACTTGTGCAGTGTTACTGTACAAGCACTCTTTAGACTTTCTGAAGTTAGAAAAAAGATGTAGAGGAGAAAAAGTGGTTTCTTTACTCCGAATTTTCCTTTGTATTAGCTTTTGCTGCTAAAAAAGTAGGATTCCATCTAAGGATATTGATAATCATGTGTTTTTACCAAAGCACAAGATTCTTGCTACTACTTGTAATCAAGAACTTTTCCAAAGGATGTATCAAAGTCTGCAGCCCACGTTCTGCTAGCTAAGAGGCTTAGAAATTAGGCTTTTAGGGATGCTGCAATTTTATTACTTTCTTGCATTTTAATAGCTGCCCCTGAAGAGGAAGAATTAGTATTTATGGGCTATGCCTGTAGGTCTGTGTTGTGATGACATCCTGCTGTCTGGTTTTGTTTCTTTCAAGAGCCTCTTTAAACAAAACTATCAACCCCTTTCCTTTGTACCCTTCAGCAGTGTACTGATGTTTTTGTGTAGAGGCTGTACTCGCTATAGGTGTTGCTAGTTGGTACTTCGTGTTCCCGGTAACTGATGTGTTCAGTGTACTTTTGCTTAACGCTTTGAAACTCAGCATCTCAATTTACAATTGATGTGGCTCCAAAAATGCATTAGTAACTTTCTAGCCTGCACTGATAATTCTTGACAAGAAAAGGATTTCATGCGAGACTTCTGTTTGTTTTAGTGTTTTGTCTTTTTATCTAGGTGTATGTGATACCTACCCTTTTGAACTTGTTGGCAGGCAGACTCATTACTCAATTGTTAAGTCTGTTAAACAAGACTTACGGAGAGGAAAGCCTCTTAGTGTAATGGATTGTGTAATACTCAGTGAAACTCATCTAATATGGTTATCAATAGACAGTAGGGGTGAAGTGTCTGTTAGAGCTCACTGAATGAGCTGGAGCTTAAAGCTCACCACCAGTTGTTAAGATTTCTTGCATGAAGTCTTTTTTTTTTTTTTTTTTTTTAAAAAAAAAAAAGGGTGAGGTTTTTCTGAGCATGCTGTTTGCTTTAAAGTGAAAGCTAGACATGCTAGCCCAGTGGCACTTCTGGCTGAATGAACGTGTTGATACTATTTATTTCTCTGTATGTTTAGCTCTTCTCACTCTTGATATTGGATATTCCACTCCCAGGTAGTCCAACAACCATCAGGAAGCGTTGTAAAGCAAGTATCCACACTCCCACAACCCTCAACACTGACCGTACAGACGTCTGCTGAGAAGAGGATGCCGCTGAATACACTTGTTCAAACTAACCAGTTTCCTGCAGGTAAAGGGGAACATTTTTGATGGAGAAGGGAGAGGACTGCTGAGGTACAGAAATAAGTACAGACTGTTGGTAGATGATAGGAATGTAAGAAGGTGGTTGTCTACTGGGAGCAACCAGCTCTGTGCGTAAGTTGAACATCTTTACTGTCTGCTTGGAGTTCTGATGAGAACTCAGTGCTGTGTCTGCTTCTGGCACCTGTTAAAAGCATGTCAGTCAAACATTTGTCCTTGTTAAAGTACTGTAAGCTCCTTGCAGTTTTCACTAAAACCTTTCATTGGTCAGCACAGAGTGTTTGCTGAGAGCATGTAGGATTTTTGGCCGTATAGAACTTGTAGAAGTAAGACTCTAGAGTATCTGATTTTCAAATGGACCTAATTACTTGTTACTGACTCTGCAGTAGCCTTTGCTAGACATATGAACTGATTAAACAGTTTTCTTAGCATTTTGCTTTCTACTATGGTGTGTTCTTTGTTTTGTTTTAGGTTCCATTCTGAAACAAATTACCCTGCCAGGAAATAAAATTCTGTCACTTCAAGCATCTCCTGTTCAGAAAGCTAAAATAAAAGAGAATGGAACAACATCTTTCAGGTAAAAATAAACAATAGCAGAATTTACTATAGGAAGGAACAAAAGAAACAGCAAGTGTAGAGGTGGGAGCAAAGCCCAAATAAAAGCAACTTTCTAAAGAAATTTGTTTATGATAAGTGTTTTTCACTAATTGGCAAGGGGGAACCTAAAATTTTTGACCTCATAGCAGATGTTAATTATTCTTAATATAAGAAAACTATCCTGATGAGGTTGGATTTTCATCACAAGAGTGTAACTATATAAACAGTGTGCATTAATATGTATCAATTTTGTTCACTCATAGAGGAGGCATATTAATCTTCATCCTATGAGTACTATTAACTAATCTAAAGCAAAGTTACCTTGTATTAAAAGCTCTCCATAGGATTAAAGCAGATATAACCTCTGTTTCTTACAGGTGGACAGAAAGCAGTGAAGTGTTATTTGGACTGGCTGTTAACCTGTCTAAAGCTCTATGTTATATTTCGAAATCTTTTATTAGCTCCTATTACAAGCTTGTTCCTGTATGTAGAGGTGAAAGTCTTTGACTACACCTCTAATTATGGCTTCTGGCTTATTCTCTAGGCCTTTAGATTACAAGACTGCTTAAAGCTTTTTAGTTCTGGTAACTGATTAACTTTTCAAAAGCAGAAATTATTTTTGTAGCTCTGAAATGTATTGTTGGAACAGAGATATGGGCTATTATTGGTCCTAGGACTTTAAGGCAAGCCTGAAGTTGCTCTTCCAGGGATAAAAGCAGACATGACCTTTGTCTTGTTGACCAGTTGACTTCTCATCTCTTGAAAGCTACGGTTTTGTGTGCACTGATACAGACAGAGAGCTGTTGTTGTGTACACTGAACACTTTAAAAAACTGGTAGCCAGAATTTGAAATGAAAAGCTGATGTTAAAGCAATAGCTCTGTTCAGCTGCCTGAAGCTCTTATGAAGTACACTTCGGAGTATAATTTGGGATGTAAATTTGGGTAGTGATGTTTGAAAAAGAAATCACGTCATAAATATAATTAAAAAAAACCCAACCACCAAAGTCAACAAACTCCCACCAAAAAAACTAGAAACCATTTTTTTTCTGTGATCTTCCGATTAGAATATATCAACTGTCTAACATGAAAAAGTTTTGAATTCTTCAAGTTCCTTCCTTGAATTGTTAAATTGTTAGCATAGGAAAAACTGCTTTTACAATATGATCCTAGATGGGTTTCTGTTCTTGCTTTTGAATTATGATTTTCAAAGTAACTTAAGTCCATGAGAATTCAGATTTGAAATCTCTCACTTTAAATTTTTCTAGTAAATCTCTTGTCTCTGAAGAATGTATCTCTTTGGATACAAGCCTGGTGCTTCTCCTTTTCACTGATATAGCCAAACTTTCTGACCTTAAAAACTACATGTGAGAATCTTTATATCTGAACCTGGGCAGCGTGTAACTGAACTTCTGGCTTACCTAGGTCAAGTATCTGTGTTCTCCAAGCAGATCTAGCACCACATAATGTTAATCTGGCCTGGGCAGTAGACATTCCTTGCTCTCTTCTGTCCTGACTTCTGTTATTCCTAGCACAGCTATTCTTTGACTTGTGATCCATCAACTGGCTGATCATTTGTGAGGAAGAGAGAAGCACCATGGCCCCCTTCCAGGTTTTGTGATAAGATTCGTTAATGGGCAGAGAGCATGTCTTGTAACTGATGTGACTATACACCTGACACTTCAAACTGTGGCTTCTCATTGTGGTATGTCATCAAGCCAGACTTCCTTTGCCACTGTGTGACTAGGTTTGGTTAGGATTCAGGAACGTAATACTCACCAAGCTGTACTTAATAAGCTGCAATTTGACCGTGTCTGCTCTTTAATGGGCTGTTCTGGTTGCTTGAGATAAGCAGTAGAAAAAATGGTGATCCTCACCCCCCAATTAAAAAAAACACCCAAACTTCTAAAAATGAGAAGATTTCAGCTAGGCATGAGCATCCTGGCACTTGATTGTCCCATGGCATGTATAGTAAAGGGAAGTGTGTTTTAAAAACCTCAAGACTTTTATAAACTGCTCTATGTATTTCTGTAAAGTATATGCTAGAGCACCCTGGAAAAAATAAGATATGTATTTGCACCATCAAATATTTTTTACAGCTGTTCTATTTAATAGAGTTGTTCTCCAAAGCGCATATAACTCTGATTTGTGCATTTTGTCTGGAAGGCATCAGCGATCTCACCTAGCAGACAACCAGGAGTGAGAGAACAGAGGGGAGAACTTGTGGGCAGCTGCCTCTCCTGCCCCACGGTGGTGGGGAGCGCTGGTGGTGCACAGAGGTTTAGGTTAAATGTGCCTTTCTAGTTTTCCCTTTAACTGTTTTATAAAATGGAGTAAATAGTCAGAAGACGACATGTGCGTTGATGAAACACCAGAGGGTGCCACAGACTCACTTTTCAGCTGATGGAGGCAAATTCATAGATGTGCGGTGCATCTGCATTGCTTGGGCTTCTTTTCCAGTGGAATATTCAGTACAAATGTCAAGCCTGACTTCATGCAGGGTAGTGCTCAGAACTTGGTGTTCTGTTTTCCCCCTTGTCCTGATAAGCTTAAAGCACTGGAGACCAGTAACAACTGGGAAAGTTTTTTCTTGTTGATTTCTGGATGCGATGTGATCAAATGCAAAAAGCATTAAAGGAAGTGGTGTAGAAGAGGGACTTCACAGAGGGATTGCTGAAAATAAAAGCAAGTCCGTATCCAATAGAAATATCTGCATATATGCTCTTGAATATTCTAATTTTATCACTTTAGTAGAATGATTTTTTATAGCTTAGTCAAACTACATGATAACTTACTTAAAATGATTGAGGTTTGTTTGAACAGCAAGGAAAAAAGAATAGTAACAAGCAGAAAATGCAGCTTGTGAAACTTACATTAATCTTTAGTGAGCAATACTTCTAAGGAAATGTAATGATGTAATGTAACTTATTTGGGTTAAGGAAAATAAGTGCAGCAGTGTTTTCGTAGGTGCAAATTAATCTTCCCTCAAGGCTAGTGACTTGGTGGCTTAATGCGAACTTATGTCCCACAGTGATGAAGTTAGATTTGGTCCTTAAAAACAGTAGAGATGTCTACATGCATATAAGCTCTTGTATGCATGTATTCACAAGAAAGACTGTGTGCATGGAAATAGTAAAGAAAATATTTGTTAAAAAATAAAGAGAACTGAAACTTGTGTATGTAGAAAGGTGGATAAATGTATAGTATAGAAGTTTTACCTCCTTTTTGCTTGAGTATTTGGAGTGTGTGGCCAGATTAAAAGCTAAAATGATTTACTGAAGCTGCATGCTATACAAGTTCCAGCATCTGCAGCTCTGATAGCTTGTGTGGCATGTTCTTGGTGCTAGTTGTGCTGATTTTGTAATCTCCTTTATCAGCAGATCTGTAGCAGTTGCTGCACTTGGCTGGATTCTTGTCTGTGCCACCAGCAAAGACTTCTCTGTAGTGGTCATTAAGAAGAGGAAAGGAGTGTACTTGTGAAGATCAGTTAGCACTCAATTAGCATGCAGTGAAGCTTCATTTACACACTTCTTGAAAGATCAGGATCTCAGACTGATACAGCATGAGTATATGCTTGGAACTGCTCAGCTGCTGGTTGTGAAGGGGTAGGAGGGAAGAGGTCCCCCTGAAGCGGTGACTTCAGCTTTGAATTGTAACTGTGGTCACTTAACCATTCTGACAATCCTAGGGTTTAACGCTTTCCTTAGCACGATGGATTTGGGGCACAAGCCTAGTCAGGAAGCTACATCTAGTTAGGCTTAATGAAGCTGTCGTGAGAATCTGTTGGGTCCCCTTTTCCTCGAACAAATCACGTAGAGACTCCTAGCCATGAGGGCACACAAATGAACGGTGGGAGGAGTAGGGGAAGGCTGGACTCCTTTCCTAGCCAGGCTTCTCTCTAGAAGTTTGTGGGAGAAGACTTATGCCATAAAAACCTATTGAAGCCCAAAGAAAAAAATGCATCTATAGTTTAAGAAAAAAATCCCGCAACTTTCTTGTGTCTTTTGAGTACTGCTCAAACACAACCTATGTTCTAATAACTTCAGTTTCTACCTGTTGCCAGGCAGAAGACAGCCTCTAAGAGGCTCCAAGATCCCATTTCACCTAAGAATGGCAAGTTTCTGACTAACCTCTTGTTCAAGAGTTATGTAGGACACACAGTATTTTCTGAAGATGAACTTTATCAAACCTTGCCAGTGAATACTTTCCAGGAGGAAGGAGTGTGTGGTTTTTGTTTTTGTTTTCCAAATCAAAAGACCTTCGGATTGAGTACTTCCACCTGTCTGTATTAATAATGCTGGCTTGTGTCGGTTCTAAACCCTTAAAAGCTATCGTTAGGGACTTTGTCACTTTATGAAGCAAAAAAAGTTTTCTTTTGATGATCTAAACTTAATTAAAAATAAGTTGGGTATTTTCATTACTAAAATCTTGCAAAAACTTTTCCCATATAAAAATCATTCAGTATTTTAACTGAAAAGATTTTAAAAAAAGAAAAAAGCTGTGGCATACAAGCTATTTGCTTAACACAAGCTTTGCCATGACTATAGCTAGCCTTAGTTCTATTAGCCCTAAGTATGCCAGACTTGAATTTTTATTTTGAACATGTAGATCAAAGCTGCTAAAGCAGAATCCAGCTAATGGAGGGATGCTAAGAGCTAGAGCTCTGCTGCTGTTCTTGACAAGCATAGCATCCTCCCTGCTATGCCCATAGGTACTGTATGGTAGCACTGAGTCAAAGGGTAAGGTCTGGTTGGTTCTGTATACCACTGACAAGGAGCATTTTAATCTTCTTTTTTAAGGGAACACACTAAAAGAAAAACGAAGATCAGGTTTGTGCTAATACACTTGCACTGTAAGCTTCAGTTTGTAGGGTAGGCATCTCAGAAAATGGGTTTGTCTGTAAGTTCAGTGAGTCAGTATTCAACTTTATTCATCACTTGATCCTACGTGGTGAATAAGAGTTTTAGAACAAATTTCAGGCTGTGAGAGTGGTGGTGCAGGGTGGGGGGCTTGTGGGGACTTTTAATCAAACTTTACCTTAATCCTTGGTTTCCGAGCTTGCTCAAAATTTCAGTTTCATGTAAAGGATTTGCATGGCTAGCAAATGAGTATTAGTCAGGCCAACCTTTGAGAGGCACTTCACTGAAGTGTGAAAGCTCTTGGGAGCCGCCTGTCCCTGTCCATGGCCATGCTAAACATCTATTGTATAGGGGTAACCTCCAAGATACGTGAATGTTTGTTGATAGTTAGGAGGCTTTTTGTTTGTATCCTTTTCGAACGAAGCGTAAAATGTTGATTTTCTCTTTAGTAGAGATGAAGATGACATAAATGATGTGACTTCTATGGCTGGGGTCAATCTTAACGAGGAGAACGCGTGCATTCTGGCAACAAACTCGGAGCTTATTGGTACAGTGATCCGCTCTTGTGCAGATGAACCTTTTCTGTCATCAGAAGTGCTTCAGAAGAAGATCTTGAACATAGGTGAGAACAAAGCATGCATAGCACGTACGTACATGTATAGTATTTCCTTGCCTGTTCCATCAGCCAGCCTCCAATCTTTGAAGAAGGAGCTGGAGCTATTAAGATCTGCCATCTCAATTCATGTGTTTCTACCAAACTATACTGAGTTTTTAAATCTCCTTCTAGGAAACAACTGTTTTCTGCTTTTTACATGGAAATAGTCTGAAGCACAACCAGAAAAAAAGAAATTGGTGCCACTTTTACGTGTGAGAACTGAGCAACTTTGAAGTTAATGGAACACAAAACAACCATATAGATGCTAGTGTCAAATCAAACACAAGTGTGCTTTTCTATTTCTGCACCTCCTAACTTGATGCATTACAGCGTGCTAACAGCTTTTGCATTCCTCAGCCTGTTTAGATATATGTACTGTATCGACCAACGTTACAGATCCTGCCCATGTGATTAGGAAGAAGTTTCAAACTGCCAATATGTACAGGGCAGACCTTTGTTTATGACTCCTGTGGAAAAATCTTTCATTAATTTTATGCAAAAGATGTTAAAGCTGTTTGTATTAATGAATAATACTGTAGAATGTATGTTGAATGGCTGAGACTAAACTGTAACAGGAATTTTTTAGTGTATGTGTCATCTCAGCTGTTAGTTTCTGAGCAAAATAATAACTGTTGCTTAGCAATGTTGTATTATGTCAGAGCAGGGAGCATGCATTTGTATGGCACCACGCTGGTTGGTACCACTGCTGCGTACAGCAAACTGGATGAATGTTGCTCAACTCCTTGCTCCTGCGTTCTGTCTGGTAGCTTGCCATACTGGAACAGTGAGTTTTACAGCTGAGTGTTCAGGAGAGCCTGCAGTTTGTACATGCAGTCATAATTCTGTCACAGTTGTTAAACCTACGTGATCGCAAAGTCTTTCTACACACAACTTGTTCTTCGTCCAAACTAAGCAGTTAGCCCATGATGAGAATGTAACCTGAAAATGCTATCTGCTACCTCAGTACAGCCCACACCAATTAGTCAGATGTGCCATCTGAGCTGTGTGGGGCATTGTTGAGTGAAGTAAGTGCAGCACTACTAGTGGAAAAGGGAAAATACACATTGAAACTGGTGCCTAGAAGCTTTTCTCAAAATTCAGTAGAGGGTTAACGAGTCATCCATGAGAAGTAGATAGAAGGGAAAAAAAAAAGACCTCTACAAAAACAGAAAGAGAAAGGACTTATTCTAGAATAAGTGTCTGGTTTCGGGTGTGAAGACAACTTACGATGTGGTGGTGGGTTGACCCTGGCTGGGGGCCAGGTGCCCCCCAAAGCTGCTCTATCGCTCCCCTTGTTCACCAGACAGGGGAGAAAGGTGTAACAAAAAACTTTGTGGGTTGAGATAAGGACAGGGAGAGATCACTCACTTATCGTCACGAGCAAAACAGACTGAGCTTAGAGAGGAAATTCATCTAATTTATTACCGAACAGAATGGAGGAATGAGANACAGCCTCCTTCAGGTGCCTCCACCTGCTCCGGTGTGGGGTCCTCCACAGGCTGCAGGTGGAATCTCTACACCCCCTCACCCTTCCTCCATGGGCTGCGGGGGGACAGCCTGCTTCACCATGGTCTTCTCCAGGGGCTGCAGGGGGATCTCTGCTCCAGTGCCTGGAGCACCTCCTGCCCCTCCTTCTGCACTGACCTTGGTGTCTGTGGAGTTTCTTACATCTTCTCACTCTTCTCTCTGGCTGCAAAAGCTCTCTCTAACTGTTTTTTTTCTCCCTTCTTAAATATGTTATCACAGAGGCGCTGAATGGCTTGGCCTTGGCCAGTGGCAGGTCCGTCTTGGAGCCGGCTGGCATTGGCTCTGTCAGGCGCAGGGGAAGTTTCTAGCAGCTTCTCGCAGAAGCCACACCTGTGGCCCTTCCGCTACCAAAACCTTGCCTTGCAAACCGAACACACATGAGAAGATGGAAAATACAATTCTGACTGTTTCACGACTGGCACAGCAGCTGTTCCACGTTATTATAATAATATTATTATTCATGTTGTAAATGAAAAGCGTTTTGATTGCAAGGAAAGGAATACTGTCAGGGAGTACAGCAATTAAAAAAATGAACCCTTCTGCTCTTGAACCAAGCCCTCTTTGGTTTAGGAAGTATGTGTGGAGGGAGGTGTTGAGTTTTGGAGGGATTTTGGTTTGTCTTTAAGTTGATGTTTCAATATTCTGATTGTATAGTGGGAAACTACTGAGGAAGCGGTGAAAGGTGCTTGAGCAAAATGAGCTTTGCACGCGGCTAAGGTATGGGCCAGTGCTTATTGACCAAGATCAAACAGCGAGAATACTTTGCTTGTTTCTGGGAAACCATTGTAGATTATCTCTGTCTTGTGAGATTGTTACTCGTTTTCAGTTAAAGTAGCGAAGGCAAATGAAACAGATGATTAGGGTTTTTTTACAGTGTACCGTTTATCCAATCCTAACACTCCACTTGGCAATAAATATCAAAATAGGTTTTTGAAGCCGTGCTGTATATTGCATCATAAAGTATTACAACTGCTGTAAATGCAGCAAGGGGTAAAGAAAAGCACTTCTGATGGGTATAGTGTATGAAGCGTGTGAAACTGCTGCCTGCCGTGCCTACCAGGGAAAAGTTGCTGCCATCCAGGTGTCTTGACAGAGTTGCGTTGAGCGATTGATGGTGTCAACCATAGGAGGGCTTCCCTGTCAGCAGCCTGCAGCCACAGGAAGGTTGTGAAGGTGATGCCCAGCTCTGGGCACAGGGCCGGGACAGCTTTGCTTGGAGCTGTCGCCAGCCTCGGTCGCAGCTGCTGAAATGCAGAGAGGCAGCGGCAGCCTGGGAGAAGAGGTTGAAGGTGATGGCATGATGACCCTGGCCAGACTTGATCTGTGTTGCCCGAGCTGCTGCCATGGGATGATGGGGTCGGTCTGCCCTGTGCCGGTCGGTCGAGGCAGGTGAGAGGGTCCCATGTGCTCAGCGTGCGCTGCAAAAGCCGTCCCTGCTCATTGAATAAATGTCATGAGTTGTTAACAAGCACGGTGTCAAGTAGGGCAAAATGTAATTCTCTATTTTTTTTTAATTACTGGAATTAACAGAATATGGCACTAATTTCTACAGCTACCGCTTCTCCCCCTCCCCGAACATGAGGCTTGATTTGTGTTCTTATTAACTTTGTCCTATAAATGACCTTGCAAGGAGAGTGGTTCTGGAGGCTAAGTGAAACAATGTCTATATTTTCTGAAGCTCCAGGCTAAGTTTTATTAATGTAATGTCTAAGATCTTTGAAGTTGTGACTTTACCAGGAAAATCATAATCTCCAAACCTTTATTCATAATGGGTATGACTTCCAGGGGGAACAGAATACCTGCTGTGCTAATTATTTCAATTATCAGCTACTACTAAAACACGTAATGGATTTTCTCTGCTTCCACAGGTAAAAGGCATGACATTATGGAACTTAACTCTGATGTTGTGAACTTGATCTCCCATGCTACACAGGAGAGATTACGAGGGCTCCTAGAAAAACTAACTGTAATTGCTCAGCACAGAGTATCAACCCACAAGGTAAAGGAAATCATTAAGCAAGTTTTGCACCAAAGTTTTCCTGCTTTGCAGCCTTGAAGGTAAACCTCTTCCAAGTATAGGTACATCATATGCAATATGTGCGTTATCCGTATCTACCAAAGGCTGATTTTGTTTTAACTGTTTATAGCCTCTAACTATTTCTTACGTTTTCCAATGTACTTGTTGGATAGGTGCTCTTAAAACCCAGCATGAGAGTAAATGCACACGTTTCTCCTCTTCCATAGAAGCGGTGGCTGTTATACAAATCTGTCTTGCATGGTAAATGTAAAGCTATTTTTGAATGCTCTTGGTGGTTGGGTTGATTTAGGGGCTTGTGTTTGCTTTATGCATTTACTGTTGGTGGAACTGCAGTATTGGCTCAGTAAAAACCCTTGGGAAACTGAACTGAGTATTTTATTTTTAGAAAGTGCTTCATGTGATGGCAGAGACCCCTTTGATCTTAAAGTTCCTGGAACTTTTTTTGTGCCAGTGCTAGTTAATATTCTCTCCCCTCCCTCTAGTATTAGCTCCATTCAATATGAAGTACATTGGGTTCCAGTGAGCCAGCATCCTTTAAGACGCTTGTATGGTACAAATGGGAAGCAGTAACTTCCTAGAGGCCAAAATAGCTCTTTGAGGCCCTTTTGTCGTTCAATAATAAGATATTAGCTCTTAATTTTTTCAGTATCAAGCTGTTTTAGAAAAAAATTGGAAGTCAGGAGCAGATGTATCTATCAACTCTTAAGTTCTTGTTTGTTTGGGTTTTCTTTTTACAGGAACTTTATACTTAATGAAATTTAACAAGCAGCTAACTGATGGGATAGAGTTATTTTTGTGCTGAACACTTTTTATAGGCTTTTAAGCACTGGAGAAGCAGTAGTAAAGAGCAGGAACTATTTGGAAACTTCCAAGTATTTATAGTGATGTCTGGAGTAGTTGGAGTATGCTGTTCCTTGACAGAAGAAGATGCAGTAGAGAGAAAAATAGTATAGAGTTTTTTAATGAGGATTCTTTAGAAATCTGCACATGTTCTGTGTTGTCTCTCCAAAGTGGGAAATCCAATAGAGCTCGTGAGCAAAAGTGAGATGGAAGCTGAAGTCCTGAGTAACCAGAATTAGTGTCTTGCAGACAGAGGAATGTGCGTGGACAGTGGGTTTGATAGGGCTGATTTCTTTCTCATTGAACTAAAGCAATAGAAAAACTGATAGGTTTTTGGCTGATTGAATTGCCAGAAGCAATGATAAGATTTTAAGGCTACAATAAGCTTGCTTTCTTTTCCTCTTTTCTAAAAAACGCCACAAACAAACAAACAAAGTAATGGGCATAATAACCCTGGAGGCAAAGGTACCCTCCTTCGTTAGGAAGATGGTATTACATTACAGAGGAGTGTCCTTCAGGATTGTGTTTGTGAGTAATATTATTGTGAGAGTTGCTGACAGACTTTTAGAAATCTTAAGTTCAAGACCAAAACACTACAGGGTTTTGGAGCCCATTTATATATGCATTTACACAGCTCTGTATTCCATCTCCCCAGTGCTCGCCCCTGTCCTCTTTTCCTTCCAGGCTATTGGTAGGCATTGGTTTAAGGGGTGAGCTCTAAACGTAGCGAAGGAGTGTGTACTCTTGGATGTGAAAACAGCCAGCCTCCTCCTACCTACCCCACGCTGCCATCAAACTGCAGAGTGCAGAAGTAACTTATCAGAAGCTTTTCTGTTATTAACTTGGTTTAGGGGTTGACTGTATAAAAAACCAAAGCTATATAGGTTCCCACATAGTAGCTGAGCCTCTGCAACTGCCTTGTTCCTGCTCTGTCCTCAGCAAAGCTGTTCAACATGATTTAAACTGTTCAGATTTCATGGGAGAACTGGTCTTTGTGGGATTCTTCCAACTTCTTTCCTGGTGGACTGAAATGGAGTGCAGCTTATATGGAGAAAAACTGAATCTGAGTTGCTTCATCATAACAGTAATGGCTACAAATTATGAACAGGTATACAATAAAATGTCTTCTGTCTAAGCAATTCAGTGCTAAATTATCACAGAGAACAAATTTATTAAGTAGGACAAAATATAACCACAAATGTTCCTCTTCTAAAAAGACCTGAAATAAAATATCTTAAAATAGTTGTTGATGAGCTGAAATGCTGTTATGAATATACTCATTTTTTGTCCCATCTAAGCTCATGGTAGGGCATTGGAGTGCTTCTGGATGAGAGGCTTGCGTTCCTGATTGGCGTAGAGTCTTGAATTTGACTTCAAAAACCTAAGTGTCTACCTCCAAATTTGGGCATTCCAAAGCAAAACACTTCTAAACTTTGGAAAAATCTGCTGGTAATATGACTTTCTTCTTTGTCTCTTTAAAAGGATTGCAGCATGATGGTGTATTATTGTAAACTGCTGCTTCAAAAGAAATTCTACTAATGTACTGAGACTGACTCGAAGTAGCACATGTTTTGTGGGGAGCAGTGAAAAAAAAAATCTTGAGCAGTAACAGAAGAAGGAGGAAAGGCTCATTGGACTTTTTTTGCAGAGCCACAGACTCTGCTTGGGAATAAAAGCCTCCTTGGTTGCAACACATGGTGTGGTCTGAGCCACAGTTGGTAATCCATGATAATGTGGTGGCTCATTGAAAAGGAACAAACTTAATACCAGAAGAGGGATTGATTTCATGCTCTGGCTGGGTTGTGAGAATTCAGATTGGGAGACAATGGTGCCCCACTAGAAGACTTTCACTTTCCTCCTAGCTTTTAAAAGTATGTGACTGGTTGTAGTAACAAAAGAAAGAGTGTAGTGTTTGAAAACTAAAGATTTAGCAACGGAAGTCACTGGTAGTCCATATACTTAAAATACACCCTTGCCTAAAATATAGCTGTAAAATATGCTGTGCTTATTCCGGAACAGTTGTGTGTCAAGGTTGCTTCATTAAAGTGTGAGATTGGAGTAAGGTAGAAAGAAGGGTTGCTGAAAGTATATGGTGTATTTGACTTGTAAAAGCCCACAGATAAATTTCTCAGGAAAAGAGAAGTTCACAAAGTTACAGGGAAAGAAGATGACTCTAGGACGTGCATTAGAGAGTGGTACAAACAGGTGGTACAGACGTGCCTCATCTAGAATGGGCTCCTTGCCTTGTTTTGCCTAATGCCCTCTGGCCAACGCACAGCTCAAATAGGTTGTCTTTGGAAGAGCAGATTAGTAAAACCAAACTTTTCATTGCCAGTTGACCATGTTTTAGATGTAAAGTGAAAGGAAACTTGGTGAAATAAGTAAAACTAAATTCAGACTTTCCAGTGAGGGCAAAAATAGTATGAAAGATAAACTACTGATTGTTATTTTTTTAGACCGAAAGGACTGTAGTCTTGTTTCAATGCATGAGTGTCCAATTATTGTTGGAACTATTCATTAGTATTCACTGGCCCAGCGTTGCACAGAGGGCTGGACCAGATGACTTCCACTTCTGACTTGAGAGCATCCACTGAGGCAAAAATATATATTCCTAAAGCTATGATAAAGCATATATAATTTATGTCATTTTCCCCACTCCCAAGATTCATAATTACTTGTCAACCACCCTGCTGCTCCATAAAACTTCTTTTTGGAAATATCAGGTGAGGCTTATTTCAAATTCTGGGTTAAATGGCTGAAATTAGAACAACAAAGACTGGAAACTTAAAATGTCAAATTTTATTTTTCTTCACCAGGGAAAGAATATAATAATATGATGTTCTGCTGCTTTACAATTCTTTTTTTTCCCTCTTTTTCCCCCCCCTCTTAACCTGTCCAGAAGACAGTCTTGTACATAAGTTTACTGGTTATAAAGTTGCAGTTCAGAACAAAATTTTAGCCTTTAGATGTAAAGACTTTGTTGTTATAGTCAATATAGACTAGATGTTGTTAATGTCACTTGTTCAATAGCCACTTACTATTCACAGATGCCAGGGAACATGCTTCAATGGAGAGGAGATGTGTAAATGACTACCTACCACCTAAGTCTTTCAAAAACAGCCTACGCTTTTCAGCTTTGAAAAAACAGTGTTGTTCTTTTCAGGTTGTTCCCATTGGGTTTATTAGCTCCAGCAGTGTATATAAAAGTCTGGTCATCTATAACAAACGTCTCTTTCCAGGGGAGTGATAGGTACATCGTATCTAGTGATACCAGAGCACAGCTGAGATTTCTTGAAAAGCTTGATCACCTAGAAAAGCAGAGAAAGGATGAAGAGGAACGTGAAATGTTGCTTCGAGCAGCCAAGGTAAGAACTTCAATTCTTGCTTTCCAAGGAAGTAGTGGTGCCCTTTGGTGAACATCTTCAAGTTTCTCCTATTTCTGCTTTAACTGTAGTAACCATTAACCCTGTAACTGGAAGTCTGTAATGTTTAGGATAGCTTACGCCATACAGAAAAGGATTTTGGCTTTTTACATTCTTAAAAAAAAAAATCACGGGAGTTCTTTCACACGTGTGGTGGGGTGAACTCTTCCTTTGAGATTATTCCTACTGGTCAAAATGAAATAAAAGTAGTATTCACATAGCTGTAAACATCCTTCCTGGCTCTATTTCTGGCTCTGAAATTGGTATGTCTTTCTCCATATCTGTGTATGGCACTGTTTGAAAATATGGGCTCACTGTTCTTGTTCAAACTGGAGCCTGGTGAGATCCACTGCCCTGCCAGATGTATTTGTTTTGTGCAGTCAGATCAGAGGGCTAGCCTTGGAGCTGGTACCTTAGCATCTGTGAACACTTGATGGAGCCACTCTTCTTCCCCCTTCTGTCCCCTCAAGAACAGGAGCAAAAAGGGAAAAAAAATCAGTAAATGTTGCTCCATCTGATGTGACTTGATAATCTTCTGTTTGTTGGGCGGGTTTTTTTTTTTTGGTTGGTT
>VXBL01002774.1:33627-75710 GCA_013400195.1 Aramus guarauna | reverse complement strand
CACCTCCTGCCCCTCCTTCTGCACTGACCTTGGTGTCTGCAGAGTTTCTTACATTTTCTCACTCCTCTCTCTGGCTGCAAAAGCTCCCCCTGAGTTGGTTGTTCCCTTCTTAAATATGTTATCACAGAGGCACTGATGGGCTCAGCCTTGGCCAGCGGTGGGTCTGTCTTGGAGCTGTCTGGCATTGGCTCTGTCAGACACAGGGGAAGCTTCTAGCAGCTTCTCACAGAAGCCACTCCTGTAGTGCTCCCGTTACCAAAACCTTGCCATGCAAACCCAATATATTTCCTCAGTGAGTTTCCTTTCTTGCAGCATTTTGGGATGTCATCTTAATCAATGTCACAACACAGTCCCCTCCCAGAAACTTCTGCTCATGCTGATTGGCCTTTCACTGGAAAACTAACTATGCTGAGGTTTAATTCTGACTCTTGGAGAAGTCAGTAATTGAATTTGTGTTACTTCATTTTTAAGACTACCATGAAATCAGCTCACATTCAAGGATTTGTTTCTCTCCTGCCTCTTCCCACCTTCTCTGCACCTCCTAGTTGCTGATTCCTTGACTAAGGAATCAGCCCTCAGTTTTGTTTACTTAAATCAGTGATCAAACACTACCACAATCATGACAATTTCTCCCTGTCCACGGAGGTTCTATGACTATTTTCGTTAGATGATTTTGAGAAGATGTAGTCAATGTCTCATACAGATATAGCTTAATGCACACACAGAGAGCAAAAACACCAACTCCAAGGGTAATCGAGGTAGCGAACTCAGCAGGTATGTTTCCATCCATGCGCCAAGCAATGGAAGTTAAACGTGACTTCGGTTGTTCACTGGAGTCTCCAGGGTGCAAACTGAAGCAGAATCTTTGTAACACAACCTGTCACAGTACTTGCAGATTTCTTAAAAGAAGTAGAGTGATGAGCATCCTTTTTGTGCATTTTAGTGTATTTAGAAGCCATAAAAGATCAATAACAGTACTATGAGAGCAAATATAGTTTCACACCCTAGGTTGATTTGAATACCTTTTGACTGGATATTCAGAAGATCATTTTTTTGGCCTAATGTTTATTCATTGTTTGTATCATGTTTTGAGGTAGAAAACAGAAATTATATTAATGGGACAGAATCCTGTCTTGGCTAGATACTGTGAATAGTGAAAACTTCACTTTGGCCCAAATGACTCTCACTGTCATATGAAACAATAACTCAGTAAAGACTCATGAGAAGCATCAGTCTCAGTGAGTAGGCAACTATTTAAGTGCAGTATGTATCAATTGAAACAAACTATTTGCACTTTGAAATCAGAAAATTGGGCTGGGAAATCTCATAAGATTAATTTTGTTCATGAAGTCTGATTTTTCTGGCACTTGAAGTGGAATGCAAAGAAAATAGATTGTCCTAATGTGATTTAACACTTTCAGTTTCACAGTTTCAAAAGAAAAAAAAAAAAAAAAAAAGGTAAAAAGAGGCATTGGAAGTCACTGGCTAGAATGAGGTCTAGGGATAAGATTCCTGCTAGTACCAAGCTTGCTTTCTGCTCCTATGTGTTGCATGTTACAGTTTTCTGTAAACTCTCACTATTAATTCTTATTAATTCTTTTTTTCCTTCTGATTCTGACTGCAGCCATGTTATTTGCCAGCTGTTCTAAAACCCTGTTCTGGGGTTTTACATAAATAGTCAAAAAAGATAAAGTTGCAGTGGAGAAAGGGAAAGCCAGCATCACCTGAGTACCTCTCACCTTTTGCCTTTTTCAGTGACATGACTGAAATCACTGACTGTCCTATTTGCCTGCAGTACAGCAACATACAGTTCCTAGCGAAGTCCCTTAATGGGTCAGACCATTAGAGTGCACAACTCAGTGCACTCAAGCATGCCTCTCTCATAATAATTGTGTCCAATCAAATAACAAGATCAGTACAGACTCTAAATCATTTAGGCTTGTTAAAATGTCACTGTTACGGCTCTGTGCCATTTTCAGGGTGTAGCTGCTTCATGCTGTGATATGCTCTAGAAATAAAGCAAGAAGGAGGAGGAAAAATCTAACATTTTGTTTGCCTGTTTGTAGATAAATTTCATATTTTGTTTCATTAGTAATTTGTTAGATTTCATCCCTAACATATGACCTAGTATTTTTTTCCTTAAAGTGATCAGTGCTGGTCTAGGGATTTTTTTGGTTTTGTTTTTGGTTGTTTGTTTCTTCTTTCTGTTTTTACTCTGTTCAGAGAGCTGCAGCACTGACTAGCTGCTAAGGCAGATGGCTGCATACATATGAAGCACACAGTGCATTCTCTGCATATGTTGTGCAGATGCAGGAATCTGACCGACTCTCTTCCTCTAAACCACCTCAGCTTCCTGTAAAGATCAGAAGGTTTATAGTCCCATATCACAACAGCAGTTCAATATGTTTAAATCCTTTTATGATTAAATTCAAATGCATGATATTATATTCACAACTTAGTTTTTCAGCAATAACTACTCCCCCAGTGAATAAATCCATCTCATCCTCGTCTTGCCTTCTACAACCACGTGCCTGCACCTCTGAAACACCAGGTCATGTCAGGTAGCACAAGTGCTGAGCAGTGACCTTGAGCAGAGAGAAACTCCATTACCTGCTCAGCAGGCTTCCTGCGATTACTGCAGGCTAGGGTTCAAGTGCATTAGTAGAGAATAGAGGGAAGCTAACAGCTGAATGGTAAAATGCATCTAGCACTTTTCCCCTTTTTTCCTGCTAATTCAAGTAGCTGAAGGGGCAGACACAGTTATACTTCCATTAGACAGGCTGAAGTTGATTAAAATGTTGCATATGCTGGGTATTATCCACTAGATTCCTTTAAAAAAAGTGCTATCTACATAACCTTTGTGAATTACTTCCAACATCCTATGAAACATAATCACTGTCACACGATAACCAGGCATTAAAGTACCTAAAAGGTCAAAATGTGAATTTCAATTTCTTAAAAATGCAAAGGTGGCTTACCTCTCTGATTCTTTCTCTTTAGCCAAAGTGACAAAGTCACACTGCTGGTACTAAAACATTCAAGTCTACCTTTTGTAAATCTGTATTAGTAATAATGCCTTGGAAAACAGAAGTCAAGGGGGAAAACAGTATCCCTGCTATTTAAAATGCAGTGTTTGGAAAATAGTTTTCTTAAATGCCATGTTTGATCCCCAATATTTCTGCTTTTTAATGTAGGATTAGAAAGAATATCTATGGTACAGTTCCATCTAAGGTCTTCTCTTCGGTAAAATGTAAATAAAATTCTGCTGGTACAAGAGAATATATACCTAGTTCTAGCTATAGTGAGAACTTATGTAAATGTTCATGTGTTCTTTTTTAAAAAGTCATATTTTTTGTAGATATATTTCAGCACAAGTAGTGTGGAAAAAAAAAAATAAAAATTAAATGCCCCAAACACAGCAGCCCTCATAAAAGATGAACCCAGCCATCTACCAAGTGTGTAAAGTGAAAAATCAGAGTTTAGAAACAGCCTGTAGTTTCAAGCCTCTCAGGCACTATTAGTAGGGAGAGTCTGACTCTCTCAGCCAGAATGAGAACTTGTTCCAGTCTTGCACACAAGCTGTAAATCAGGCAGTGGTCTTTATCATGACCGTGCCTGGCTCTCTGCAAATTTGTAAGAGCACCAGGCACTCTCCTACCAGCTTGGTGCCAGTGCAAGGGCCATTTGCAGTAAATAATGGTGGACTGTGTGAAACACAGGTGTGGGGGTGGGAACAAGAAAGTACTACTTTTCCAAAGGACAAAAGATGTCACTGCCCCAAACAGGCACTATAGAAAGGAAAGAAATGTATTTAAGAGAAGGCAAAACTAGCTATGTGTTAACCCACGTGAGGCCTGCTCCAGGGTGTTTGACGCTGTCTTTAGTGGGTGCTGAACATATCTTTGTACCTGTGTTGTTGCTTCTTCCCTCCACTCCTTATGTCTTTTGTGACAGTCAGACTTTCTCCTTCTTTGTTAAATTGCAAGGGGGACATAGATTTAGTTCCTAGAGTAAGTTGGTAAAGGCACCAAATTGTTCAGCTAATGCAAATGTTTAATAATGACAAATTGGCTTATAGTTCTTAGATCAGTAAACACAATCTGTGAAGAATCTTTCTCCAGACAAGTTTTCTGTAACGGCCTTCATGCTGCAAGGTTCAGCCATCACTGCTGCAGACCCTCAAGCCAGAGGGAGCTGGCAGCACTCCTTCTGAAGCCCAGTAGCACCGACGTTGACACAAAGTGCATCCACAGCTGTCAAGGATGGATAGAGGCAGACAGCCTCTCTGGGCAGCGTGGTTGCTATATTTCCTCCTTGCTGAGATCTCATGTGATTCTGCCTTGAAAATGCTGCCATAGCAAAGGCAATTTACTTTTTGGGATAGACGTGTACAGAAAAAAAACCACCCTCCTCAAAAAAGCAACAAACTCCCACTGTGACTCCATGGTATCATCCCAGATTGGTTTGGCACAGATAGATCACTCATAGTAACCGTAATAATTATGATTTAGACTTCATCTAAAGTTCTGAAATTACTTAACATACATCAAATAAATCTTACATTGCTGTGCTCAGGCATATCATGCTTTTACAGCTGGGTAAGCTAAAGCATAGGTAAAATAGCATCTTTTTCTTTTTTTTTCAAAATCAGAAATTTTAAGAACAGAAAGAATGATTACACCATCTGTCTGCTTGTCCATTACATTTCATCTGATTCCCACTCAACTAAAGCTATTAAAGTTTTGTGTAACTAAGAGCATTCTCACATTCTTACAAATGTTTGAGTTAGCTCATTTGAAAAAGCCGTCATCCTCCCAATTAAAATACATCTACGATCCTAGTCCATTGCAACACCTTAGGTTAGCCATTTTATAGCACATTTGCAACAAATTGGTCTGAATGCAGGATTAGTTTCTGTGTCAGTACACCTTCCAGCCAAATGCTCATAATTTCTCTAAATGTCCTATGTCTCACACCTGCAATCATATGCATAAACCCAACAACACATTTTCCAGAAAGTAATCACTCCTCATTCAAATATAGAGAATCCATCACTTTTATCGGTGGATTATTTTACTAGATAATCAGCATCATTTAAAAATGTGCTATATTAGTCATTTGAATGTGACTGGCTTTAACTTGCAGCAATTCACTTTTGTTATGCACTTCATAGGTAGATTAAAGAGCTCTTTAGTTTCAGGTATTTTGTCCCACTGAAGCACTTACACACCATAATCAAGCTGTCTCTTCATTGATATGACGAAGTAAATGGATTAAGCTCTCTATGTTCTTTGCCAGAAACCAACTTCCTTAGCTCTGGAGTGTGGTTATTTGCCTTCTCTGATTTTCCACCTATTTTTAAAGCTATGGGTAAAAAATGGTATATAATATTCATGGGCAGTACTGTCATATGCCACACAGAGCTTTATGTGCCTTCTTTATTTCTCCTAGTTTTTTATTTCCCTGCTTAAACATCTAAATATCACCTCAGCCTTTAAATCACAGAAGTTCATGCAAAGTTGTTTGTCTCCTATGATCTCTAAATCCTTCCAGTTTACTCACTGCTTTCAAGAATATAGATGCCCATTCTGTATGACACAGTGGTGCTTTTTCCTCTAGATTAGTGTCTTTTTTCTGGATTTTGTTGAAATTATTTTTGTTCTAACACCCTTCCCTGATAAATGATGTATGGCTGTTAATCAATGTTTACAGATATGCTGTACTGTTACTGTGTTGATATGGTGTATTTTATCAGAATTTCATGCAGTTTTAAGCCTGACACTTGAAGTCTAAGACTATTACCTTTGTCAGCCAAGCTTTTTAAATAACATCAAATGAGCATAATTCATTGGCTGAATTAGGAATCACAGGAAAATTCTGGTGTGGGCAGAGCTTGGGGGATATCTGGTGCAAGGACCTGATCACAGCACGGTGAGGCATGAGGGCTGCTCTTCATTGCTCCCCTGAGTCACCCCTGGTCCAGGTTCAACCAGCCCTGGGCCTTCAGCTTCTCCTCAGAGGGTGAGTGCTCCAGCCATAACCATCTCAAGTGGCCCTCTGCTGAGTTAGCTTGGGTTTATTGATGCCTATCCTGTACTGGGGATTACAAACTGTATGCAGTATCTCAGTGTAGCCTAATGAATGACAAAACAATGGGGACAATCCTATCCCTTAATTGACTGCCTAGTTCATACAGCCCAGGATGTAGTTGTCCTTCATAGCTGCCAGAGCACACTGTTGGCTTCTGCTCAGCTCCCTGCCCACCAGAATCCCCAAGATTTTCCTTCAGAGGTGCTCCCAACTGAGCTGACCTCAGACTGTATTGCAGGAGGTATCATGCCTCTCAGGGGCTTCCATTCGTTCTTGTTGAATTTCAGATGATTTCCATCATCCTATTTCTCCTGCCTGTCCAAGTGTCTCTGAGTGGTAGCCCTGCCCTCAAGCATACCCACCAGTCCCACCAATTCGGTATCAACTGCAAGCTCTACACAAGTACAATCCCTCTTGTCCTCCAGGTCACATAGTTACAATCAGGACATGTCCCAGTACAGACCCCTGCAGTAATCCCCTTGGTACTGCCATTAGCCACTACCCTCTGAGTCCAGTCATCCAGCCAGTGTTTTATCCATTTGGTTGTTCACCCATGCAGATTGTAACAGCCTGCCTTGGATTCAAGAGTATTGTGTGAGACACTTTCAGAAGCTTTTATAAAACTGAGGGAAACGCCATCTACTGCTCTCCTCTCATCCACAAATCCTGTCACATTATCACACAAGCAGTTATGTTGGTGAGGTTTGATTGAACCTTGGTAAATCATTACCAACAGTTCCCAAACAGTCCTTCTTATCTGTGTGGCTAGAATTGTGTTTGAATTAACATTAGGCTAACTACAACATCTTCCTTAATGACCTTCTCATTTTAATATGTTAATTAAGGGACAATGGGACCAACTGCACCCTCAACAAATTTGCAGGCAAAAAACTGGAAGGAGAGGTTGAAACATGAGAGGGTTGTGCTGCCATTCAGATAGACCTGAACAGGCTGGAGAACTGGGAGGACAGGAACCTCATGAAGTTGACAAGGAGACATGAAAAGTTCTGCATCTGTGGAAGAATATCACGTGCAGCAGTAAATGTAGGGAGCTGATGGGCCAGAAGGCAGCTCAGCAGGGAAGGACTTGGGGTCCTAGTGGACAACAGGTTGACCAGGAGACAGCAATGCTCCCTCATGATAAAGAAAGCCAACAGCCCCCTGGGCTGCATTAGGCAGAGCATTGCCAGCAGGTCCAGGGAAGTGGTCTGTCTTCTCTACCCAGCATCTGAAGTGCTGAGTACAGTTCTGGGCTCCCCAGTACAAAACAGGCATGGACTTACTGGAGCAAGCCCCACGTAAGGCCACAAAGATTATTAAGGGACTGGACCATCTTTCCTGTGAGGAGGGGAAAGAGAGCTGGCACTCTTCATTCTTGACAAGAGAAGGCTCAGGAGGAACTCATCCATGTGTATAAATAACTGATGGAAGGGAAGGAAGAAGAGGACAATAAACTCTTCTCAGCAGTGCCTGCTGACAGGGCAGTGGGCACAGTTAAAATGTGAAACTCTATCTGAATACAGGAAAACACTTTTTTTACCATGTGAGTGGTTGAACTCAAGTTGCCCAAAGAGGCTGTGGAGTCTCCATCCCTGGAGATACTCAAAATCCAGCTGGATGTGGTCCTGCACGAATTGCTCTATCTGACCCTGTTTGAGCACAGGGATTGGAAAGGAAGATTTCAAGAAGTCCCTTCCATTCTAAACCACTCTGTCATTCATTAATTTCAGCTTCAAGTTCCATCTCTTAACCTAAATAAATGATGTATTTTTAATTTAGAAATATTTTATCAAGATTGCCATATAGTCCCTGTCTCCATCTTTTTTATTGACCATACCCAAAGGTGGGAGTTAATTGATGGGAGTTTATTCAAGTTCAGAAGCATATTTGCATTGCTCAGATCTTAAGACTCAAGGAAAAGCACCTTCAACCTATGAAGACTGCCTATGGCATTTCCAACCTTTCCTAGGTTACGATCTTTTTGACTAATGTCCTAAGCATATCTAACCTCATGGTTGTTTTCCCAAAGTGATTTATATTCGTGTGGGGTGCTCCTAACACACACATTAATGGAGACTCATTTCATTAGCGGGAGGGTTGGAGTTTGTGTGTGTGTGTGTGTGTGTGTGTGTGTTTTCTAACATGGTTTTGGAGCCAGGATTAATTTTTAAGGAATAAAGTTGTTATTTTTCAGTTTTTATTAGATATAGTCATGACTACCTGAACATATTACTGCTCCACAGGGGGAACACTGGCAGACACAAGGCACACTGCCAGAAATACATATTCTCCCTATGGGGCAGTAACACACACAAGTGATCATGGCTGTATAGTTGTATTTATTTAGTTATTTAGATTTATTTCAGCTCCCCAATATATCCCATAGACCTATTTTTGAAAGATAAAAGGAAGACTATAAACATTAAGCTTGAAGCTCTCAAAGCCAGTGAGTCAAGATATATATTGGATTAAAAAAGAACCCAAGTGGATTTTTTTTTTTTTTTAATTTCTAAAAAAAGCCACAGACACATCTACTTTCCATGTACCTATGGGTATGTTTGCCTGACTTACTCCTTTCCTTTTGGTCTCAACAAACTCTCTGTAAACATCAGGACAAAAGTGGACCTTATGACCTTGTCCCTAAGTGCTCACTCTAATAGCCGTTTTGTTTCTAGATCCATTTGATAACCCAGGGTAATACAACATGTGTAACCCCAAGTGAAGCCAACTGACCTCGTCTTCTTTTTCTTCCATATGAGAGCAAGGCAATGCCTCTGATTTACAGCATTGACTTCCCTGTTCTTGCTGCTGAGCTCACCATGCATCCTTCCCCTCCTCCTCTGTTCCCCATTCCTAGCACTAGACTCCCCCACCACCCAGCCCCCTCATCTGGAAAGCCCTCCACACACTTAATTGAGTCCATGGCTCTCTTCATTTCCCATCAGAGGAACTATCTTTTCTCCCTGTCTTATAACCCCTAACCTTGTCTCTAATAAAACAATCAAATCCTACTTCCCACTTTCCAAGTACTCAATCAGTCTCCCTTGCCCTTTGCCACCCTCTTCACCCTTGCCCCAGAGTCTGCAGATGTCATTCCTGTTATATATCGTAATGAATGCCTGTGAATGTTTGTGAAATTTATATAAAAGGTAGTAGCTAAGGGCTGATTTTCTGCCTACTGTAGAAGGAAGAATTGGACAAATCTGTTTTGTCTACTTTCAGGATAAAAGACTGATTAAAAAAAGGTCCAGAAAAAAAGACTTCAGTATTGCGCATATATTATTAAATGTGCACATGTATGTATATTTCTATATATATCTGCTTTTCCTGTCTGATCTCTGTATTGATGGGCACGTTGTTGATCCAAGCTCAGAAAAGCTCCAGAAAATACTGATGTTTCTGAAACTGTACATCCTGTCTTTGCTTTTCTACAGCACAACTGGAGTACAGAAACCTTTTGTTTGCTGCACGCTATTTCTACCTTTGCATGTGTCCCGATGCTCTCTTTTGCATCCCAACCCACATACTCTTTAGAGAAGGAATTATGTTGAGCCATGCCTATATTTGAAATAGGACCTACAGGCTTGGTAAGGGGATTGATGGGGCTTTATTCACTACGTACAGCTCATGAGAAAAGTAATACACTACACATCTCGGTAAATGGAGCAGAGAGTGTTTAAGGGGCACTCTTTCTACCTTTAAGTTTTGTGGGCAAATTTATATAAGATCTTTTCATTTTCTAATTTTCCATATTATCTGTCTCAAAGTGGCTTGCTATCATCAGTGAAAAGCTTGGTTCATTGACCATAGATTGAGAGCCATTAGCAGGGCTGACACCCGACATCTCATTTATAAATATACCTGCGTATTTAAAAATACTTTTTTCCTGCCCATTTTAGTTTATTTTCAGGCCTTTTCTTGCGCAAATGTTACAACAATTTGGCTTTATTTGTTACTCCAGTGGCTTTTTTAAAGATCAAATATTATTTCCTAAAAGCAAAATGAAAATTATCCTTTTGGTTCCATCATTTACTGTTCTTATTGCTCCATTTACTTACTGCAACCAAGGAGCAGAAAGAGTGCCAAAGAATAACTGTATAAGTAGTACACACATGTTCATGGACTATATGGCCCTGCCAATTTTAGTGAAGAAATTCAGCAATAGGTGATAGACCCAGCAAAGGATATGTGTGCCAGAAAGCCCAGCTTTTGAGTGCCTAATTCTCTGAAGTGTCATCATTGACCAAGGTGATGTGTCCAGACTTCCTGTAGCATTCATGCAGACAGTGATCTCCATCATGTACATGATCGCTCCTTGTCTTCTGCTGTTCCTCAGCAGAAGGTGAATTGTCTTCTTCTCTGGAAGCAGTGTGCCTTCATCTACCCCAAATCTAGATCCCTGTCCTTTCTTGAGGGAAAGGGTCAACAATTCCTCAGGGGAGCTCAGCACTGCCCAATCTTTTCCCAAAAGAAACCCACAGGCAGTATGACTGCTGCTAGTAACAGGTCTCTGTCACACAACATCTGGGTTCAAACTGGGTTAGCAATTCTTGCAAATCCCTCTGCTCTGCACAAAGCAATAAACCCAGCAGACTTTGGATTAAATAATATGTGTCATCTGATTATGACAACATGGAAAAACATAAAGCTAGTGGTGTCACCAGAATGTGTCTCATGTCCTTGTCTTTTAACTAGAGCATCAGCTGAGCTGTTTTAACACACTTATGAATAAAAAGATATTTTTAAAATTGGATAAAGGCAGTAGCAGTGTTCTTAAAATAGAAAGCAGAATTAGACTTCTGGGACTCCCATTTACAACTCAGAAGACTGTTCCTTTTCTTACTACATTTCTGAAAACCATCATCCAAAGATAGTGCTTCATACATTCTTCATTCATTTACTTTGTTATTAAGTCATAATCCCCTTTATGTATCTTAATTAGCAGATAACAGGGGAAAAAAAAAAAAGAAGAAAAATCAAATTCCAACTTTTTTTTTTAATTATTATTTCTCTGGAATACAGTGAATAGCAGTGGTTTGGGGTTTTTTTAAATTTTTTTTTTTTTTAGTTAACATTGATTGCTGGAAGAGAACTGGAAATCTAGTCTAGAAATGTCTGTTACATAGCACCACAGTAATCTGTAAAGCTAGACTCATTTCTGCAGAGTGACAGAGGGGAGAAATTCATAAACAAACCACTTTGAGAATTTACAAGCAAAATATTATAACACAGACGTAACACCCCCCCACACACCCCCCATAATACTACAATTAGAAAGGGAGAGCTGTCTGCTATGCAGGCTGTAGCTGGTCAAACAGATGGAAGACTCCACTGAGTCCTTTACCAGACACCTGCCAGTCTCTAAATGACAGCACGAAGTCTGGACTGTCCCTTAATGGGACATCTGCGTCTCTGAATTTATAACTGCCACACAGCAAGATCACACACACTGGAATACCTCGAGCTGCTGCTTGGACACATACCTGATCATCATTATAGTATTATTCATGTGTGCCAGAGCTTTAGAGGAAAATGATTAAATGACATTATATACCCACCACTAACTGCTCATGGCAGGATGGGGGATTTTTGAGTGGTTGGCAGAATATGATTGTAGTCTAAGTGAAACAGATTTGGTAGAATAGTTTCAATTATGTACCTAAAGAAAGGTTCTGGACTGAATACAGCCTTATCAAATGCAGTTCACTGAGTCTGAAAGCAGCTGTAAATTCAGTGGAACTAGGAACTGCAAACCATGTAATTTGAAAATGTTCATCATCCAGTACACCCTGTAGATTATAGACAAGGCCATTTTAGTTAAACAAGTAACTAAAAATGTCTCAAAATTATGGCTAATCACAAAGGGGCGAAACAATTGTTGTTGTTACCTATTGCTTTAAAAGTGTACTTTAGTGCAAACGCTTCAGTGAGGCTGAAAGTTGAACAGTTCCCATTGTATTTACTCCTAGGTCCCATAAATTTTTGCTATTGTAAGTGGTGCAAAGACAGAGATAGACATGATAAAACACAAAAATACGCAAAACCTGCCAAGCTCTCTCCCTTACTCACAGTCATTCTTGGCTTAGTCTGAAACATATGTCATTGCAAAACTGCTAGGAACCCCTTAGGATCTTTGAGTCCAGTAAATTAACAGCCTGCACCACCCCTTGAATATAGGAAGATATAAGAGAGTCCTGCAAGAAGCCCTGAAGGAGTCAGCAGTGAGAGTACAGGAGGTAAGGGGGAGGGCAGAAGAAGCAATCTCCTCCTGAGGTTTCCAAATAGGAAGTTTTCTACTCAAATCATTGTATTTATCTGGTGAAAAAAAGGGCTCTAGAGATCTACAGATGTCTCCTAAATGCTGCCTTTGTTTTAACTCCAGCAGGGAAGCTAATTTGCTGACGATGGTTAGGGCACAGGTGAACTAAGGCTTTCTGACTCCATAAATGAAGGGAAGCCCAAAGAGACTGCATACTTCAACAGTACTTTCTTTGACGCCTAAATAAGCATTGAAAGTTTTGAAAGCTACCACTTCAGCTGAACTGCTGGGGAACACATATGTGTTACATTTAGAAATATAGTCAACCCATTCAGCTCCTTGCCTTCAATTATGCTTGAAAGGCTGTAAATCATTTTACAATGATATAGAAGTGGCTTCTTCATAGACGTACTTTCACGTTTGTCAAGTATTCTAAATAAATGCTATGATTGCAGAAGAGAAATCTACATAAGGAATTTACTTGATGCAAATTTTTGCATTTCACCATGAAGTCAGTAGGTTAAAGAAGAGCAAAAAAGAGAGTAATAGAAAATTCTCTTTAAATTTTTGTCTTGAGACTACAAACTTGAAGTCTCTGTACTTTCCTAGGTGTAACAAGTCCTTGTGTAGGATAAATGCACAATGTGCCTCATCTCTAGCCCATATATATATAATCCCCTTTCTTATTTCAGTTCCTAACTCTCTGATGTTAATGGTCTGCAGGAACCTGTGTAGCATTATAAGTAAAAGACACTGGGATATTTAACAACCTATAGCCAATTAACCAGACTTGCTTTACTTCATTGTGTTTATCAGATACATAAATTCAGTTTTTGCAAAATAAAAAAACAGACAATACTTAATGTAATATCAATACCTTAAATTAGTTTTAGTTCTTCTCCCAAGATGTGTATTTTTTTTTTATTGTGATATGTTCACCACAAGTTACAAAGCATAATAAAACTGCTCTGTCCTCATTACATGGTATAAAATGGAACATTTACAGACCTTTTCAATCTTTTCTCTGACACAGTTTTATTCTCCTGCTCATTGCTGCTTCAGAAGTCTTTGCTTCCAGATGTGGCAGTCCCAAAGGCAGATCCTTTGGGAATGGAAATACAGAGAAGGCAGAACAGGTTGCTTGACTGTGCACTGAATTTGTCCACAGTTGGTGTTTATGAAAAATAGAAACATGTACCTCCTGCTCATAGCATTCAGTGTAATCATAGATAATTAGAGTTAATCAGCTGTCCACATAAAAATAGAAAAGAAACGTCTTTCTTCTCTCTTCATGTGAATATTGTAAATCATCTAAAGAATTCATGCACTAGCTACATTTGAATTACCGCCTGTTATTTTTAAGTTCTTTTCAATAAGCAAGTGCAAGTGCAAGTGAAGAATTTTTAAGTGTTCCTAGAAAAAAAAAAAAAAAAATCCTTTTGGCGCTCTGTTCTCATTATAGCACCTCCTGCTAGAGTATTCCATGTGCTGGTTAGTGAGTTAGACCAACAAAGGCATAATATTACAGAATCATTTGAAAGACAGACTTGCACAGATCACACTACATATAAGATTATGTTTAAAAGTGAAGGTAATTAAGCTTTGGGACATTTTACTGGGGTCTTTATGGGGCAGGTCCACAAAATGATGTAAAAAGTCAAAGGATCAAAGCAATCCCAGGGTTACCTGAACAACTTAGTAATGTCTGTTCCTGGACATGGTTTGCTCTGTAAGTGTAGGGGTATCGTCAGAGTCAGGAGTCCAAAAGATCTTTTGAGGAGACTTCTCAGAGCTGGTGTGAAATGTTTCAGCAAGCTAAGACTGAAACTTCATGGTGGAAAAAGCTTGGTGGTCCTGCCACAGAGAAAATCATAGGTACTGTAACAATTTTTTTAAAGATTTTTGTGTACCTTCTTGTCTTTCAAGTGGCAGATACCATCATACCTCACTGGGCAGGACACTAAATGAGGCACTGGATGATCTGCTAGCTCTAGATTACCTGGCAAGTGGAGATAAACAATGGTGAAGCAATAAAGGTGAAAAAAAAAAAATCAGAACTACTACAGAGCACAAGTAAACCTGTGACTCATTATTTGCATCTCAAATTAAAAGAGCTGGGGAACATAAAATCTCTTGAGAACATCAGTCAGGAGTTTTGGTCTGCCATTTAAGTAGCTTTCCTATTATAGCCCATTTATCTGGCCTTGATGAATTTTCCATTGCTTGAAATCTTATATCAGGCTAGGAAGGCAGCAATTTAAAAGCCTTCAAGAAAACAGATGATACAGGGAATGATATAATGGTAGTTAATGAAATTAAGATAATGGACAAAGATAGAGAAGAGTTAATTTTGCTGTCTAGTTTAAGTGCAGTGATAAGTTCAGGAAAATAAATTTATAAATTCTGATACTAAGAGATCAAATCAATAGAATGCACCTAAAATGCAAAATGTTTTTGATTCAGACAACACAGCTGCAGAAGTCATAGTTCCTCATTTAATCCTTTGTATGATGTATATGTTCAGGTCAGGTCTGCTATATTGTAATCCCTTCAATCCACCAAAATCTTTCAGAAGTCATCATGATACAGGGCTCACTTACATAGCTCATAGCAGATTAAATTAATATGCACAGTGGCCAAGACACATTTCTGCAGAAGAATAATGGTATTAAATGGAATGAAATGGACTTGACGGTGGTTGAGTCTCAGTAACAGTGTGTTTTTTCATGACATGAAAGACTGTGGAAAGACTCAGTGCATCATCTCACTTGTAGTATTCACACTAAGTCAGTGAGTGTGATGCCAGTGTGACAAATCTGCTCCTTCTTGCTAATGTGAGATAGCTCAATGAATCTTCTAGACCTGAAATGAGATGGTATTCATCCTTATCTCTCCAAGTAAACCAGTTTCTCAAATCAGTTCATCTTACCTGATAAAACCAAACTAAAATTTCAAATCCCAGTCCAACATGGCACTTACATACAGAAATAGCCAGAAGAAAGTCTGATATAACAAAATTTGCATGAGAATGCTGGTTCACCACCAAGCCACCAGACAATTTGTTTAAAAGAATGGAGATTTGCACTTTAATAAAATTCAGGACAGAGTTTTGGAGTAGCGAAAACTCTCCCTTGGGGTTTGCGATGTTGGAAACGGGTACCACTGGCTTTGGTGCAGATGTGGACATATTTTGTAAATAAATAATTTAACTGAGGATAATTTCTAGTGTTATGTAAATGGGAGGATTTTGCTAATGTCTCCTCTTAAGTATTTGTGCATTTCATAAGGTTTGCCTCTGGATAGCATACATCCGGGGCAATTTATTTTCCTGATCAGGGAACCTTCAAGGATACAATAAACTTTTTTTTCTTTGGTGGTGCTTAGTTGCCAACCAGGGTTAATTCCACATCATAAGTTAACTACATTCTTTCTTTGGGTAAAGGTTGTAAGTTGCAGGAAAGAGGACAGCAGTGTGAAGTTGTGTATAGTTGAACTTAAAAACCAGATATGTATGATTGATTATATTACAGATTACCGTATCTGCTATGAGATAGAATTAGAATCACCACTGTTGCAAGGACCGTACTATGTAAATAAGGTTTCTTCATAGAGCTGACAGAAGATAAACTTTAAATTTTACACCATAATAATCAGGAATGTTTTGGGCTTCTGGAGTGCAATGAAAGTAGATTAAAAAGTTGTCTTTCTGTACAAGCCTTGGCTGAGATTGGGAAGATCCAGCCAGGACTGAAAATATGTGTTGTCAGTTCTGAGAGATACAATGGGGGATTTTAAATGTCATTTGGAAAGAGGAACAGTTAAACTACTTCATAACACAATCCTAAAAAGTGCTCTGGAGGATTAGATAATTGCCAGGGAGACCCCATTGATTGCACAATGATTACATCAGTCACCAGATACACAGAGGTGTGACAGCCTGAACAGTAAGGAGGTATGGTTTGAATGATAAACAGCAAGGAAATGATAGCACTCAAATGAATAGACACTGTTGGTTAAATTTTTTTCTTTGCTTTTTAACTGGGATTGCAATTTATTTTCTAGTAAAAATAATAAATACATTCAGTTGCTCCTCAACAAGTTTAGAAAGAGGGAAAAATGCACTCTGGCAGAGAAAAATAAATGGTTTTGTTTTGTTTTGTTTACATTGAAATACTGTGGATGTCCTAAAGCTATACAGATAAATGTAAACACTGCCTGCACTTGCATAATTTCATGTTACCGCAAGTTGTACATTCCCAATAAAAGTAATGTGTGGCTGTATGTTTCAGAGATCTGAGGTTAGAGTACAATGTGATATTGATAGCTTGTAAAACCTGATATCTCTTCGAATGCTGCCTGCCTCCTGAGAGCCTTCACAGAAGGCTGCTGTTGCTACCCAGCCACACTGGTCATACTGTCACCTCTCTCTTCTTCTATGTGCATGTCTGAAATATTTGACAGATCATTGCCCAGCATGGCCCAGCCATTGCAAAGATGGCCATGGTTAGACCATCCCCACTGAGTGTGTTAGGCAGCGCATAAAAATCACATGTGGCAGTAGTGAAGGTTTACATAAAGGCTTATAGTAAGCACATGCCAATTTCATTAGTCTCAACCTCTCTATGCCTAATGCATAATGTCTGGTATTGCCATTAGCACATATTATGTGTAATGTTGAAGTAAAATAAAGGTTAAAAAGAAAAAACCCCAAACCCTGAATGTACTCTTACAGAAGCTTCTAATAACTGAAAAAGTCATAAAATATTACTACAGGATTAGGTTGTTTACAGCTATTTTAATCTTTTCAAAGAAGCTGGAGGAAAACATAAAATAACTGTGCTTGCTGTATACACTGTTTCAAACGGAGATCTCTACAAAGGTAAAGAAAAGGGTACTGGATGTTTGTCTATGAGACATCTACTGAGTTCTGACAACTTAGTACAGATGAAGTAATACACGCACAGTTTATTTTCAAATGAAAGGTTTAATATTTGGTTTCTAAAATGGGTTGGAAACACTACTGAAAAGCACAGGACAATAGGTCTTTTTATTAGTATACACTTGAAAGATACTGTCAGGCTTCTGGTAGGATTGTTTCCAGGTGAATCACCTGGGCAACTTACAGTTAATTACACACACAGAGATGAGCTCAGTATAAGCACAAACTTTGACTGCTTTAATGTATTTTTCCATTTTCAACCTTAAACTTTCCTCAGTGGAGAAAGGGTGACTCACCTCAGAGACACTTTCATGTTGTAGAACTGTATTTTGACTCTTTCTGTCTTTAATTTTTGCAGTGAATCTCAGTTCTGAGTCCTTTTACTGGTGCAGAAAATCTGATTCTGTAGAGTAGACATAATTTCTTCAGTAGTACCTCCAAGGACTGTTCTGAATTTAGAAACTTCTGCAGCAGGTCTGCCAAACTTGTGAGATAGAAGCAGAGGCACTACATAAAACTTGCCTCTTCTGTAGGTTTTTCACCTCTAGAATTCATATGAAAGAAAGTTAGTTCAGGTTTTAGAATTTAAAGAATAGAATTCTGGTCTCAAACAGAGAGCAATAACTTGCTGAAATGGCATAGTAGTTACTGCTGAAATGAAAATGTAGTCCAGACTGGTAGTTCTCATTCTAACAGAATACTGAAAGATCAGTCCACTTTGACTGGATCTCTATTTAGTTAGGTCCACTGCATTAGCCGTGAGTGAAAACAAATTTCCTCCTTTCTTTCTCTCTTGAATCACTCATGTAGCAAGTTCATAGTTCATTGAAAAATATGCATTCAGAGTGCATGGTATAATGATTTTATTGTTAATATTTTCATAAAGGAACTGTGTCCTATATATCTGGGGTTTTTTTTCCTGTTCTGCTGCAAAGTTTTCCATGGCTGAGAACATAGGTACTTTCATGACTATTCTGGCAAACAAAGACCTCAGAGAGAATTGCATTGTACTCCTGGGGGAAAGTTACACTCTAAATGATGTTGATTTGTTGCCTTTTTACTAAAAGAAAAAAGTGGGGGGTGGGGGTGGGGGGGGGGGAAGAGCACTACTTAATCTACTTCAGGCTTGTTGTGCTTGTTTATAACACTGCAGACACACAGGACTGCATCTGTGACCATGATGAATGATTTTAAAATATGACATCAGGTAATTTGGAATAGAAACCTAATAACTAACTTGATCTTTTAATTCTGCTCTGTTATTGGTTAATCAGATAATAAAAACCCAATCTTAAAGTGGATAAAGGAGGTTATTTTTTACGGCGAACATGATCAAAACTTACAACTACTTCTATTATTACACTGATGTATGGTAATTATTGTCAGAATCAAAAATTTTTAACAACAAGGCTTGAGATGTTCAACCATTATCTACAATATAGTGGTATGACTACAGATGTGTGCTTAAATTCCTTAATTGCTTGCATTATTTCTGCATTTCTCTTGATTTTTTTTTTTTTTTTAATCATAGGCTACCCTTTGCTTAGAACTATAATTCTCGTTACATTATGAAACTGCATGAAATATTTTCAATCAAAACGTTATGGAATAAAATCCTATCTCATGGTAAATGTTAATGTCACAAAAGCTCCTTAGTATTCTGTAGAAGTGTAAGTTACTTCTAAAGATCTCATTCAAAGAGAAAAAAACAATTTTAGGTAAATAATGAAGGTCAGTATCTTTTTTTTCCTGCCTTGTTTTTAGTTATTCACTTGAATGATTAGTATTAAATCCATTGTAGACTTCTGCCTACATCTGCAGTACATGAGCTGGTATTTTGTTCAAGGACAAGTGAAAAGACTTCATTATTCAAAAAACAAGAGGCAGTGAGCCCCATGTATAGAAAGTACTATAACATTTTTCCTGTATAATGTGAAGCTAGGTATAGTGCCCTTTGTACTGAGTTACTGTGTCAATAACTTTCATGGCCTAGTCTTTTCTGCATCCGCTTGTTAATGAGGGAATTTTCAATTGCCAGTAATATGTAGAAATTTCTTGAAGAAATTAGTATCAAGTTTAGACACTAGTTTCAAAATTAATGACCTGATATCCAGAATGATGGAAGTTCCACAGTCTCTTTTGGGAAACAAAACCAGATTTCAGGGCAATAGGTGAAGGATTTCTACATACTCCATTCCTTAATGTTTTCTTGTCATCATTTGGGGCAATGAGTTGCACAGGATAGATGTGCAGACTGAATATGCCTTTCATTTTTCCCTTCTGTTACAACTGGTGCTTTTCTACACTTGTGTAATAAAGGTCCAAAATATACATTTCCCCAATACACAGGGAAAGGGAAGTTATGTGAAACCCTGTTGGAAAGCCCTGGACAGGTTCTCAATATGGCTTGGGCTGCATGCTGGTGGGACTTGCACAAGCAGCTGAGCCCAGGTGCCAAGTTCAGGGTCCTGCGTGTGGGTCTGAGGAGCTGAGGAGAATGGCCTGTTTTGGTCAGCAAGCTGTTCAATAAGTTTCAGAGCTAGGCTTTAAGCAAGCCTCACTGCCAAATGAAGGCTTGAGTCACTGAACCAACAACTGAGGAGACAAGAAGCATAGCTCAGTTACTAGTATGTTCTCCCAAAGGATCTGTGCCTCCTGCCCTTGGCATTTAAATCACCTGAATGGTAGCAAAAGTGCTCCAAGGGATTTGAATTACAGCTTATATGTGGGGAAAGAAAAAGTATCTCTTGGGCACAAAGTGTAAAACAACATTTTGTGGTCTGAGTTTGGGACAGGGATGGAGCATTATGGAGGTACAGTTGATCCAGGAGGGTTGTCTGCTTAGGAGTAAGGAGTGTACATGAGATTTGTAAGATGGAGCATTGTGTTCTCGTTTGGATGCTAAAATGGTGTTTTAGCACATGACCAATTGCATGGGAACTGTGGAGGCAGTACTGTAGCTAAGACAGTGATAATGGTTCTTGATTATGAAATCTGCTACGGTTCAAGGCTATAATCTGTCAGAAAGACCACTCACAAAACACTTCGTCCTACTCTGATACATTGAGTTCAGTAGTGCTACTTAAAAAAATGGAATGTCTCAGAAAAGAGATATTCACATGTTTGGAGCTGTACATGTGATCTTGAAAGCACTCTTACAGTTATGGTTGAAAGATGTTCAATCCAAGATGCTTAGAAATAAGTCATGTCTCTTTATGACCATGTCTTCTAAGCATAGATATCTCTTTAATCTAGCAGAAATTGTCATGAGAGACACAACTGCTAGACCATAAAGCTAGACTAGGTCCCAAATTTTAAAAACAAGGATAATTAAGTACTAAGTCTATCTGGGGACATGGTGATCTTTTCATCACTTGCAGTCTCTAAGTGAAGATAGGATTTCTTCCAAAAATGTATCCTGTAGTTAAAGTTTTGATGAAGAAATTACTTTGTGACTTTCTACAGTCCGTGTTGTAAGCCTATATGATCATAGTGGTCCCCTCTGACTGTAAAATCCATTACACTACTCTTGATCAACTAACTTTGTCAAATGTCACAAAGGGATGAAGGAAGGTTTACAGATCCCAAAATATTTGTGGATTCCATATGACAGTTTTACAGATACCTTGACAAAACTTTAGCGTCACAGAATTAGGGAATGGCTGAGATTAGAAGGGACCTCCAGAGGTCATGTGGTCTAATCCTCCTCCTCCAGCAGGGCCACCTGGACACAGTTGCCCAGGACTGTGTCCAGACAGCTTTCAAATACCTCCAAAGATGGACACTTCACAACCTCTTTGGACAATCTGTGCCAGTGCTTGGTCACCCTCGCAGTGAAAAAGTGTTTCCTGATGTTCAGAGGCAACCTTCCGTGTTTCAGTTTGTGCCTATTGCCTCTGGTCCTGTTGCTGCACACCTCTGAAAAAAGCCAGGATCCATCCTCTTTGCACCCTTCCTTCAGGTATTTATACACACTAATAAGATTCCCTTGAGCCCTCTCTAGGTGAAATAATCTCAGATCTCTCAGCTTTTCCTTATGGCAGAGATCCTCCAGTTCCTTAATAATTTTTGTGGCCTTTTGTGGCCTACTGTCATCAGTATGTTCATGTCTTTCTTGTACTGAGGAGTCCACAACCGGACACAATCCTCCAAGTGTGGCCTCACCAGTGCTGAGTAAAGGACAAGGATCATCTCCTTTGACTTACTGGCAATATTTAGTGAAATGCATCCCTGGATTACCATTAGTTTCTTTGCAGCAAGGGCATACTGCTGGTTCATGTTCAACTTTCTGTCCCACAGGATACCCTCAGGTACTTTCCAGGTGCAAAGCTGCTTTCCAGCTGGGCAGCCCAGGCAAGTACTGGTGCCTGGGCTTGTTCCTCCCCAGCTGCAGAATTTTGCACTTCCCCTTGCTGAACGTCATGATGTTCCTGTCAGCCCATTTCTCCAGCATGTCCAGGTTCCTCTGGATGGCAGCATGACCCTTTGGTGTATCAGCCACTCCTCCCAGTTTTGTGTCACCTGCGAACTTGCTGAGGGTACACTCTGCCCCATCATCCAGATCGTTAATGAAGATGGTAAGCAGGACTGGACCCAGTATTGACCTGATCCTCTTCTAACAAGGGTATATCTTCCTTGCTCTAGCCTTTCTCCCTGGCCTCCTGAAGGCCAATCTTGCTAGTAAAGACTTAGGCAAAGAAGGCATTCAGTACCTCAGCCTTTTCCATGTCTTGAGTAACCAGGTCACCATCTCGTTGACCAATGGGCCCACATTTTCCTTTGTCTTCCATTTGTTGCTTATGTACTTACAGAAGCCCTTCTTGTTGTCTTCGACATCCTTGGCCAGATTCAATTCCATTTGGGTCTTAGCTTTCCTACTGTCATCCCTGGATGTTTGGACATTGAGTTTGGGGATGAGATCTTTGTTAATCCACACATGCCTCTTGTTGTTTTTGCCTGACTTCCTGCTCATTGGGATGTACTGCACTTGAGATTGAAGGACATCATCCTCGAATACTAAATAACTTTCTTGGGCTCCCTTTGTCCTTCTGTCTTGTGTCTGCAGCAAGTAATGGTTGAATACACCCATAAAGACCAAGGCCTGCAAACTTGAGGCTACTCATATCTGTCTGTAAAGGGTCTGATGCACTTGTTCTATAGCAGATGCCTACTAATACCTCAACTTAGATATTTAGATACATGTACCAATACCCTTTAAGGATGTAATGACTAACTGCATTCCAGTGTAGAGGAACATCCTTACAGTGGCAGCATACATAGCTACGTAGATATTTTCAGATAAATGCTAATATCTTTTTAGTATGATGCTACCAGGGAATGTTGAGACTTCTTAATTTTATTAAGTTGCTTAATATTTCACTATAGTCTCAGTTTCAGAGAAAGCTGAATCTTTGCTTATATCTTTAGTTGAAATCTATCATTCTGGTACATCTAGCAGGTATGTAGGCACTGACCTAATGTAGTGTATACACAACAGCAATACATATCAAAATATATCAAAATGAAGCTTATCTAGAAACAGTGATCCCAAGTATTTCTTTGCAAGTCAGGGTACAGATTACCTGAAAGACCTTAATCAGTTAAAAAGAGTGGTTTATGACGTTGTGATTTGGATGTGAAAACGCACACTTTCAAGGAAGTAATTTTGTTTCACTTCATAATTGAATGACATCTATTCCATCAGTTAAGAAATTAAGTCATTCTGAGACAGGAAACAAACACTGAGAACTTATCTGAAAATGCCTCAGGCGACTGATTCTCTTCCACTTAATAGGTACAGACCGACTTTCCTAACATACGTTAGAGCAAAATGCAACCTTGGAATACGGAGGCTAATTGGGGTCTATCACAGCAGCAAGCTAAGATTGAGAAGGTCGCACTTGAAAGGAAGTAACAGGCTATGGGTCAACAGCAGTGCACTTTCCCCCATGTGCCAGGGCAGTGCAGAGGGCGGTGTGTCTCGTGCAGAGCCTAGGGAGCTGCACCATACAAGATGTGCCAGCCCCAAAGCAGCCACCCCACGGGCAAGGGCACCTTGGTATGCTAAAGACTACTACAGCCCCTGGATTTCCTAACATCACTGGTTTGTTGTCTGCCCTACCCAGTGCTTGCAAGCAAATAAAATAATTTGTTTTTTTAATGACAATTTAACTTGCTGATATATTTCCGCTTGTCTGTCTAGTCCTATCTTTGGCAGAATTTCAGTGAATTAATGTTCCTATTGTAAATCTGCTGTATTTTGCACACAGTTAAAAATGTCCTCTTATCCTCCAATAAGAAAAACATTTGCTCCTAGTAATAATGTGGTTTTGCAGTCTCCTGTTGGAAACAAATGATTCCTGTCCCAGGACTGTACTGTCATGAGGCAGTTGCCACACTCCCAAGCCCATTGTAACTGTCTGGTCACCTAGAGCACAAGTGAAGTGGCTATGGAAGATGTAGACAAGTGTTTGATATTATAAAGTGAAGTAAGACTGACAATACAGCCATTACGTCTGTTTCCCTCTCCTTTTTATTCCCTTTGGGGTTTTTGCCTGACTTCCTGCTTGGTTTGGTTTTTTATCTGTGGGGTTTTTTTTCTTCTTCTTTTTTCTTTTTTTCTCTTCTTTTTTTTTTTTTTTTTAATTTGGCCAGGCAACGTGGCAGACCCGTTAAATGTCCCCACAAAAACTTGATTACTGAGTTCTTAACAAAACTAGATTGCAGTCTGAATTTTTGGAAGGAATGACCATAGCTGAATATCAAATGAGAGAAAAGGGTATCATTAAGTATGAATTTTTCTTTTTTAATATTTCCTCTTCTTTCTTATTTTTATACATCTTGTTTTCTACAGGAATGCAATTGATTTGTTGAGTGCCTTATCAGTTCTCATAATTTTTAGCTTCCTGTTCACCAGTAGAAGAAACGAAGAATTTTATGATCTCTGCTGGCTGAAAAGGCATTTATTTAAACAAAAAACTTATTTTGAGAAAAGATTTTGATGAATGGTCTTTAACCAGTAATTCCCAAAGCATATATAGTGTTGCTCAATTCTGAGTTTCTTAGCTTGCATTTCTTACTGCTGTCTTACTTGGCTTCTGTTTTGTCATGCCACTACTACTTTCTTTTAATAATTTTTAAGTAGTCTTGAAGCAATTATTTAATCTCTTAAAACAAAATTCTTACTTTCTTTTGTCTCTTAAGGTCTCTGAATACTGGATATCTCCAGAATGTTTGCACATCCCTTTAGAGTCAAGGCCACCTGAATGCAGCAAATAGCACAAGGAAAGTTCTTAATACATATTTTATTTGGCAAAGTATCATTTTAATTTATTACTATTATTTTAAATTACTTTAATTACAAGGTATTTTCCCTAATAACACTTATGATTTTGGGAAGTTAGTCATCTTTGGTGGCTAAAGGATTATTGGATTATCTGCTTCTGGTAATAAATATGAAGGTGAGCACTCTTTCTGTGTCATACAAATGATTAGGAGAAAAAATGATCTAAGGATAGATCCACACAACACAACAATTTGAACTGAATTAACCTCCTCCCACATTCCTCAGTTTAACTTTCCTTGGAGGCTGTTTAGAAACAAAACATACTTCACCTATTTTATTTCATTACTGGACAGTCCCAAATTTGTCATGTATTACAAAAGATAGAACAAAGTTGTCAATGCTAGTTTTATAAACTGAATTGTACCTAGGACATAACAGCATAATCCATTTTTAATATTCCCTGTGACAAAATTGCAGAATAATTCAGATGGGAAGGGACCTCAGGGGATCTCTTGTCTAACCTGCTGCTCATAGCAATGTCAATATTGAATTTAGACCACATTGTTCAGGGCAGCCCTCCAAGGATGGAGGTTGGACAGCCTTTCTCAGCAACCTGTTCCAATCTGTGATTATCATCACAACAAAAAAATGTTTTCATTGCTTCCAGATTTCTAACTGTTATGATGTTTTCTATATTCCAACCACACACATCCTAGAAAGGCTTCAGCTGTGAAGCAGGCATTTGCAATACTATAATGCTTTGTGAACTCATTCTTGTCACATGGCTTCACTTTAATAGTAGAGATCAGGTTTATTTACAGGTTTAGGCAACATACAATATCAAATTAAAGTATCTGTCTTTTTCTATCACATATCCTGTAGATACTATTCTGTGATTCTATTAGTTTTAGTTTAATATCATGAAAATAACATCATAAGATACTATATTCCATGAAGGAGGCTAATAAGAACTGTTTAGATTAAAAAAAAAAAAAAAAAAAAAAAAAAAAAGGCAAGACAAATAAAGATCCTTAAGATTTTTCTAGGGTTTGTTGGGGTTTTTTTTGTGTGTTTTCTGATGCTATGCCTTGGGAAAAAATGTAATTGGGTTTATTTCCCATTAAAAAAAAGCCCAAAAAATGAAGAATATGAATTGACTGACTCAGTCCAAAAATCTTAACTTTTTATCTGTGGAAATGTAACAAATTTAAACTTTTTGAGAAATCAAGAGAGGGTAACATTAAAGGCCATTCATAAATTATTTCTTGCTCACTTTAAGGCTAATCAACAATACGTAAGATTTAAGACTGGAGTCTGTCTACCCATCTTTCTTTGTCTTCTATTCATAACTTTATTTCTAATGAGTCTCTTTACTGGAAGTTGAAATAGTATGGACATTAGTATTGAAGAGACATGTATAAAGCATGGTATAGATGGAGCAGTACTTCTCACACGTAAACAAATAGGCATATTTGAATGCTAATATCCTTCCTACAGAATACTTGCTGTAGTGGTGGCACAGAGTGTCTGGCCAAGTCTGGATTCTGCATGCTTACCATTCTCTAGTGCACATGTAATGTAAAAAGCCACACCATCCTTCACTGTTTAGGAAAATAAGTAGCAAAGGGAGGTTACAAAATCTGTGATATTAAAAAAATAAAATCAGATGGATGCAAACTTTGAGTCCAAGAAAAAGTGAAAGAGGATGGATTCTATGTTTATAGTATAAGTGTCCTGAGAATGAATTTAACTGCAGGAACCAAAGAGGTTAAGACTGTCCCAGGAGTGTGTAGTCAAGCTAAATGAACTGACTGTGCTCTGGAATGATCAGGAGATAGAAATTTCTTTTACAACATGACTTAAGAAGTTTTTTGGTTTGGTTTGGTTTGGTTTGGTTTGGTTTGGTTTGGTTTGGTTTTATTTTTTTTTAGGTTGCTTCAACATGTTAGATCTCCTATCTTATTCATCTAGTCAGTTTCCAGGAAGTGTCTTTCCATTTTGATTTGAAGTCCCCTCATGTTCACACTCAGGAATCAGGAAAAAAGAGACATGGGACCACTTGAAATGATGATGGAAGCTCACCTGTATGTCCAAGGCATAGGAGCATATTGATTACATCCAGATGGATTTACACCCCTTCAGAAAATCAAGTTGGAAATCTTATTTTGGGTTGGTTACTGGACCTATGGAGAATTATTTCCGTATTCAAACTCCTTGCAGTCACTTTCAGCTGCAGCTCAGATGTACAAAGAAAGCTGAAAGTGTAAGTAAGCACAGCATATTCTTTGAAAATTTCCAAAGAGGATGTAAAAAAGGCTCAAAATTCTCTGTTCGTCTTTATTTATTTTGTATTTATTCATGGTCTAAAGAAAAGACCTGACCTCACTGATAATGTAGAATTTCTAAAAAGATTTACTGCATACCTAACACAACTTTATAAAAGTACAGTTCATATGTATGGTGGTCTCCTTCACATAATGAAATGAGAGAATAGTGTCAGTAAGAGTTTGGACTTTCTTCAGATCTTCTTATATTGATAAAGTCCTTCATATTTTAGTCCATTGGATCCATGTTTATGAATAATCGTAAATAACTATATGCCTGATGGTCTTCTGCACATGCAGAAATACAGTGGCTGTATGAGAAGCATAGATTCAAAGAATGGGTAGAGGCTTTCTTCAGATTAGAAAAAACAAGCAATACAAAGGTTTCAGCGCTAGAAAAATGTACAGACCTACAAAAAGACAGAAATAATGAATTAGGGTAAATGTACAAAAATCATTAGTCATAAATAGAAGGATCTAGTCAGTACTCAGTATTGAGGTATCATAAGAAGCATCATTATCCAAATAAAAAACACTGATGAGATTACTTACACACTAATCAAGCCTTCTAAAATTTATCTGAATAATACACAGAACAAATCAGTCATTCCTGTTTAGAGGAAGTTTAAAATCTGGCTTGCTTTCATGTGATAGAGCCTAAATCAATATAGGCTCAAATCCACAATTGGATGGGGTAGCCCACACTGCAGTACTTTGAAAAGACAACTAAAAGACTTGTAGTTTTGTAACCATTGCTTTGATGAGGTACCAAGTGGATGTCATAAGATAGAACTGAACCATTTCTGAGATACTTGTTTCCTAAATGATCTCTGTCCTATGAATTAATGCAGTCTAGCTGTGCTATGCCACGAGCACGGCATGAACCTGACCATCACAAGGCACTTACACGTATTCATGTTCACACTCTCTAAATCCAGCCCTTTGCATGCCCTCTCCACAACACTTTCATTTATTTGTCTTAAACTTCACAAGGACAGAGGCGCAAGCAAATCAATATATTTTGCAGCCTTGGGGGCCATGGGGCAGGGAAAAGCATGAGGGGGCCTGCTCCCACCAGCCCAGCCACAGCTCCTCACTTCCAGCTTCAGATTCCAAAGCTCTGCCAAGGATGGCAAAGCAAAGCAGCAATTGCAGCAGCACCAAACAGGTTGGCTGATGAATTCAAGCTCCATACTGTCCTTTTCTACTATTTATAACATGATGAACAACATTTTCCTCATTATCTCTTGCTTTTTTCCACACACATAAGGTGTGAGGTTGGATTTACTGGTCCACTGCTCACTAAGCAGTCCTTACATCGCCAATATCTCAGCTACTAGTCTGTGCCAGTCTGTAATTCACCCTGTTTTTTTCCATATTTTCTATTTTAAATTCCTCCAAAGGGAAATACCACATATATTTACCTATTCTAGACAAGCCACAATAAGAAAACATAAATGATGCTGAAATTTCAGAGAAAATATTGTTTAGTCTGCTGTTTTGTTTGAGGTTTTTTCCTGTCTGAGGCAGATTTATGTACATTTCTTCAAGTAAACTCGTTGAAAACTCAGCTAAATTTTGTTTTGGACTTAGACTGGAGTAAATGAGGTCAAGGTCTAGCACAATAGTACATATATAAAAACTCTGTAGTTGTAAACCCAGAGAGAGTCTATTGCATTAATTTATGCAGGAAGAAACAATATATAGTGAAATCCACACACTGATAAGGAAAACCAGTCTACTTCACAAGTAAGAGTTTGAAAGGAAAGGTAATGTCATTTTCATAGTCCAAATAATATGGGTAGAAAACCAGAATAAGTCTTGGGGTGTAAAAGCTCTTTTTCAGGTCTGAAACAGAAATGATGTAAAATATCCTGCTACCCTTTTAGACATAAGGAAGAGTCTATGCACAGAAAGTTGCTCTGTTTGTCTAACAGATGGACTTAGTTTTGCCTGTGAAGCTTTTCTGCTCATATCAGCCCAAACCATGCCACTACTGTCTCTTAAGAAGGACAGATTAAAAACCAAATCGAACAACCAGAACCCATCCCTCAGATATGATGGTGATAGAATCATTTAGAAATGTAATAGGAAGGAGGTGTCTCCTTGCTATAGAAATAGCTGTTAAAAGAAATACCTTGATACCTCGGTATCAATACCCCTCGACACATAAAGTGTCGTCCGTCCCCCCCCCCCTTTTTTTTTTTTTTTGTTACAAACATTTTCCATAAAACTTGTTCTAAAAATGCTACAACAAGTGCTTCTTTACACTGCAAACATTTCCGCATTCTTCTTTCTTTTAAAGAAGATGACAATTCTAAGTATAAGGCCAAGCTACATGCTCTACTTTTCCCTCTACATTTGCTGCTTTGTTGTTGCATTAAAATTAATCATACTTCACATAATCATCTTGAATTTAGATTTGGATTGCAAAGTTAATGCCATATGTGAATAAGAGTATCTGTGAAGGAGCAAGAATAACCGCTTACAGGCAGTTAGTGATATAGAGAAGTGATTCTTCTAACTGTAATGCCAGGGGCTTGAAGGCTTATTTTCAGCATTTAACTTTGTGTCTTAATCTAGCCAAAATAATCTCTCCTTGCCAGTAGCTAAATATCATCAGAAAGATAAAACATGTCAGTGAAAACCACCCAGATTACTAAAACAATAAGAAACCTTAAAGCTTCTTATTAAAAGCATATTTTAAAATCAAACCATATAAAATATAAAATGCTCTTTAAAAATGTAAGAAATAATTCCTTTTGACAGTTTGATAATAATTTTCTTTTTCATTAGACTCTCAGATGGTCTGACAAATATGCCAAATATTTCCTGTTCTCCTTTGATCTCCACTAATGATTTTAGAAGGATGGAATAATAGGAACCTTGAGTATAAGGTTCTTGATTTCTCTCTGATCTTAAAGAACAGAAACTAAGTGCATGAATGCATATAAACACAGTACACAACAAGACAGAAATTCCCCCATATTTTTCTACGTACAAACTGGCAGAAAGGACATGGAAAAAATACATGGTAGTGTAGTAAGTCATCTAACTCTGTTCATGTGAGTTTGGGGTGGATGGACTGGCCCAAGCTGACAGAGGGTACTGAAAAATCCCTCAGTCCTTGCCTCACATGTTTTTGATATATGTTGCATATGCTATAAAAATGTTTTTAAGAATATTCTCAGTGGTTCTCAGATTATTTTCCCTCTGTGCCTCCCAGGAATAGCTCCCCTTTATCCATTAGGACAGCAGTGTTTAGTTTTATGGGACATGGCCTAGAAACCAAAAACTCTTTTGTAGAAGAATCGTGCTTTCACAATTATAAAGAATAAATAGAATAAATACTCTAATCTGATATGTTGTGAACATACTCTATAAAAACTACATACTGATAGAATACAGTTATTCTCATGGAAAAGCACATGCAGTTGCATCCTCCATTGTTAAAGGTGGCTGTAGGTGGCCTAAAGATATCTCCTACAAATTGGTCCACTTACAAGAATGATAACAAGTTTTGCAAGAATTAGAAAAGAATCTTTTCATTGTTGTTTCTTAGCCTGACCCATTTATAAAAGTAGTAATCTGTAAAAGGAAAGACCAACAGAATAATGAGATAGTGGCATCAAGAAGGCTCCAGGAAGATCTAATTGCAGCCTTCCAGTACCTGAAGGGGACCTACAGGATAGATGGTGAGGGACTGTTCATCAGGGAGTGTAGTGACAGGACAAGGGGTAATGGGTTTAAGCTGAAGGAGGGTCGATTTAGGTTAGATGTTAGGAAGAAATTCTTTACTGTGAGTGTGGTGAGGCACTGGCACAGGTTGCCCAGAGGTTGTGGAGGTCCCTGGAAGTGTTTAAGACTGGGCTGGATGGGGCTTTGGGCAATCTGGTGGAGTGGATGGTGTCCCTGCCTGTGGCAGGAGGGTTGGAACTAGATGGTCTTTGAGGTCCCTTCCAACTCAAACCATTCTATGATTCTATGATTCAAAGAGAAGCTGAAACAAGAGTTTTGAAACCTACCCCAGAAAATGTAATATCTTGATGAATGGCTGGCTTTGTTATGTTTTTCAATGTTGTTTTGCCATGCATCCCCCTCAGTGCTGTGGCTGCATCCCTTATGCAAAGTCCTCTGCTATTTTACCACCTGCTCACTCCCTTGGCACAGCTGGAAGTGGCAGGAGTAAGATTAAGGTGTTACTCCACCACATGGATCTTGCAACCATCCTGTAGCAGCTCAGACTCTAGATTTGTTTTCTAAGGCTGTACTGTATTTATTTCCTCTGCTACCGTCCCCATAAAGAACCCGATAGTAATCTACAGGGGTGCCCCTCACTGTGCACCGCAGCAATGAAGGGAGACTCCCAGACTAAAGGACTCCGAAAGAGGAAAAACCATTCCACCAGGAATGAAGCAGTGGCAGTCCTCAGTCAGGCAACCAGTCCAGGGCTGGGGGTAACAGGCCACTGCCTGGAGACAGGTCTAGTAAATGCAGGTAGAGAAATACCAGATTCTAGGAGCTAGTGAGTTCAATTTACCAGTATAATTTTTAAAAAAGGACTAGAAATTTGGGAGAAGCCCTACCTTTTTCTGCTTTTGAACCTGAAAATATTGGAACAGGTTTCCAAGTGAAATGCCACACAAAAACAAATGTAAGTGTGTTTGTATATGTTTACTGGGTGTAGGCTGTGGAGGTGGCCTCTGTGAGAAGAGGTCAGGGGCTGCCCTGTGACAGACACAATCATTCCAACAGACCCACCACAGGACATAGTTGAGCCCATCAGCCAAGCTAGGGACACCTCTGTGAGTATGTATTGAAGAAAGACCAGAAAACAGCAGACAGGCAGTAAGGAGAGAAAAAGAAGAGGAAAAAAAGGGAGAGAGAGAATGAAAAAAAGTAGAGAGAACACCAAGGTCATATGAGTAGGTACAGATGCTCCATGGTGAAGCAGATACCCGCACTGCAGCCTGGGGAGGACCCCCATGCTGGTGCTGTTGGGTATTTCCTGAAGGAGCTTTAGTCTGTGAAGAGCCCATGCTAGAGCAGGAGAAAACTGTGAAGAGGAAGGGGTGACAATGAGAAATGGTCCCGTATTGACTGTAGTCTTCCATTCCCCATTTCCCATGGGCCTTTCGAGGTGAGTAGAGGAGTTGGGAGTGCGATAGGGATGTGGAAGCTGGAAAAGGGAGAGAGGCAAGGTATTTTCTTAATGACTGTCTTTTTGTTTTCATTTATCTGACTCTATTTTAATTGGAAATAAATTGAATCTTATTATTCTCAAGCTGAGGCTGTTTTGCCCAAAACAGTAATTCTTAAGTGATCTCACTGTCTTTATTTCAATCCACAAGCTTTCTCACCATGTTTTCTCTTCCTGTCCTCCTGAAGAGCTGGAGTGAGTGAGCAGCTGAGTGGGAATTTGGATGTTAGCTGAGGTTAACCGATCACACTATGCTATACACACATAGATCTCATAAATACATATCCACTGGTATATCCTAATCACTAGAACAGAAATGTTTGTTTTGTTTTAATGGTGAGAAGTAAATGGATTTTAGTCTTTATCCATCAAGCTCTTCCACGGTCACGATATCTTGGAATGCCATGATTTTCTCATCAACCATGAATGTTATAAACTCTCAGTTCCATTAATTTTTCAAATTAATCACATCAAGATTTAGTTTTGACTTTATTATCCTTGTTGTCAGATTAATGTGATAGTAGAAATCTATTACTTTTACTGTCTTGAATAGCTGAATTATGTTTTTAAAAGATAAAAATAAGAACCTACATGATGCTACAAGATGCATGAGTAAGAAGTACCTTGGGGATAGGTTAATATTTAATATTGGTTTGAAGTTAATGTTTGGATTCTAATTATAGTTTGAATAACTGAAAACATGGGTTCAGCCAAGTACCAGCAGCTGTACAACCTTTCTCAGTATTCAGGCTGGTGAGAAGGTGATTGAAAAGGGCTTTACATACATCTTTATACCAGAACTGGAGAGCATTGGATAGGAGTGATCATAATTTTGGCTATTACAGTTCTATGCTAGTTGGAAATTAGGAACTGGTTAATTAAAGCAGTGTTATAGTCCTGGATGTTCACAGCAGCAGTAGAAGTAAATTATTCCAGGTGAGTATGCTGGGTATAAAAAAGGTAGCATTGGTCATCTCTTCAGTGATTTTAAGTTTCTGTTTTATTTGGCAGAGTTTAGGGCTAGAATTGCAATAGTGATTTCACCTTTCTTATGTAGAGGTGAGGCAGTTATAATATTCTAAGAATGTGCCCTCCCTGACCTGCTGGATGAGGAGGTAATGTTCCTATCGATGTCCTAGTGAGAGCTGAAGTTATTAACACCAGATGAAGCAGCAGCACCAAAACAGAGCTATTCCACTCTACAATTCCCGATAGCCTAATAACTTGTTACATTTGCACAGCATCAAGCTAATGTGGACTTTGTGTTCTAAGTTAAATTCATCCTTTGTGCAACTGATTCACAGCAATTACAAGCTGCTGTTTGTGATCTGAGGATTGGAAAACAAGCTCTGCAGACTTCTGCTTATTTCTGGTGCATTCCAACATGTACTTAACAGTAAGACACTATTACCAGCCGTATTTCTTGCTCATTCTGTTCAAGACTATATTTTATAGATATGCATTATGTAGGATTTGTTCACAATTTTATTAAAAATCCATGTAAAATAGATGTTAGACTCACAATAAGGAAAGACTGACCAAAATGAAAGAGAAAAACACTTGTTTTTCACTATCTCATTTCACTAAAAGTAATAAAAAATCCCCCAAACCCCACATTCCATTCCTGCCAGTCAGTATCTGATGTATTATAAATGATCTTCTCCTTTTTATTAATGAATCCTGACAATTTCTTCAGACTTATATGCCAACCATGCTGCATGTTCAACTGATCAGTCTATCATTAAACTACCTCAGACTTGAAGTTCTGTTGAATAACTTTGCTAGACTTGGAAGGTTACCTGAAAGTAAAAACTATGAAGAATGAAATAAAAGCTTGAAATAATATCCATGTGAAATAGCACTGTTCTGCTTCAGCTTCAAAAAACCCATAGGACTTAAAATTGTACTCTCAAGTAAATCAGAGGAAAAATGACTCACCTAGAAAAGTAGGACTGAAGTGATGAAGAATCTTTATACATTATCACAAGCACAATAACATAACCGTGGAAAGAACGTGAGCAAATGATGCATTTACCAGTACAATCCAAGTTCTAGAATAGCAAAAGAAATTGTAGGGTTCAGTATGAACTATTCTTTCACTACTATTTTCAGTCTTCTGTCTTATTTGTCCAGCTCTATGCTTGCTATATAAAATAAGAAAATAAAAATTATTTAACTCCTCTATTTAATACTGTAATTTTTCTACTGCTGCAGAAGATCAAACAGTAAAGTGTCTCATTATTTGGGCAATGTGAAAATTTTCATCTTAAGTGGAATGTGAAAGTACAATGCCAAACTTTTTTTCATTGTTGGAAGATCATGAAATTATGGTTTACACCAGTGATAATAACTATATTTTTAGATAGACATTAAAATTAGTGAGAAAGGAAAAATGATAGAAGTTATTTCTTTGGAATAACCCAGTTTGGCATCTGCGGAATGAAAATATTGCTGATAAGCAGGTACTAGATCTCTGCTGATGGTAGGGACAGGTCAGATCAGCTGGAGAAGCTACAGAGAACCAATCATGGTTTGATAATTCTGCAGGTATTGCAAGAAAATAGTATCAACACCACCTTGCTTTCCAAACACACCAGTGCAATGAACAGCCAAGTCCATGTAACTTACATTATCACATGGAGTCTTCAGTGCAAATTCCTACAACTTCTTACTGTATGACACAATCCTTCTCTTTGTTAGAATGAAAGACGGTGCTTAGTCTGTGCTCATGAGTGCTATGCTCTATGTTGTGAAGCAACATTGACAGCAGTAGGCTTCCTAGAACTGAAAAGCATTTGTATTGGGTGAAGGGTTGGGAGTATATTGTTATAAATATGAATATTTTATTGTAAAATACATTAACTATCATGACTAGGCATATTGGTTCACTCCTCTAGGTCCATGGAAATCACTGGCGTCTCTGTCGGAAGTGCCACCAAGGAAGTCCATCAGCGCCAGTTATGCAGATGGTTTTTATGATGTGGACATCTGTCTATTAAAAGTTGGACTAAAACAAAAAAATCATGTTTTCCTTTTGGTTATTAATCACTACTTGTTACCCTGCTTCAAGTTCAAATTAGTGATCAGCTCTCCAAAACCTTGTTCTCTTGCCATACTAATGGTCAGATTTCACCCTGTCCTGAACATATACAACTAGTGGATGTGCCTGCTTGTGGTTACTGACCGAAAACTGCCGACTTTACTGGTTTACATCCCACAGCACTGACAGTAAAGATCAGTTTTGCTTTGTTGCCAATCAAAATAATCTAATTTTTCTTCCCTTGTTGATAAGGCCGAAGTCACCTGTGTGGAAATAGTTTTTGTGGATACCAGCTTTTTGCACAACATGTCACAATTTTATAGCAGACCCCTTGTAGTGGTATATTAATTCCAGAGTACTGAACTATGTACTGAGACTGACTTGCACATGAGTAAGATGGAAGATTTTATGGGGAATTTGGGCAAACCCTTGAAGAAAACATTCAACAGAAAATTGCATTTCTGGACATTAAAAAATTCTTAAACAAACAAACAAACAAACAAAACCCCTAAAAGTAATTAAAAGCTTTTGATTTAAGATATTTTAGAAAAAAAACCACCCTAATTTCTGCTGGGTATGTTAGTTTATTATGACGTTTTTAATGGAAAATGAGATTTTTTTCATTGGGTTTAATTTTGTTTTTATTTTCAAACCATAAATTTTTGGAACTTCTTGTCCAATAATTCTTGTGAAATAGCTGTGTTATATGCAGTTCTGTATTTTTTTTATTTATTTATAGGCATCATTTTGATATATCTTACTATTCTCAGAAAAGGCTATATTGCAGATCTGAAACAATTTATTGGTCATGTGGTTGGTAATGCTCCACCTTCTTGCTGCTTCATGGTTCATAAGATCCATAGATCAATTTATATATATTTTTAAAAAGTCAACAAAGTAGCAAGCATTAAAAGATATGACTCTCAATGAGAAAGTCATTGTAGAGATGCATGAGAAAACAAAGTGAAATCTGCACATGAATTTGCAGGAAATTTTCATTGGAGGTTTCATTTGAGGGGTCTGGTTATAAATTCAGACCTTTTTTTCTCTTCATAGTTTTTGTCCATTTTTTTCTATGATTGAATGTTATTTTTCATGGATGTGTAATAAAGGCATGAGATACAGGATGTAGCCATTAAAATGGCTTTTTAATTTTAAAATACTGTACAGGCCTGTGATTCACAGAAGGAGTCCCAAATAATATGATGGCGAGAGCAGTTATCTCTGCTGCTCCTTTTTTATAGCTGACAGGAGCAATCTCCCCTAGGCTGGGAGGCAGGAGATGAGATACCATAGCCCTTTTTCCAGGTGCAGTTCTTCTGATGCTATACATCAGGGCACCGAATGGGAAATTTTTGAAGATTCAGGTGTGAGATCCCACCTCTGGCTTTTATATGCAGTCTGGAGCAATAATTGGCATATTCTAGTGCCTACTTTGTTAATGAGATGTGTGCAGAGGTGCAGATGTGTACACAAAAATGTCACTTGTGGACCTCAGCCAAATAGTTATGATCCAAAGCTCTTGAGTAATGGTAAACTGGTGGCCTTCAGAAGAACACTGTTTGGTAATTTACTGGCTGAGAGTACAAACATATATTACTGTAACTGTGTCAGAAAAAAATAATGTGTGATTTCCTTTCTGGAGATGCCAATGTGAACCAAAAAAAACCCCAAACCCTGAAACCAATCCTTTAAACTTTATTAGGTATGGCTGAATTAAAGGAAATACTCTGGGTACTAACAGACTAGCTAAAGAAAAAGTGCTTGGGCTTTGAGGAAAAAATAATTCAATAAAATATACATATTCAGTTCCTTTACAGGTGCTGCTTGTTTTTTCAAAGATCAGTCTTATCATCTGAGACCTAGTAGCTGAGAATAAATTGCACGTTCAAGATAAATTAAATGCAGGGGAGCATCCATGAACACTTGGCAGAAGGAGGCATCTGTAAAAAATGTTAGCACTTTGCAACAGTGTTTCTTATTTCTCTTAGATCTACCCTTTCCTTTAACAACTTATACCACAACAAAAATAAGGTTTTTAAATTAAAGATTGATAATACACAATCAATATAAATGTGCGACCTGTGCAATTATGGACCAAGTTCAGCACTAGCTTATTCTTCTAACAATCACACAGATTTCAGAGAGTTACACACATTTTAATGCACTTTATTTTTTAACTTTCTCAATAGAGAGAGGTGTCATGGATTAATTGGAAATATACGTGGGCTCTTGCTCCTGAGGAGCAGTATGGCTTTACTCCAGCAAAGCTCTCCACTTCCAGCACTAGATGCGTCTTAGAGTTGAGCACAGAGGTCCTTGAAATGTCAGACCCTACAGAGTTACATGGCAGGATTTTGCAGGTGTGTAAACCCTTGTAGCTTCACTGTCTTGGTGGAATTAGTCTGATTTATGCAAGCTGAGGATCTGTCTCAGTACAGCCTTTAACGGGAGATTTGCCAGATCTTCCCTACCATAGGCAAGTAATCACTTCTCAGGAAAACAAGAGCAGCAAGAGGAAGCTTACACTGGAGCTGAAATGTGGTTTAACATCATGCAAGAGTCAGAGAAGGAGTTTATCTTAGCTGAGTTTGACACATCCATGAACCGTTTGTGGAATACAAGACTGTAGTAAATATTCCACTCACTAAGGACTGAGGTCAAATGAAAATCATGTTGCAACTACAGAGCTTGTAATTTTGTGATTCACAGAAATACACCAAATATCTTTTCCCAGGCACAATTGTTACAAACAACGTTTCCTACAATACTGTTTATGTATCCATAGATGATAATACAATTCTAAATATGCATGGTTTTCTTCTCTTTTGCACATGATTTTCCAATATTTTGTAACAAGAATGTACCCAAAATTTTTGTGCAGCTATCTATGTTTTCTTAAATAGAACAGGTGTTTTAGAAAGGTCACTAAATAAAATATTAATACAGACACAGAGTTCTTCAGTAGGTGCAGCAGAGATTTCTTGGCAATTTGCTACTGATTTAAATGGGACTTACAACTGCATATACATGTATATAAAAGTTATATATAAAGATTCTCCAAAGATATGATGTGATAATAATTGAAATATTAACACACTACATAATGTGCTTGGTCAGAGGCTACCAAGATGGCTAGTAGAGAAAACAAGATCTCCACTGATACAGAGTTGCAGAGTCAAGCATCTTATTATCCCTAAGTGCCAGAATAAATAGTTTTGTGCAACATTTGAGGAACATAGAAACCTATGAACTGCTGAAGTGTTTAAAATTGGTTGCAATTGTTCACCTGACAGGTTATTTCAAATCATTCCAAAGTTGAGATGTTAGGGACAGATTGAAACAGTTTGCATATAAGCTTGGAAACAAGAAAAAAACCCCAATGTGTTAGAAGAGAAAAAGGCATATGTTTTCTTTAATGAAATAAGCAGAAGTTCTTCCAGTTTATTATCAGTAATGCTGGACATTAAAAAAACATTAAGAAAAACATAAGAAGAAATTAAGAACAATATACTTTATTAGTTTTAAGTAAACATTTGGGAGAGTCTGTCAGTTTTTGGAGCAGTGCTGAATAAGAGTGATGCTTACTCTGCACTAAGATTAGACCCTGGAGGCAGAGTGTGTCAGACACCATTTTTGAATTACAGTCCTCCCTTCTTCCTCATCTTGTAATTTACTGGTCTCTTGTTCTAATAGTAAATCACTGCCTTTCCTTCTCCAGGCTATCCTGCATGTTGTGGCCTGGGAACAGGCATAGAGTTACCACCTGCTCCATCCTTGGGTTTCTTGATCCCCGGAAGAAAATGGAGCAAAAAGCCAAATTTCCTTCCATGCTACCTTTGTCTGAAGACCAGTTAGTCAGAACAGAGATCTTAGGTATATGCCAAGTCACAGTATCATTCTTCATTAGTTATAGCTTCTGAAAGCTTCTCATCACAGCTCCTGTTTTCTGAACAGATGGGTAACTCAGTGAGTTTCATGGGTGAAAGAGACCCTGATGTGATTCCCTCAGTGACTATGGGACCGGGAGTGAGACAGTAACCACTACTGATCTGCTTCAGAATAATTTATAAAATAGTCATCCATTGCAGCTCCCAGTTATCACATTTTCTGTGCTGCTCTAAATGAAAAAATAAAACAACTTTGGCTGAATGTGAAAAGGTTAGTTGAAATGATGGGCAAATTCCCAAGCACTTATCTTCTTGCCTATTACTTTACCTGATACAGTTATTAGTCATTTAATCTGATCAATAATTATAGCAAGTTTCTCTGATAATAGAGTTAAGAAATACTTTGGAGCCTCTATAGATTAATTTCCATAAATAGGAAAGTGTGTCTATCCCAGAAGTTTCCTCTTCAAGAACCACAAGCCTACAAAACCTTTTTTAGCACTCTAAAATCACTTTAAATCTTTTGCACAAAAAAACCCTAACTAACCAACCAAACCAAAACCCACAAAACCCACAAAACACACAAAAAAGGGCCAAACCAAAGCAACAGAAGCCACCAAACTCATATGCTGCAGGGACAGAACAGGAAATATGAAGGGCATTGCTAATATGTTCAGTCCTTCCAATAACAACAGCAAATTATTTGTAAGGTATAAATGCACAGAGGCAGTACTATTCAGAGGCAGTTAAATTTAGCAATTGCATACCAAATTGATCAACCTCATAATCACTCCAAAAATATCATTATGGCTCTGTATTCTTAATCTAGACAATTTTGGGGTGGTTGGTTGTTTGGTTGGTTGGTTGTTTTTTTTTCCCCCAGACTCTGCTGGACTTTCAAAACTGGAAATGATAGAATGCTGGAGTTTGGCTTCATTGATCACAGCCTGTATTCATTCTGCAAAATAAGCACAATTTCTAAAGACCTTATTTGAATAAAGTATAAAGACCTAATTCACATCTCTTGGCATACCATGAGTGCTATTTAAAGCTTTATAGTCAAGTACATTCAAAAGCAGGAAGGCCAAATATCATCTTTTTTTTTTTTTTTTTTTTTTTTTCCCTTGATTAGACTTTGAAGTGCTAAGAGAAATGCTTGCAATAGCCCATGCAAAACATCACATAAAGGCTTTTCAATACACCTGAACCATTGAACATCTTCAAGGGTAAGTAGTATTGGCAGCTGTTCCTTTCAATGAAAGCTATGAACNTGACTATGGGACCGGGAGTGAGACAGTAACCACTACTGATCTGCTTCAGAATAATTTATAAAATAGTCATCCATTGCAGCTCCCAGTTATCACATTTTCTGTGCTGCTCTAAATGAAAAAATAAAACAACTTTGGCTGAATGTGAAAAGGTTAGTTGAAATGATGGGCAAATTCCCAAGCACTTATCTTCTTGCCTATTACTTTACCTGATACAGTTATTAGTCATTTAATCTGATCAATAATTATAGCAAGTTTCTCTGATAATAGAGTTAAGAAATACTTTGGAGCCTCTATAGATTAATTTCCATAAATAGGAAAGTGTGTCTATCCCAGAAGTTTCCTCTTCAAGAACCACAAGCCTACAAAACCTTTTTTAGCACTCTAAAATCACTTTAAATCTTTTGCACAAAAAAACCCTAACTAACCAACCAAACCAAAACCCACAAAACCCACAAAACACACAAAAAAGGGCCAAACCAAAGCAACAGAAGCCACCAAACTCATATGCTGCAGGGACAGAACAGGAAATATGAAGGGCATTGCTAATATGTTCAGTCCTTCCAATAACAACAGCAAATTATTTGTAAGGTATAAATGCACAGAGGCAGTACTATTCAGAGGCAGTTAAATTTAGCAATTGCATACCAAATTGATCAACCTCATAATCACTCCAAAAATATCATTATGGCTCTGTATTCTTAATCTAGACAATTTTGGGGTGGTTGGTTGTTTGGTTGGTTGGTTGTTTTTTTTTCCCCCAGACTCTGCTGGACTTTCAAAACTGGAAATGATAGAATGCTGGAGTTTGGCTTCATTGATCACAGCCTGTATTCATTCTGCAAAATAAGCACAATTTCTAAAGACCTTATTTGAATAAAGTATAAAGACCTAATTCACATCTCTTGGCATACCATGAGTGCTATTTAAAGCTTTATAGTCAAGTACATTCAAAAGCAGGAAGGCCAAATATCATCTTTTTTTTTTTTTTTTTTTTTTTTTCCCCTGATTAGACTTTGAAGTGCTAAGAGAAATGCTTGCAATAGCCCATGCAAAACATCACATAAAGGCTTTTCAATACACCTGAACCATTGAACATCTTCAAGGGTAAGTAGTATTGGCAGCTGTTCCTTTCAATGAAAGCTATGAACTGGGGGTTTGAACTCAAGAGGGCATGAAATCAACAAAATTCAGAATCTGTGATAAACACAAAATGTCAAGGGAGAGGGGGAGGATTTTTGTTTTGGAGCATTGAGCCCAGCACAACTCTGATTCAGCAGCATCATTACTCAATCTATTCCTCATGTGGGGAAAATATTTATTCTGGCAAGATCCTCTCACAAGGGCTTACTGCAGAGGAAGAAGTGCTTGGCAGAAAAGTATTTCTTACTGTTTTTATCCATTCAAGCCATTCTCATTTGTTGGCTTCTCTTTTTAACCCACAGAGCATTCAATAAGTGTGGCAGTTAATTGCTTAAACATTCTAAAGAAAATTTTACCATGATTGATTTATTAAAAAATGAGGCAGTGTCTTGTTATAGTATCAGCAATTTTGATGAGTAGTGAAAATAATAATTTAAACTGCAGAGATCATATGAAACTGTGCTAACTTGTTCACATCTGATAGTTTTATCACACTGGGTTGAGAAATGTCTTTGTTGTAGTTTAGTGAAAAGTACCTCTCTGTTTATCTTTAAATGAAAGGTTTGATATTAATTAGTTTTAGAATTTTCTTAAAGATCTCATGCCATAGTAAGGAAAGAATTCTATTAACTTTTTTTTTTTTTT
>VXBL01002774.1:16654-33602 GCA_013400195.1 Aramus guarauna | reverse complement strand
TTTTTTTTTTTTTTTTTTTTTTCATAAAAGAGCCTCTTAATAAGAATACCAGTGAGATAGTGTTGATTTGTTCTTGTTCTCTACAGGGCATTACACCTTTATATTATTACCACCTGAATCTTAAAGGAAACTCAGCTTGCAGGTTAGATGAAACAGGTTTCATCAACAGTGAAGTAAAGACCTCTATGCAAATTAATATAAAAATAAACTATAGACCTGTTGGCACTGGAAAAACAGAAGGAACATGCAAGCAACTTTAACCATGAGTATGTGTTCATATGCTATTTCTTTATTCTCCAGACATAACACCGAATATTGAATAGGCAGAGTTCTTCTAGTGTTCACAAATACTATAATAACTGCAGTAGCTGCATGTATTATTAAGTTACTAGCACTTTTCATCATTGTGGCAGTGCATGTGCCACTTCTACTCTCTTTCATTAGAGCCTAGTGTATTTAGGACAGGGAAAGACAAGTATGACTTGTATTTTTATTTTTTGCCAGATTAGACTTCTCAGTGCTAACAGAAATTAGCATCTTCATGGACTTCTATCAAACTGTATTCAAATCAACGGTAAGTTGAGGTGTTGGCAGAGTAAGTCAGCCCCTCCTGGGAGCACCACAATCTCACCTAGTTTAGCATGCTGTTGCTTTACATGTGTGACCTGATGAAGCACCTCACAGGCTTGGAAATATCACAGATTCTGCAAGCTAATGAAGAGCAATGTCAGCTAGTGTCCTTCTAGTTAGCAGACTTAAAAGGGGAATTTGTTCAGATTAGAATGAAACATTAAATTGAACAGTTCTGTTCCATGTCACATGATATTAACATATTTGGTGCCAGCCAAAAGCCCAGGCATGGCAGAAATGTTGAGTGTGACACCAAGGATTACCGGGCTTTAAGTAGACCTGTAGCTGCTCTTGTTAAGGGTGGTGGTTTCAGGAAGAAACATTAGTCTGCAATCGGAAAAAAATTACAGGTTTCTGATTTAGAAGATTCTCAGCCTGAATTGCTTACAAATTTGGCATTTGATTTTTAAAACATTTAAAAAACTTGAAAACGATCAATATGTTGTCATCAGTAGACACCTATTCAGAAAGAAGGAAAAAAAATCTAGAACTGGCAAAACAAATTTATAACCCTCTTCACTCTGATGCTATTAATTCAGGTAGCAGGGTACTGATCTTGTAAACTTAATGTTACAACCCAGGCAGACACGTAAGCAGAGTTTTTATAAACATTTCCTAGAGCGTTTCAGCATTTTAGTAACCTTGTAGTCTGAGTTTTTCAACAGACATAGTGTTACGGGTTCCTCCATAACATCAAAACTGCCTATACTTTCTGTTTAATCAAAGTCTGGTGGCTTGTGAGCAACAGACCTTGTATGATTGCATCACCTGAAAGTACAGAAGCAGAAAGAATAATCACATCATAAGAACATAAGTACAGGGCTCTTATTTCAAATGGATTTTCTTGAGTAGTAGACTTAACTGTCATCAAATCTAAGAAGGACTGAGACATCTATTTTCAGTAGTTATGATTTATTTAAGAGTACATAATTACTACTCTTTTTGTAAATTTTCAGTGACATTTATGAGAACGCTGAGCTGGTTGAGAGTACTAAGAAACTGTTACAACTGAACACATAATTTTTGCACTGACTGAATGGCTCCAAAATACTTAGTTTAAAACTTTTAATAAGAATGGAATGTTTCAAATATTTGCCATCAACATTATGTATAATTTCCCCTCCCAAGTTCAGACTGAATTTATGTCTCTCACTGCATGAGCCCAGATGGAGCTCTGGTTTTATTTCCATTCTTTTCTGTGGTCTAGAAAGAAAATGGTTTGTTTCTCCACTTATACAATTCTGGGGCATCAAATTCAAAATTTCTCACGAAAGTGAAAATTTGAGATAAAGTGTGTGAATTTTTTTTTATTTACTTTTACTAGATATGTTTGTTACAAAAAAATACAAAACTGTAATAGTAAGTCACTTGCCACACACATAGACAAAACAGTTTCAATGCTATCAATAACATAAACACACATACCTCAGTATCAACAAATTCACCATCAGAAAAGGGATGTGAATTTTTTTTTGCATCTGGGCTGAGCAAGAACCCTGAGAAGGAAAGGTGTCTTGTCTTAAACCTTTAATCCAGTCTTGTTTTGTTCAGATACAAAACCATTACTTGTATGTTGAGACTGTTGCACTAGTCTATTGGGGTTTGGGTTTTTTTTCGTTTTTGTTTTTTTTTTTTTCCTTGCAGTAAATTGCAGACATTGAACTTTTCAGCTAAGGAACAGAAAGGAACTTGGCCATATTGCCTGGTGGAGATCATAATCACGTACCATAAGATCAAATATGAATAGCACTTGAAGATGTGTGAAAGGAAGGAAGCAAACCTCGTAACTAGCTACCTATACTGAAAGAATTTTCTAAAGTCCAACTCCACCCTTCCTAGCCTCACCATCTCTTTATTTTATAATTACATTTACCAGCTTGAGCCAGGTGGCAAAATTATCAAAAAAATTAAAATATCTGGAGTACTTTTGAAAATTAACATAAAAGTAAAAGGTGGGGAGAAGAGGCAAAGATGAGCAAAAGATGGAAAGGGTTTATTTTTTCTAAATGCACAGGGCTAGAATATTATGCTGTGGAGAGAACTGTCAGAGAAACAAGATTCTTCTAATTCCCAGTAATACATTTACTGCCTTCTTAAACGCACATCTCCCACCAGCTCTCCACTTCTCATGAGTGTTAGGTTCTTTCAAATGAAAACACATTTCTAGTGGTCCTTCTTAAGCCAAAGAAAGTCTCTTATTTATTTCCATGGTCAATCTCATCACAGGAGGAGGAAAATTAATGAAGAAACAGGCAACAGATAAGATTTTACACATAAATGCATCAGCACATTTACAGCATTTTGTATGTTTTTTATAGGGTAGAGACAGATTTAGTAGGATAAGAAAATATAAAGAAAGTGTCTGAGAAGGCTCTGTTTCAAAAACAAGAGGTGTCTGCAAGGTATTTTTAATTTTATTTTAATAATCAAAGAAAAATATTCCAAGACCATATAAAAGTTGCTTTAGAAAATTGTTTTGTGTTTTCTTAAAATGAGAATTGTTTGGTAACTCTGGGAAGCATTTTTACTATGAGACTGACTGTTCAGCTCATCACTTACAGAGGTTTTTTTCCTTCCTTGGTGAATACACTAAGGAAGAGTAGGCAAAATATTACTAGGTGAGGTGGGTGCTGCAAAAGTAAGAAGATTGCAGCTAATTCATGAAAACTCATCTACCTCTTTACATTTTTCACATCTAAAACAAAAGGTAAAATACAGATAAGCTTTTTGTTAACCAAAATAAAATTCAGTGAGTCTTAGTTTCTGGTGTAGAAGAAACTCTTTCAACATAATGCCAATGATGGAAAGATACAGGTTTTACACTTGCTGCCAAGAAATAAGTAATGCTTACTTTGAATTTTATACTATCATTTGAACTGATAATGGAAAGGGAGATGTTTAAGGAAAATGATTTTTGCCTTGGTGGAGTAATAAAAGCATGACGAGGCAGGCAAAGTGATATCCTACCTTTACTGGAATTCTCTTTTTGAGTAAAAGAAGAAATAGGCAGGATGAAAAGATTTTTTCTTTTTGAGAACTGATGTGTTCCAAACATTGAAAACAGAAATGATGTGGTATTTACAGCCTTGGCTGTACAATAATGTTTGCATACAAAATGCTACTGCCTCATTGCGTAGCAAAGTCAAGCAAGCTCTGTGGCACGTGAGCTGGGATCCAGGGCTGCTAAAGCCTCTGGGAACCCTTCCAATGATGTTAGCAAGCTCCAGATTAGGGCTGCAGGACTGGAAAGAAGCACAGGAGGTAGGTCTTTTCCTTCTCTGCAAAGTAAAACATTTAAATCCTGTCACAAATATGTAAGTGTAGGTGCACTGTAGGCTGTTGTTAAAAATCTCATAAACCTCCTGAAAAGATAAACGGTAATCCAGCAAATTTCACCATTTGATGCCTTAGGTTATAAATACTATGAACTGATCAGATTCCACCCATGACTCCAAAAGAGGGAGGCAGGAAGGCAAATTTTCTTATTCACTCTACCATGGTGGTGGTCAGTTAGAAGCAGTAGAAAGAGAGTTGGAGAATGAAAAAAGTGTTTCCAGACACAGCATGGGCAATGGAGGTGAGACATTATGAATTTAACATCGTTAAGTTGGAATTTATTAGAATCAAAGTAGATGTGGTGTAGTTTTACCTTGCTATGTTTTGCATAGTTTAGTAGAATCTGAAGTTGGTTTTTTGTTGGTTTTTTTATGTGTGTGACAATGCCAAATGCTTTGCAGATGCTAAGATTGCAGCTACACTGGAGCAATGGGAAAGAATATTTATTGGCAGAAGGTGAAGAAAATATAGAAAGAATGTTTATGTCCATCTTTTCTCAAACTTAAAATGAATCCAAGTGAGGGTTTCCAATGAGGAGTTGAATTTCTACTATGAGAAATAAATATTTCATTACATTGTTTTCCTCTGGAAATGATCAATTATAAGAAACTGTTGAAGAGAGGGTAAAGTGATTTGTTTTACTCAATTTTACTGCTTTTTCTGTTCCCTTCAGAATTTGAGCAAAACCTGAATCCGCTCTGCTCAGATTTATTCCTTCTGGCTGTAGCCGGCTTTCAAATCAGCTTAACCTTGTGTTTTGGCTAGCGTGTACGAAGCAGCTGGTAAATATTCTTACTCTTTCAATCAGCCTTCCTGGAAGAACAAGTCACATGAAGGGGAGGGATTTCTGTTTTGGGTGGGCAGGAAGGATAGAAAGGCCAGAACTGAAGGGCAGGATCATGCTAGCAGATATTAACTTCAAAAGCATTTCACCACCAGGGGGAAAAAAAAAAAAAAAAAAAAAAAAAAAAGCCTCAGCATAACTGTTTTTACTCAGAAGCAAAGAAGCCCACACACCATAAAGTGAGAAATCTAGAGCTGCTTATCTGGGACAAAATCACACTGAAGCACTGAAAGCTAACATGCATGAAATCAAAAGTTTATCTTGACACAAGCCTCATTTATTTGAATGGGCTTACATGGACATCTTGGGTAGGTAGGACGTTCTAACTTCTTTTCAGCAGTCTTAGTTATAGAGTGACTAAGTTAAAGGTAAATTAGGCTGTTGTACGTTGTTTGGTTTTTGTTGTGTTGACCTTAGCTGTGTAATGTAAAAAAAGACACAACAGCGTCTATGCCAGTCAGTTGTATATATTGTCTTCACGAAGCTGAAGTAAGTGAATGAAGTTACATAATTTTGAACTGTTGGACAGAAGATCTCTCCTTCTATTTGTTCTTGGAGGCACAAGGGAGGAGGGGGGAGAGAAAAATTTGCTTTGTCTGAGGTTTTGTTTTGTTTTGTTTTTTCTAGAATAGGAATATATGGGAGAACTTCAAGATTTTGGGAGAGAATGGTAGAGGACTTTGCTAGGAAAAGGAAAGAAACAACAGCTGCTTAACCTGATTCTGCTTTCAATTCAGATAAAAATGAGGAAAAGTCAATATAAGAATGTTTTATTTCATGTCCAGGAAAAAAAAGATTAAACATATACAGTCATTTGACATTTTCTCTTGAAATTACTTTAATCATCATGAGAGGAAAAACTGACTAAGAAAAGAAGTCAATAAATAGAGAAGATAGCTTTTGCACACATGGGTTTTAAAAATATGTTGTTATGTCTTGCTTCTACTTCATTCTATGGGAAAAAAATTAAAGATAAAATTATTTTTACAGGCAAAATAGGGAGATGAAAATAGGGATCAAAAGGTGGATATTAGTGAAGAAATATAGTTGAATTTTGCTAATATATTATAGTGATCATCCAAGGCTGCTAAGTAAATTCCCTTTTAAGGGCTTCTAACATCTCTCACACATCACTTTAAACTCCTCAAGAATAACTCACTCTACCAATACAGAATGACAGAATCATTGAGGAGAGAACAGACCTCTTGAGATCTTCTAGTCCAACCACCCATCTGCTTAAGCAGGGTCAGCTAGTACATGCTGTGAAGAATCATGTTCAGCTGAGATTTGAGTATCTCCAAGAATGGACATTCCACAGCCTCCCTGGGCAACCTGGCAAACCTGGTGTTTGACCACCCACCCACCAATAAACAAACAAACAAACAAACCAAACAAATAAATTTCTTGTGTTCAGATGGATTTTCATGTGGTTTAATTGTGCCTGTCAGTGGGCACTGCTGAGAAGAGGCTAGTTGCCTCTTCTCCGGTCACTCCTATCAGGTATTTATACACAGTCTTCTCTTCTCCAGGATGAAAAGTCCCAGCTGTCTTTGCCTCTCCTCATGGGAGAAATGCTGCAGTCCCTTAATCAACTTTGTGGCCCTGCATATGGCTTGCTCCAGTAAATTCATGTCTGTCTTGTACTGGGTAGCCCAGAACTGTACTCAGCACTTCAGATGTTGAGTAGAGAAGACAGATCGCTTCCCTGGACCTGCTGGCAATGCTCTGCCTTATGCAGCCCAAGAGGCTGTTGGTCTTCTTATTGGAAGGTAGCACTGTTATCTCATGTTATCCCATGACAGTAATACTGTATTGTAGAGTTCAGCTTCAAACTCAGAAGGAAAAGTATTCTCAGAGACAGGAAAGTACATAGCTTCTGTCTTGTAAAATGAAATCAGTAACAAGATTTAAGGCTTGATGTCTAAGGAGAACATAGTTAGAAAATACTCATTGAAGTTTCCATTGGATTTTTTTTTTTTTTTTTTTTTACATTTTAATATGAAGCTCTTTCCTGTGCATTGAACCAACTTGTCAAATTTGTGCTTTGCAAAACCATATCAATACAATGTTTTCTTGGCTCTGAGGAAAGGTACTGAGTGCATACTGTTTACTCAAAAGAGGCACCTGAGAAGCTGGGACAGAAATTGCTTGCCACATTTCACAATTAACTGAAGTTACAAGTCTTTATAGACTTATTGTCATACACAGAAACAGTGTGATCAAAGCTGACACTTCAAAATCAAATTTCACCAAACTTTCAAGCATACTTTTCTAATCTTCTGGGGACAGAAGAACTGATGGAATTTCTGTCATCTGGAGTCAAAAACTGTGAAAGAACTGGAAAGGAAATTTTCATTCTTACAAATCTAAAGATAAGCTCTTACCTTTCTGTAAAATCTCCACTTGAACAGTACACATAGTCTCACCTTGGCAAGAATCCAAATCTCAGCTTTTTGCTTTCTTTCTCTAATGTATCCTTGACTGTATTTATGATGTCAGACTGCTTCCTACAGTGAAAGATTAAACGGATACTAAAGACCAATAACAGCCCAGGAAGGTTGAGCTGAAGAAAAAAATCTTATAGTTATGTTCTTGCAGCAGCTTCTCTTTAAAAAGTGCAGTAAAACAACAGTACTGTCATTGCATAACATTTACATCATTGTCATAATTTATGTTATTTTCCTGTTCCTAGAATTTTATATTGAGCTAAGACCAACTGTGGCCAAATATTTTTAAAGAAAAACAAGAAAACCAAACCCACAAACCACTAAACAGGACAAACCTTTAGTCCAATAATATTGATTTAGCTCATATCTCAATAAAAGGGGTTATTTTTATCTTAAGTATTAATAAGTTGAACAGGAACTGAAAATGTTTTATTCCTTCATTTTTTAATCTTTTATCTCTTAGGGTACACACTTCCTCCTACAATGGCATACAGCTATGCCTGATTAAGAGGAGTGAAATGAAAGATAAATAGTTCCAAATTCAGTATTTTATCTCCAGTGACCATGAGATGATTTAAAATTGAATCAGTTGAGAGGAATACTTTATTCTTTCCAATACCACACTTTCTTAAACTGAGAAGTCCCCAGCCCTGCTCCCTTTTCATACTCAGCTACCTATTGCTTTGGCTGTATGTAGTGCCAGCAAGCCCTTTCCCTTTAATCTGGGTGTTTCAGAATCAGAATCTATGTTTTACTGTGTCTGTGAAAACTACTTCACTGTCATTCAGTGCATGCACAAAAAACTTTCTCTAACAAAGGTGTCTCCAGTTCACAAAATTCAAGCAGACTGGCTGAATAACATGAGAAGAAAGAAAAAGTCTAGAGATCTGAAATTGGAGCACAAAGATAAAAAATTTGGGCTCCAAAAAGGCTGGAAGAAACTACAAAAGCAATAGAAATTGTGGAAGATGTTGGACTCATACATGCATTACAACAGCAATGATGATAAAAAGGTATTATGCTAGGGCACATTGAAATGCATGATGCACTGGTTCACTAGACCTGCCACAGACCTTCTGGATGGAAATAGCACTGGTGTTTCCAGCTTCCTATCAACATGCCTGGCTAAGATCAACGAAAAAGCTCCTAGGATAGCTTCCTGACTTCCAAATGGAAAAAAATTCTTCTGTTCTGACTCCCTTATTCCTGAAAGAATGTTTCAATTTTGTACTTTTTAGTAAAATTTCAGATCAAGTGATTAACACGTAAAAGACAAAAGTGAAACAACTGGGCCCTCCTGATGGCTCCATTACGCATCTCCCATCTCACCTCTGTTTCTCAAATCTCCATCCATAAAACGGGCGATGCTTCCCTGCTTGAGTGGAGTGATGGTTTTCAAGAGTGATGTTCTATAAAAAATAATTTGAGACCTTCTAGGTAAAGACATAAAAGCACAATGTACTTTTTTGTTCCTTAACAAGGTGACTTTAGTAGGTGTTTTGCTCCCTTCAGTGCATTTTTCTCTTCTACATGCTGTCTATTTTATTCTCCTAACAAAGCAAACTGGCACCTTTTGTGTCCTCCCAGAACAGCTTCAGATTAGACTGGGAATTGAAGGTATTTTGAGAAATAACTTTTATTTTTCTTTCTGGGTCAATAGACTAGAGATCTTTTACATTTAACATGTACTATCGCTTCAGAATCCCCCTTATCAGACCCATCATCTGCCACTGCCTGACTGATTGACATTTCCTATCCATTTCCAGGTCAGATACTCAAGTGATCCAAATCTTTTTGCAGCAGACTAAACAATATTACTTTTTTTTTACAAGATACACTTTCCAACAATCCTGTTTGTCCACTTGTTTAGTGTGTGCAGTATTTCTGCTTGTATGGAAAAAGAAACCCCTACTGAAATTAAATGACACAGTTCATAGAATGAATGACCCATTAGGTTAGTTAGATGCAGTGACTTTCAGTGCCAGGCATTAATTATCACTTTTTTGTACATCAGCTTGTGACAGCTGCAACTGAAGGTTTAAAGCCTCAGAGCTTTCTCACAGAGATTGTGCCCTAAGCAGGGCTGAGCTGTCAGGCTGACAGACAGGAATTGTATTCTTGTCAGGGGGGAAAAAAAGAAATAAAATCACAAGCCCCTCTACTCAGTCTCTCACTCTCTTTATATGTTTTTTCCTTCTGCTTTTCTGAAGTTCTGTTGTTACTGGAATAGTTTGTAGAAATGGAAGGACATTAGAGTCAGAGGGACCCAAGAACTGGCACCAAGGAAAATTGTCTTGTAATTCACAAAAACCTGGGTGAGATCAGTGACTCATTGCCATTGAAGAGACATAAAAGTTGCAAGGACCACAATTTATGTATATACACAGATAAAATACACATTGTAGAGATTCTTATATTGCCCTTAATGTATTTGTATATTTTGATGTGATCAACAAGTTTTTTACTATAGAACTCACATGTAGTCAAATAATGTGTGTTATTCTCATGTGATATGTTTTCTTTCTCTCATTTAATTTATCGTACTTATTATAAAAATAAAAGCAAAGAGAGTTGGTGTTTAATTCTAAAAGAAACTTTGTTTTCATCAGATAGATAAAATTCAGATAACACCATTATCATAACTGGCACTGTGTGGACTGTGTTCCATCAGTTATCACTCATGCCTGCTGGCTTTTCTAATGGTACAAGCTCTTCACTCTGTGCTATCTACATAGGATACAATTTCTGAATTGATTCCGATATTGATTTTTTAACAAATTCAGATTCTAAAAAAATAGAGAAATCTTTCACTCTTCCCAGTTTCACTCAAAAGCTTTGAGTAGTTGCTATTTGTGTGCAAATACTGTACATATGTAATGTTTATCTATTAACATGCATAGAGTCTAAATCCATTGCATTCATCTTTTCAATTAAAAAAAGAATATTATAAATATTATAAATCAAGCTAGATGGGAATAATGTTTTATAAAATAACTGGATTTGATTGCTGTTGTTTAATGTCAGGAATATAAACATTTGTTAAGCACAGTTTCAGTCTGAGAATTCTCCTTTAATAATGACTATTTCTAATAACATGTTGTAACTATGTAGTAAACTGATGGTCTAATTCATCCCTTTATTCATAGGAAGTTTCTGTTCTAGTTCCACATATAGTCAGGAAATAAATAATGTAAGAGAACATCATGTTAGCTGGGCCTTCTTAACTGGTGTAGTTTGATGTAAAAATAAACAAGCAACTTTCATCAGGTCCAACACAAAGGGAAAGATATTATTGGAGGACCCATTTCATGTATCTTCTTCTAACAGGAAAGCAGACTATTGAAGCTGTATTTTCTACATTTCATGTGAATGCACCAGTCCCTGGACTGCCATTTATTCTTCATTGTGATCTTTTCCTTCTTTATTTTTTTGTATATTGCAGATAAACTATTTTTTCAACCTCTGTTTTCTCTGAAACAGGCAACTTGTTCACCAGACACCAAGAATCCTAAGCTTGTATTTATTTTAGTGAGAAATAAAGAAGTAAAAAACCCTCTAATTTATAAAGGTCACAGAAAATAACTGATGAATAAGACATGCCCGATTCAGTAACCTTGATATGCAACTTAGGAGTCAAACACATAGAAGGCCTCAGAAAACATAACAGCATAGTACGGGAGCTAAATAATTTCAAAATGACTAAAGGGGAAATAATATTTATTTCAAATGTGCTCAGCAGAAGGGATGAATGAAAATATTCAAGGGAAGTTCAATTATATGAATTGTTGATAATTACAAAGGTTCTGTGCTGCACCCTGCAAGGGAAATTATCTTTACTTCCATTTCTCAAGTTGCCAGTCTCTTCTAATTTCCTTTCTCTGTCCTTCCATAAAAAAACCAAATAGTTCAGCTGAAAAAAAAAAGAAAGAATGCTTATATGTTCAAGGATTACATACAAACATGCATGTGTGAATACCTAAGCAGTGCAGTTTTCCTTTCAGAATAGCCCTTTGTTCCCTTTCCCATTCATCTTACAAGCTTTGTTTGAAAATGTAGATAAATAAACTGAATGACCAGTGTAACCTGCAAAAGCAGCAATTAAGCTTACTGTAAAATAAATCTTCTGAATTTGATTTGCTGAGCTGAGAACAAAAGTAGTAAACATCTTAGCAGACATCACACTTTCTTCTATGACTGCATTAAAGTCAGCCCTTCAGATAAAATAAACACGGTAGCCTTAGTGAAGTTGATGGATTTACAGCCATTAAGGAGATAGTTCATTATATTAAGCTAATAGTTTTGACAAGAAAAATTATTTAACCTTTTCACGTATAGCCTTCCAATTAGCTTCAGTCTGAGACATAGCAGATCCTTCTATGTTTTCCCTTGTTCAAAAAGCTACGTGGCCAAGCATGAACAGTAATGGTCTATAAACCCAATTTGTGAGCAATTAAGATACAGAATACCACTTTGTGTATAATCAGAATGTATTTTTGTCTTCAGAGTTTGCATTACTACAGCTTTGTACGATGTTGCTGTGCAATAGATGTTTCTTTTCTTTGTTCTTCTGTAGGACCTTAAATGGCAATCTTTTTGCTTGTTAGATACTTTCTTCTGAAGCCAGTCTGTGTTTTGTAAGACATGTGTGATTCAAATTACAACACAATGGCATGCACACTTCAGCTAGTAGACAGCTCTGCAGACAAGACTGGTGTCAATAGAATCATATATCTCAAGTTGAAAGAGTCCCATAATGATCATTGAGTCCAACTCCCTGCTCCTCACAGGACTACCTGAAACTAAACCGTATGACTAAGAGTGTTGTTCGGATGCTCCTTGAACTCTGACAGGCTTGGTGCTGTGACCACTGCCCTGGGGAGCCTGTTCCAGTGACTGACCAGCTTCTCAATGAAGAACCTTTTCCCGATGTCCAATGTGAACTTCCCCTGATGCAGCTTCATTCCATTTCCTTGTCTCCTATTACTGGTCCCCAGAGACAGGAGATCAGCACTTCCCTCTCCACTGCCCTGCCTTGAGGAAGGTGTAGACTGCGATGGGGTCATCCCTCAGCCTTGTCTTCTCCAAGATGAACAAGCAAAGTGACTTCAGCCACTCCTCATAAACCTTGCCCTCGAGGCCTTTCACCATCTTATTGCCCTCCTTTGTACACACTCCAAAAGTTTGATGTCCTTCTTGTATTGAGGTGCCCAAAATGCACATAGTACTTGAGGTGGGGCTGCCCCAGTGCAGTGTAGTATAGAGTAGTAATCACACTAAAGCTCTGTCTCCTCCCTTACCAGCGAAAAATTGTGAAAGCTGAATGAAATCACTAAAGGAGCCATTAGCTGTCCTCTCCTGTCCAAGAGCAGTCCTAGTCATCTTGTTTACCCTCCTCTGTGTTCCTGTTCAAAGTCAAACAGGCTCTAAGAACAGGTCACATTTACCTGGAGGGAAACTGAGAGGCACATGAGAAGAGCAGAGACAGAGGTGAAACAAGGAGGGTAAGCATCACCTCCTGTGAGCTGCTGGCAGAGACAGGCTGCTCAGCCTCCCCGCTCTCCAGTAAGTCAGTGTCTGTGTGGCAGAGCACAGGGTGCCCTGGCTGGTACAGGCTCTACCACTTCTCAGCTACCTGCTAAAGAAAGTCTTTGGGACCCATTATCCTTTTATTCTCTCAGTTCCGTTTTGGAGGTTTTTTTAAAAGAAATTTAGGCATGCAGGGACTGCATGGTCTGAGGAAGAGTATCTGAGTTGAAGTGGAAGGCAGAAGAGCTTGGAGGCTTAGGACCTCTGTGGAGATGGATGGCAGACTACAACACATACCTAAGTTCAGATCGGGTCTAAGTATGCTGTTTTATATGTTTTTCATGGTTATGGATCCATGAATTATCATAATTATTATTCCCACTTCTTATACTCACTGACTAAAACTTCATTATAATTTCATATTTGGAAATTTTGTTGAAGAAGAAGAGAGCCAGGGATGCATAGGGCTACTAGTGTCATGTGTTACGGTTTTATTTTTCACCACAGATGCAGCCAGTACCTAAAAATAACAGATGAAAAGTTATTTTCTTATCTCAGCATGTTCGTATAATTTACGTGAACAGTATATATTAATTAGCAGGGAAAATTTCCATCTTCATTCAAAAGAGATTAAAAATATTTATTTGGACTGCACTGTACCAGCTCTGCTATGAACAGCTGAATGCCATATATTAGACTATCATAGATATTGAACTATATTTTATTCTTTATAGTTACTCTGCTAGTCATTACTTACTCCATTTACAATGGGAAAAATTATTAACAACTCTAAATTCCCCAAAGTCTTGGTTAAGATACATATTATGGAATCAAGGCATTCTGTGCACATACAGTCAAAGGCATCATTTTGGGGGGAAATTTAGTATTTCCCAGAAAGCAGTCCTGAACTCCCAAATGTGTCCTGCTCTATCTATTAAAGAAATGTTATGCTTACTGCAGTGTGAGCATACTAAAAAATAAACACTGTTGCCATTGTCTTTACACTTTTGCTCCACGTTATTTTTTTCTTCTCAGCATTCTCTGAAAAGCACTTTGTATCATTATTAATAATAAACTATAGAAAGTTAAATAGAATATATAGGTTTTGGCTATATTTCTTGGAAATTTTAGAATGTTTCTTTCTGGTTTAGGTGAAGCAGGAATCTCACTGCATCTTTTCATTTATGAACCAGGTTGTGATTTATGGCCCTAATCAGGAAAGTGTTTAAGCCTGTGTGCAACTTCAAGCACATGTATGGAACACACTAAGTAATTGCTTTCCAATTCACATTCACATAAAATGTGCTTGTTCGCATACCTGAAGGCATATCTTCCTTTGCCAGAGTCTGCACTCACACAAATTGGGATCTTAGCCCTTTCTTCCTTACTGATGGAGTCCCACCCACCATTGTAGATATTTTGTTCTGCAGATTTTTCTCTAAAGCTCAGTGTTAAGTGCCAAGGCCCTACATAATGCATGAGAAAAGTTAGGAACTTCAGAGATACCAAGGAAAACCTCTACACAGCAAGCGGGGAAACACCATAGGGAAAGGTCACTAGAAAATGCTGAAGATGCAATCAAGTGCTTACCGTGCCTAGCAGATTTCCTGCCCAGCGTGCTCTCCTGCAGTTCCTCCACCTACCAGACAAAGACTTTGTCTACCCCATGTACAGGGCCCAGGTTCATGGTGCAGCTCACATCTCAGCTGGCCAGCTGGTGCTAGGTGCTGAGTCTGAACCATCTTAAGATGATGTTGTGTTTTAACCCCAGCAGGTAACTGTGCACAGCCACTCACTCGTCCTCCCCTCACAAGGGGTTGGGGAAGAGAATGGAAAACCCTAGTGGGTTGAGATGAAGACAGTTTAATAGGATAACAAAGGAAGATAATAATAATAATAGTAACAATAATAACAACAACAATAACAACAAGAAGTGATACAAATGCCATTGCTCACCATGTACAGAAGGAAAAAAAAATTAAAAATTGCCCTGTCTGTTTTGAGCAGCGATTCTGCCTCCTGTCTAGCCTCCACAGTTATATCTGGAGCATGTCATTATATGGCAGGGAATATCCCTTTGGCCAGTCTGGGTCAGCTGTCCTGGCTGTGCTTCCCCAGCTTCTTGTGCACCTGGCAGGGCATGAGAAGCTGAAAAGTCCTGGACTTTGTGTAGAGACTACAATTACCTGGCAACAACTGAAAACATCAGTTTGTTATCCACATTATTCTCATTCTAAACCCAAAATACAGCACTATACTAGCTACTAGAAAGAAATTTAATTCTACTCCCGGTGAAACCAGGACAGATGAGGAGAAGGTGAAACAACCTCTCCACTTTTGAGATATACTATCCTACCACTTAGCTACATTTCCAGAACCCACAGACCTACTGTGCCAAGGCATATTTTCTTCAAAAATCTCCTCTTTAAAATTCTCCTCTGCAAGAGGAGTGTGTTCAAATCAGACTGGCTTCTTGGTTTGTAATTTTCATANTCCTGTCTAGCCTCCACAGTTATATCTGGAGCATGTCATTATATGGCAGGGAATATCCCTTTGGCCAGTCTGGGTCAGCTGTCCTGGCTGTGCTTCCCCAGCTTCTTGTGCACCTGGCAGGGCATGAGAAGCTGAAAAGTCCTGGACTTTGTGTAGAGACTACAATTACCTGGCAACAACTGAAAACATCAGTTTGTTATCCACATTATTCTCATTCTAAACCCAAAATACAGCACTATACTAGCTACTAGAAAGAAATTTAATTCTACTCCCGGTGAAACCAGGACAGATGAGGAGAAGGTGAAACAACCTCTCCACTTTTGAGATATACTATCCTACCACTTAGCTACATTTCCAGAACCCACAGACCTACTGTGCCAAGGCATATTTTCTTCAAAAATCTCCTCTTTAAAATTCTCCTCTGCAAGAGGAGTGTGTTCAAATCAGACTGGCTTCTTGGTTTGTAATTTTCATATTTGTCCACATCTGTGCACAAGATAAATCAGTTGTATGCAAGTACCTAACCTTCTCATTAGTGGGATCAGGCAAGACCAGGTTTTTAATTGTTGAGGCCAGGGAAAGAGTAGAATGCCAAGAGGTGAAGCTATTAATGCCTAGGGAACTTTACTTTTCAATGTGGAAGCCTGAGGAACTCTGGGGATGCAGGTCTCCCTGAAGCATTTTTCAGTACTGATTTTGAGCACACATGCTTAAATTCAGCTTCAATATTTTATGAAATAAAAACAGATGACAGACTAAGATAGTAGTAAAGCAATTATATGGCTAATATTTTTTTTTAGGAATCCTTTCGTACATATACCTGTCCCATCCAGCTGTGGAGACAGCAAGCTGCCTGAAGCCTGTGAAAGATTCTTTGTACAGGAGAAGAGGTTGACAAGGAGTAGAGCAATACACTGGTTACAGACAAGCACTGGTAAAGTGATTTCACAGCATTTGCAGCAACCATGCAAATGAAGGGTTAAGATAAGGCTAAAGAGTGTCCTGAATTTCTTTTTTTCTTTCTTAGCCAGTCAATAGGTTCTTTCTTTCACATTAATCTTTCTGTCTTACTGTCTGTTATCATAACCAACAGACCAAAGTGTGAAGATATATTCATGCTTCTCACAGAAAGATGTTACTATCCTATTCCAAAATGCTATTTATAGTATAAACTTTTATTTTACTGTATCTAGAGGCTAAATATACTGGTATTTTACAACAAGAACATGTCAAAATTAGGCAACTCTCAACTGAAAGCTGAGCTTTGTAGCACATATTAATGCATCTCGCTGTAAAGAATCATTCAGCTTTTACTCTGCCAACCAGCAGAAACTCAGCAATCCTGTCATGGCAATTTTCAGCTATTCATCAACACAGTAATGCACACCCACACTTGGCTTGGAAAATGTGGTGTGAAACAACAGCAGATGATGGATTATGATGATGGTAAATAACAATGATAATGGCTATTGATTTTTTGGGGAGGGACCCTTCACTGCGTATTGTATGTGTAAACAGTGACACAAACAGCTGGTGTTACTAGATATGGTGAATTCATATAAGGTAACTGGACATTTGCAAATCCTTCCATTTGTGGAGGCTGGACAAGTCAACTCTGTTTCTCATATGAATGGACATTAATATAGCCTGTATTGCTTTTTTTTTTTTTTTT
>VXBL01002774.1:0-14755 GCA_013400195.1 Aramus guarauna | reverse complement strand
AAAAAAAAAAAAAAATTAATTCTTCACAGTCCTCCTTCCTAACAAGTGGGAGAGAGAGGTGGGAAACCACAAATTGGAGCAGAGAGAGAAAGCAAGCCCAACAAATGGGAATAACATGAAAGCGGACTGAGGAAGAAACAGTGGAACTGGGAGGAGATGTTGCAGGGAGCCAAGGGCGGGACAAGGGTAGCAAGCTGTGAGGAACCAGGGCAGGATTTGTGCTACAACAAAAGGNCTTCCTAACAAGTGGGAGAGAGAGGTGGGAAACCACAAATTGGAGCAGAGAGAGAAAGCAAGCCCAACAAATGGGAATAACATGAAAGCGGACTGAGGAAGAAACAGTGGAACTGGGAGGAGATGTTGCAGGGAGCCAAGGGCGGGACAAGGGTAGCAAGCTGTGAGGAACCAGGGCAGGATTTGTGCTACAACAAAAGGTTTCTTTCTACCCTCAAAGCTTTGGGTAATGTCCCAAAATCCACAGATTTCTTTATTCCTGTACTGCTCTCAAGTAGGTATGGAAAATGTGTATTAGGCCTCCTGGGATCTAGATGGCACTTGCTGCCAGTACTGGGGCTAGTACACATAGAAGAGGGTTGTGGCTTGCATCTGATCTAAAGGATTTCAGCCAGCTGACACAGGAGTCAAAATCTTTCTTCATGACAGAATTCGTTTTTTTCTCTCTTATTTGTATTTCTTTCTAATCTAAGGCAGCCTTCAGAAACACAAAACAGGCATTTGATTGTGCATTTAAAGGTTATACCAGAGGATGCATACAAAAATGGGAAATGAAGATTGCATGGGAATAATCTTAACTGTGAGAGTCTTTAACTTTTAATATCTTTACTTTGCAGCTATAATATTTTTAGCGCTGTCTTTGTTTGCCCTGGCATATGTGTATTTGAAATCAGAAAAAAATTATAGAACTACTTAGTAACTGCTACACAAACACTTTCCTTTTCCCATCTTTACCCACAGAATCAAGTGACTGGGAATGACTACTTTTCTGAATGTGCCTTGGGGAAATACACACAATGAATGAACAGATTTTGTTTTCTCAGTTAAATCATTCATAAAATTAAAAGCAGAGTACTGCATTTTGCTTTGATGTGTTTCAGTTGTTTCACATGGCTNCATGCATAATCTGATAAGTAGTAATAGTACCTAAAGCAGCATTCAAAGTCAACATCTGCTTGGCTAACATGTGCTCCAGATGAGATAAAAATTGACTGCTGTTAAATGTGAGAAATTAAAATTAACACCAGTTTTCTTGGTTAGCTCCCAGACTTTCCAAGCTGTAACTTTAATGATCTGTCCTATCTGATTTCAGAGGGATTGCTTAAAATGAAGGATGTGAGTAAAAGTTTAGAATATTGGAGCTTCAGTAATAATGTAGTATATGGAATGTATCTTTTATCACTTCACATTCACTCTGCCTGTTAATTCATTTGCATTAGGTTTACTGACATTACTTCATATCCTGAACAACAGCAGTCATTTCCATCCTACCTGTAAATTATAGGTCTAGATTTTCCCCTCAGTGTGTAGTCCCTTTTTCAGTGCACTGAGGTTTAATGCAGAGCTGAGCAATATGCTTCTTCCTTTACTTGCACTTATGCAGGACCCAAAGAGAGGTAGGAAGGGATTTTTGGCTCTGGAAAGCTTGGAGTCTCATTAGGCGATGGGAGTTTCCCCCACTAACGTGCAACACTGAAAATGTGTTCCCCTCAGAGGGACAAAAATCCAGTCCACCCTAGCAACCAAAGGCAAAAGATGTGTCGCCACCCAGACTGCTAACGTCAGCCCTTGAACCTTTGAAAAAGTTGGCCTCTGTGGAGTACAGCCAGATTTCCCATGTTAAATGGAAAGCAAATATGTTGAAACAAACGCAGCATTTCCCCACCTCCTTGGGAGAACAAAGATATTTGACTACAGCTCTGCTGGTGGCTGATTACTTATATATTTTCATGGATCTTTCAAAGTGGCTGGAATCTTTGATGTATGAGCATTTCCTTTGAACTCTAGGAAAACTGCAAGCTTGTTTGTACTGCTGATTTCCATTTACTACTTCTATTGCATTTCCTCACACTGTACACGGGGGAGGAGAGACCTTTATTGATACGGTAGAAACTGCCATTCTTTGAAAAAGGCTACAGACCTTTTTAAAAATTATTTCTTTATGTTGGCTATAATAACAAGATGATTTTCTTTTACTGCACTACTACTGTATGTTTTCTGATATGAGGAAAGAATGGCTTGCTAAAGGGTAACTGTGACTGTATATATTCCTGAGGGCTAGCTCACATTTTTTTCTGTGTATCTGGGAAGACAAAAACAAGCCAGAAAGGAGAAAGCAGAGGCTAAGCACTGCCTTGTTTCAGCCTGGCTTTTAGCTGTCAGCTGGGAGGAAAAATGCAGTGGGAAAGAGGTGAGAGAGAGAAAGAGAAGCGAAGAAATAAAAAAAATCAAAGTAGCAAATAATGATCCAGCTTCCTGTCAAAGCCCACAGTCTTCCAACCTGGGGACTACATAGGACTATGAAACTGACATTACCCTCTCCCATTGAATTAGTTTGTCACATCACAAGATACAAAGCAGCTCTTTGGTAAGAAAGCGATCTGTTACTGTAACCCAAGCAAAGCAGAAAGTGTGCATGAAAAGGCACACATGTCAGGCTTTGATGTGGATAGTCAAGTTTTTGAATAAATGGTCTCTAGACCTGACACAGGACTTCACATACTGTTCTGTGTGTAATGCCATTAAACCAAAAGGGTCCTATCTGAGTTAAATATAGGGTTTATGTGGGTAGTGATCATGTTTTCAAAAGCATAAAGAATTTTGAAGTCTCACTAAGCCAGTGGGAACACTAATGAAGCTTTTTGGTTTTTGAAAGCCAGCTGTTCACTAAGTAGTCACATTTTGGTTCCCATTTTTAAAAATTACCTTTCTGGCACATTCCATTTAGCACATGTAGTGAGATTGTTTATATGCCATATAATACCATATTTTTACTAAACACGACTGAGGGATTCCATAATGGATATCTCCATCTTCTGAAAGCCTTCACCATCAAAAAGAGACTCTCAGATCAAATGAGAGAGATAAAAAGCGATTTTGCATATATACCTTAATTTCTGTATTGCTTCATGAAAACTCTATAGTGTTCCCATGTTTTTTAAGCAAAAGACTGACATTTTATTGCTGGTTNTGAGGAAGAAACAGTGGAACTGGGAGGAGATGTTGCAGGGAGCCAAGGGCGGGACAAGGGTAGCAAGCTGTGAGGAACCAGGGCAGGATTTGTGCTACAACAAAAGGTTTCTTTCTACCCTCAAAGCTTTGGGTAATGTCCCAAAATCCACAGATTTCTTTATTCCTGTACTGCTCTCAAGTAGGTATGGAAAATGTGTATTAGGCCTCCTGGGATCTAGATGGCACTTGCTGCCAGTACTGGGGCTAGTACACATAGAAGAGGGTTGTGGCTTGCATCTGATCTAAAGGATTTCAGCCAGCTGACACAGGAGTCAAAATCTTTCTTCATGACAGAATTCGTTTTTTTCTCTCTTATTTGTATTTCTTTCTAATCTAAGGCAGCCTTCAGAAACACAAAACAGGCATTTGATTGTGCATTTAAAGGTTATACCAGAGGATGCATACAAAAATGGGAAATGAAGATTGCATGGGAATAATCTTAACTGTGAGAGTCTTTAACTTTTAATATCTTTACTTTGCAGCTATAATATTTTTAGCGCTGTCTTTGTTTGCCCTGGCATATGTGTATTTGAAATCAGAAAAAAATTATAGAACTACTTAGTAACTGCTACACAAACACTTTCCTTTTCCCATCTTTACCCACAGAATCAAGTGACTGGGAATGACTACTTTTCTGAATGTGCCTTGGGGAAATACACACAATGAATGAACAGATTTTGTTTTCTCAGTTAAATCATTCATAAAATTAAAAGCAGAGTACTGCATTTTGCTTTGATGTGTTTCAGTTGTTTCACATGGCTTTTTTTAATTTTTCTTTTTCTTTTCTTTTTTCTTTTTCTTTTATTTTTTTCTTTTTTTTTATTTTTTTCTTTTTTTTTATTTTTACCAATCTGCCTGCTGCTAATTCTCAGCTTGTGGCAGAGGAACTGAGACATGAGCACAAGCTGGGAAAGAGAGTCTCTTTCACATTTGGATTTCAGAGTTTTGTCGCTCCTTGAGCCCAATAACCTCGCAAATTAATTCCTTTTGCTTGCAGTGACATCTGTTGGTGAGGGCAGAGCTGATTAACTGTGGGGCTGGCTTCATTGATGGCATAGCCCACAAGCCTTTTTTAAATGCAGCAGATGTTTCTTCTCTCTTCACACCATCTTGTTTCCAAGAAAGTGGAAATGTTTTTGGAGCATTCGTATAAACCTTGTTCATGCAGATAAACTAAATCCCTAAATCTGGATATCTACCGTTGCCGCTAACTAAAGTGCCTAAATGGCCAGTGGGCCAGCGTAATTAATCACTAAGAAGTCCATAAACACAAGAACAATTCCTTTCTGTATAACCTCAAAAAGCAAAAAATAGATTGGTGTAATGAAAAGGTGTTTCTGGCAAGAAAATATTATTCCTCAGTTAATATGTGCGCACACCATAATTGTACGTTTCATTCTTGTAGATCTGCACTGAGACAAAGGAAAAGAATATTAAAAGAGCTGCTCCTTCAAAATTTGAACTATAAGCTTTATTAAACCAAAGAAAACAAAAGCATTCTGTATTTTTACAGTTTCTATTATGGAAATATCTTGGCAAGAAATATAAGACTATCTTTTCAGGGAATAAGTCTGGGGCACCATTTGAAGGAAAAATAATATCTAGGACAGTTCTTTAGTTTCACTTGCCTGCTGTAAGAAGAATGTCACAGAATGAATAAACTTGAAAGTATGTCAATTCACCTGCATTCATTTTTGCAAGGGACAAATTCATGGTGTTTTGTTTTGTTTTGTTTTGTTTTCCTGAGAAGAAATATGTAGGGTATAGTGGAATTTGGGAAAACATTCTGGAAAATTGTCACATTGTTGGACAGTTACAGATTGGCAACACTGTCTTCCTAAATTTCAGAACAGGTAAAAGCAGACTGAAAAATTCATTACAAGTCTATTTTAACTCAGTACACCGTGTGAAACAAACCATGTCTAAGGATAGAGTTGACTTCTATGTTGTGTTATTCAACTCCAGCAGTGAGATTTCATTGTATATGTGGGGTTTTTTCTTGATGTGATTGTATTGTTTCCCTTAAAATTTTAATGAGAAGCAATTTCTTGTTTCTGTGATTACAAATTAAGTGGGACAAGATGTACAGCTACGGCAGTCTCACATAGAGCCGTGTTCTGGAGCAGGATGAACTCTCCGGCTGTGTTTAATAGTCCCTGTCTGTTATGAGCTTTCAGCTCACATGGTAAAGGTGCAGCTTCTAAACACTAGTCAAGTATCTCTGTGTGCCCACAGCATAGAAAATTTAAAAAAAAGGAAGGTGGAGGGTGGAGTTGGGGGGGGGGTAAAGAGTCAACATCAGCTTAACAATTCCCACAGTCTCAGGCCCATGACACTGATCGTGGTACATTTGTTGCATCCAAGCTCCGGTGCACGAACAAGAGGAGCTGCACATGGCAAGAATGTGCATGTTCTTTTTATCATGTGTATATGTCAACCACTCTGACCAAGAAACACAGCCAGACCACTCAAAACCAAATGAGGTCTTTGTAAGACTCCTCTATTATTAAACTCTGCTACAAATGACTGGCATATGCTTTAATCAAAAGCCAAGAGCAGGGAGGCTGTAAAGATCCATTCACTATTTCAGAAAGGTGCATGAAAAACAGGTTACAGTGACAGCATAGTGTTCTTATGCTTTAATTTGCTATAGAGTTCACACCCCCAATGAAAAACAAACAAACAAAAAAACTCCAACAAACTAAAAAACCCAACCCACAAATGCGAAAAATGTTCATCTGTTCTTGTAGAAAATTTTTCCTTAAACAAATACCATTGATGAATGCTGCAGCCTTGTCTGATTTAAGTCTCAGTCCACTGGCAGTTATTTGATTATGATCTAATGCAATTGATTTAACTGTAAGTGCATTGGCTGTAATGATGGTGGGTGACTTCAGGTTAGTAACGAAATCAAAGCCCAAGTTCCCTTCCAGCATGGATGTCCTTAAGACATTGTAGAACTATTGAAGATAAAAACTGGAAAAATATGAAAATTTGGTACCAACAGAAGGCAATGTTCTTTATTTGTATATGTCCTATGGGATCTTCTTTATTAAATAAGTTGAGTTACTGACAACGACTTTGTCTATCCCTCCTAAACTTAACAGTTTAAATACCTAACAGATGGTCAAATGTACCAATAAGAGCTGATCCATTTTCTGAGAGGACATGTTTAGATAAATGCTAAGGTGTCTAATTGCCTACTGAAATGGGGTATTGACATTCACTTTACCTAAGCAGCCATAGTTATGAGGGAAAAAAAAGCCTACTAGAGTCACATAAGTATGTCAATAAAATGAAATTAAAATGACAGAAGGCTTGATAACAGGTTGACCATCAGCATGTATCATAGATAATATCGTCATTCATAATATTGTTCAGCACAAATTCTCATCTGGATACTTGAAAGTGCTGTTGGATGTTTCAGTATGATCCTATACATTTGATAACTCACTTTCCCAAAACAAGAAACTGTACCTATTTCTAAGTAACTTGAAAACCTATTCAAATTTTGATAGCATAAATTAAGACAAAAGTTTTAAAACTACTTTGAAGTCCTACAAGTGGGCATCATGTAGAATTTTCTAGTGTGCTTAAGCAGAACAGGCCCCTAAGAGTAATCCCAAGGTTCCTGTGCTCTTGTCACAGAGGCTGTTGTCATGGTTTTGCAGCTGCTTGCTACAAAAAACTAGGGGATAGTTTGCATGATATTTCATTACAACTGTTCCAAAGCTCTGAACCTTCTCCCCTGAAAAATGGAGTGTTGTAGGGTTTTTCAGAGTTAATGTTTGGAAAAAGTTCAAGTATGGTGAAGCGGAAAAAAGGTAAATGACTGACCATGTAGCTTAATTTTGTGTTTAACCTATCTGAGATTTATGCCATTCCACTTTAGTGTGGTCACTGTGCCTGTTGTGGGTATGCTTTCAACAGGAGGTAAAATCAGAACAAAGTAATGGGACTGAAAAGGCAACACAAGGGAATATCTCTGCTGTTTTGTAAGCATTGGAAAGTCTGCCTTGTAATTGCATGACTCCACTACCTTTCTCAGTTACCCATACTCTGCAGCTAAGAGAACTGAGGGCTCAAAGCCCTTTTCATCCTGTGGGACCCCATACCCCTTTACTGAGCCCGAGGCTCTGGGTTAGCTGCCTGCAGTGCAGCAGGAGGGACAGCCTCCCAAACAACAACCTGCCCAAGCCGTGGCTCCTCTCTGCAGCTGGAGAGCCCCCTCAGCCCATTCCTGGGCCCAGGGACAACGAGAGGGACGTGCTTTCCTCTACCACATGTGGGGAATTCTCCAGAGGAAAGGAGACTGCAAAGTTGCCCTGCTGGCAATGCCTAGGTTCCTTAGCAAGCCCGGGCAATACGTGTGTGCTGGTCTGTTTGGTGGTGACACTGGCTTCTGCTTTCATAGTCAAAATGTGTAGAATTCCTCCAAAATGCAGGTGAGGCAGCCTTCAATGCCTGCTTTCCTTTCCACTGAATCAGCCATCGCAATGTTATTTGCTCGTGAGCTGGCTGACAGAGCTGAGTGTCTGAGGCTCTTTCCAAACACAACTGGATAAGATCAGAGGCTGATAAATGAACCCAGAATAATTGACAGAAATTGTCAGCAATTTTGTCCAAAGAATTACCACCACTAGCAGTCTCAGATTTGTGAGTCTTTTTTGAGCCATACCGTTACCATCTGCTTAGATTTGAAATTCTGTATTTTTTACAGCTTCTCTTCTTCAGATCTTTTTTACATTTGTTTTGTTTAGTTCCCTTTACAAAAAAAAAAAAAAAAAGAGAGTGAAAATGAAAAATCCTTGGTTTCTAATTCCCTTCAGAAAATACAAGCTTTCCTCTCTTATGAAGCCTGAAAATCGCTTTGGCATTTTCAAGATGTTTTGAAAGTAGTCTTTCAACTCTGTGATCCATTCTAGGTAAGATAAGTGTGTATTACTTCCAAAACACAAACTCACAATCTCAAATTTAATGGATAAATATAATCTCAATAAATATAAAGATTGATTTACATATTACATACCAGGAAGACAGAGGGATGTTACCCATCAAGTAACAGATAAAGTAAAAGAATGGTTTCTGCATATCTGGATGTCTTTTCCCCACAGGTCATATTGACACCAAAACAGAACAAGGAGGTGTGAATAGGCTACAATTATATTTTTTTAGCCTGATAAGATGATACAGAGAGAGATATTTCTATTGGCTTAATGCCATCACTTGCTGTAAGAGAATGAAAGCGAGGGAGCCCTCCATATGGACTCAGGCTATGGTGTAGTACAGTTTTGATGTAAGAGTTTAGAAAATGGTGTTGTTTAAGCTTTTTGAAGTAGTCAAAATTAATAAAGATCTGAAAAATTAATTAACATCACATTATAGTTCCCATGTTAAATTACATAACCAATAATTCAGTACCCACATTATGTTTTTTTCAAAGATACATTATTAAATATAACCTATACAATTTTGCTTTTCTCATAATTTAAGTGGATAAAATCAATGATACATTAGGAACAGTTTCACCTTTAAAACATGCAGTATAATTATGCATGCAATTACACAACTGAGTTGAGAAAATACAAGGAAACTAATAATGACTGAGCCTAGACTTCAACTATATTACCAGCCCCATATATTCACCCTCTGAAGAGTCTGGGGGCTTCTGTAGTCACCAGAATAAACTATTGTTAGAAGAGGTTAAATCCAGCATGACCTCTTTCCTTTGAGCCATGAATATTCTTCTTTTTAGAAGTGTGAATAATAATGACAATATCTTTAATTTCATGCATATTTATGACAACAAATGTATACTTAACTTAAATCATGGTACTAAATTCTACTAGGGCCCATAGGATGTGAGCAGGTGTTTAATTTTCTTAATTAATATTCCTCATTTAAGTTGTTTGACACTTAGCCATCTGATCATGAGAAAAGAGGAAAGAGACAAAGAAAAAGAAAAGCTAGTTCCAGAAAAGTTCCCCAGACCAGTAACTTTTTGGTAGCTTCAGTCTACCTGGCTTAAATCTCCTGAAGCCAGGAACTTGAACCCAGATCACCAAAAAAATGGAACACTGTGCTAAGAAAGCTTTAGCTTTGTCATGTATGCTCCTTCCTATGGTTGATAGGAAGTGCTGTCTTGCACCTGGTTAAGTTATACTTAAAGTGATCAATTTTCATTACATATGCAGTCATAATACATGAGTACATTTGTGCTGACAGTGGAAAGTATAAAAAAATTATTGCAAATCACACTGATGAACTAAGCAGCTACCATATTGAGGAAATAAGAGGAAGGCTGCTGTATTTTGGGTTGGCTCGTACAGTTGAGCTAATTCTGGTTCCCAGAAAAATTCAAGGCTATGAGGGCAGGAAGCCAACATAACTCCTTTCCTCTGAACTCTCTTCTTAGAGGTGCAAATACTTTTGCCTCCAAGGTTTCTCATTTTCTAGTCAGGAAATATTATAGGAAAAAAAACAACAAAACAACGAAAAACCAACAAATCCCCAAACCAACAAAACAGTAACTCTACTGAAATCTCACAAAAAAAAAGTTGAAAAGTGTATTTATCTCTGGAATCTCACAAGAACAAAGTTTCTCAGAAAAAGTTGCTGCAATCCAGTGAATACACCCACTGTTTATACAGGTGGGCTCCTGCTGCCTTTGGCAGAGAGAGGAAGGGCTCTCTCTCCCACCAGTCCTGATGACTTCTGGTTCTTTTCAGTAGCTCAGGTTTACTGGGGGATGAAGTTTGAGGATTGGTTCAGGAAACTTTTGTTTGTCAATCATTGTGAGAGAAATAAAATAAACCATATCTCAGCAATTTAGATAATCAGTAAATTCGTCCTACGTGCATTGAATTCCCCTATTGTATTTGCTATTGTATAGCATCCTACTGCTGGTCTGCAGTGTTGATGGACCATGACATGATAACATGTCCCTTACCTTCATTTTTGCTGTTGTTATTTTTGAACATTTCACCCTACCAGATAGTCAAACCTTGCTGAGACAAGGTTTGTTTGCAGCCGTGCTAAGGCGGAACTGCAAAATTGTGAATTATCTGAGTTACATATGAACTGTTTTACCTTCAAATGTAATAATGTTTTAATTTGCATAAATGTTTGATACTTAGCTAGAATTTGAATTTCACATAAATTCATTTGTTACCTGAGGATTAAAGCACTTAGTTCTACAAATCTTTTCCTCTTCCTCTGACTGTCTGTCTCTTTCTCCTGCCTCACAATTACCACTTAAAATTTTAGCTGAAGACAGTAGCTCTGAGGATAAGAACAAGAGGAATGAGAAAGCAGTGTCAGAACTCCATGATAGTGAACAGTCCTTTGCCACTTAATCCGAGGTCTTCTACCACATCTGCACAAAGCAGATTATACTTACAGTGGTTTTTTTAGAAATACGTGACCTGATCCCGTTTTATCAGAATTCAATTTTCTCATTTCCAGGACACATTACCCTTTGTAATGCTCTGGGACGTTTTGCAATGTATGACATTTCCAGCAATCGAAATTTGGATCAGGCAAACTTCTCCTCTCAGTTTCCATTTGTTTAGGGTTGAATTCTACTTGCTTTTTGTTTCTTTGTTTTTCTGGAGAGTGTTTCTGAGAAGACAGAAGGTTCTTGAACCTGAGAAGACATTTAGTCTGAGCAATTTGCTCAGAAAAGGCAGAACACAGAAAAACTCCAGCAGCTAATGTCACAGGCAAGGTTTTTGATGATACTGAACTGGAAGTCTCATTAAATAATAAAGGACAATGTAAAATGTAATCAGATTCAGAATGACTGCAGTCATTTATGTACCTGCCTAATAGAGTGCAAATGGAGTTCACTGCAGATTCAAATACATTAGTAAATTCTAGAGTAAAGGACCACAAGCTATGAAATAAATAGTAATGCATGGTAATAAACTAACAAGAAAATAGATTTCAAGGAAAGTGTAGAAAAACGTTGCACTAAAAAATATCAGACTGTCAGCTGCAATGAAGAAAACATCTAGGAATATTTACTGGAGAATATTCAAAAGAAAAGGTCTAACATAAAATAAACACTACAAAGATCTGTTTACAGTGCTTCTCACCAAGAATGTAGTTGTCTGTCATATCATCATGCCTTCCTTCACTTGTGTTATAACAGAAGATTGAGAAAATAGAACTTAGTCTTGCTGAGGAAAAGGAAGAAGTTTTTCTAAGGTCTTACTTTCAAGCTTTTGAAATTGTAAAGGGATTGATAATATTGACCTCCATTGTACTTAGCAGTTATACTTCTGCCTTGGAGAAGTTTGCAATCTGTGGAGTAGTAAATCACTAAAATTTATCATAGGCCCCAAATTCCTTTTTATTCAAAAATTAATTCTGAATAAGANATCACTTGTGCCAGTGAAAACTTTCCAAATTAACACACTAAAAATTTGCACCAGCTTTGATCTCTGCTGACACTTGGGTTATAGCCTATGCAGTGCCGGAGGGATTCATATGTGGAATTACATCACACTTGTGTAAGGCTCTACTACCCATGACAGGGTAGATCAGTACCAAAAGAGCATTTTGGAGGGAAAAATCCTACAGACTGTTCTCTACAGACACAGGTTATAAGAATGTTCTTGTCTTAAAAAAAAAAAAAAAGGAAACATTCAAACACTTCTGCTCACCATTTTGGAGTCCTCACAGGTGTGATTTTGCAAGAAGATTGCAACTAAAGGGCTGTAGTCAGGATGAAGTGGTAACTTACAAGAAGGGCAAGGGCTGCAGGCAAGGTTATGTCTTTTATTAGACCATGGGATGGAGCTGGGAAACCCATAACCTTAGGGCAGAGAAGGGCAGGCTTGAAGAGAGGCAGCAGCGTTCAGCAGTCATTCTGGATATAGCCATGGCTGTTCAGGTGGACCACAGGAGGACATGATGTGTGCTAGAGGGGAATGGTAGCAAAGGAGTCAGCAAACACATTAGCTCCTATATTAGAAAAGGCCCAGGAGCAGCTTTTTCTGTTGTTTCAAAGACAGAAGTAGTTATGTCTGTGGTTTACCCTATCCAATAGCATCCAGCCGCTTTTTCCTAGTTGTTACTGTCTTCTAAGTTTCTTCAAGCTTGAATGTCAATTAAAGCAATCCAGAATTTGAATTAAGTTTTTTAAAAAACAGCAACTGTTTGGTAATATTATAGCACACTGAAGAAAGTTGCAGGGGTTTGTCCCAGTTTGGCAGAGGAGTATGCTCTACAAACAGCAGCTGGAAAGGAGAATCATTTTGTTTCTAAGTGAGATTTGTAAGAGGAAAAGTGCTTCTCGTATATCAACTTACTTACAGCACTGGCCATTCACAGGTGCTTTCTTTTTGCTTTTTAGATATTAAGTTTCCTCTTTTCCAACTGCTCAACTGTCAGTATCATCATCATGATGGGGCTTTTGAAAGGGTACAGTAGACAGGGTATTTCCTCCTACCAAGGTTCCTTTCACTGTTAAAACAAGGTCCTGACCTGAGACTAGGGAACAATCTTGTATTTAATAAATGAGTAAGGAGACTTTTATTTTTTTATCTTACACTGGAGAGCCCTAAACTGGACACAGCACCCCACACATGGCATTGCCATTGTTGGATGGAGGACCCCAGTGCACCCCAGCCTCCTGGCCACCTGTGCAGGGGATGTTCTAGTAACAACTGCTTACTAGACTGGTAGATTGGGTTATTTCTCTTGTGTTTCCCTGGAGGGGTACTGGCCCCTTCATTGTATCTAGTTCTCTAGTGCTACTAATTGGATGTATTTATGCATGTAACAAATCAAGTAAGGAAATATTCTTTGGGAATTATTTCTTGAATATTCAGAATGAATCTTCGATAAGCTTACGTACAAATGAAAAGTAGACATTTGCTTGCTTAGGATTACATTTGGTCTTAATTCAGCTTATTATGAAACAATAAAACTATATTAGTGTTTTTGGGGATATGACTTTTTTTGGTGTTGATGACATTTAGCTTTGTAATTTTCCCATATAAGGACTAGAAAGGAACAGTTATAAAGGGAAAAATCCCACTCCTTTAAAAATATTTCTTTAAATATTTTCATTCTTGGTTTATGCTGGTTATACTTTGGCTAAATATGCCTTAGTCCACAGTAAATGTCTCTTTTTTAAAAAAAGTCTTTTTTTTTTTTCTTTTTTTTAATAACAGTAAGATTTGCTAAGACTTAACTGTCTGAATAAGCATTTTAGCTGTATCAATTCAAGAAAAAAAGCAAAATATTAAGAGCTGTCATAACTAAGATTTCAGATATAGTGTTATATCTCTGGCATCTGTCCAAGTTCAGAAGGAATAATGAATGAAATTGTTCCAACTTCAGGAGACAAATGCATTTTGTTATATGAAAAATATGAACAATCATTCTGGAAACCATCAGCTCCTAGGAAGTAGCAAAGTAAGTCATAATTAATAATTTACAAAATAATTTTAGGATCTTAACATTATTTTTGATGTTTAATTTACCCTTATTTTAATAAGGGAATTAGGGATTTTACTCCATAATTACCGTAAATTCTTCTTAGTATAAAGGAAACATAAAACTACAGTTTTTGAAGATGTGATACAGATTTGAGACTGTGTCACAATTACAGATATTTTCTATTGCTCCACCATACAGAAAGCAAAGTGTCTAGGTAACTCAAAATGTACAATGAAAGGATAGACATAGGGAACTGGGGTTGTTTAGTCTGGAGAAAAGGAGGCTGAGAGGAGACCTTATCGCTCTCTACAAATACCTGACAAGAGCTTGTAGCCAGGTGGGTGTTGGTCTCTTCTCCCAGGTAACAAGTGATAGGACAAGAAGAAATGGCCTCAGGTTGTGCCAGTGGTGGTTTAGATTGGATATTAGGAAAAGACTGTGGTGCCTCCACTGCTAGCACAAAGTACCATCACTTCATTGAAATCAATGAAGCGTTGACAATTTACACCAGTCAATGGCCTTCACCTTGGCTCTAAATGCATTTGTATATTAGAGAGCACATGAAATCTTGCATTTAGCGATCGTAGCTGTTCTTTGTTGTTTAATTAGAATAATCTTCCTATTTGAGGTGGCTGGTGAAGAGCAGTGATTAAAGTCTTACTCCATGATCTCTTGATTACCTATAGCTCTCACTGCCCACATGATTGCTTTTAAACCCCTTGAAACTTGTATCAAGCACACATGCCAATTAATTAATTTTATTTTCTTGACTGTATTCCGGCTGCTGGTAAGCAGCTGTGGAACATTTATTTGGGAATATTTATCTTTGATGTGAAACAATGTTGTCGACTCCAGAAAAGGACGTCTTGAAACAGTAAGATGAATATGAATCATCAGACACCCTTGAGATGATAAACACCAACCATATACACTAGAAAGAATACAATCATTGAATGGCAGGAATCTTAGAATCGTTGAATAGTTCAGGTTGGAAGGGACCTCAAAAGATCATCCTGTACAACTTTTCATGAGGAAGAGAGCCGAGATGAGATTATCCAGC